>VWZT01015556.1:255327-450632 GCA_013397055.1 Pachycephala philippinensis | reverse complement strand
CCATCGCATCCCATCCCATCCCATCCCATCCCATCCCACTGTCATTTGTGTTTTAAAAGCGAGTGCTACCTCAGCAGAACTTTTCCAGCAGGCACAGATAGAAAGGAAAGTGCTTTGGAAGGGAAAACTCTCCTTGGAAGAAGAGTTTTGCAGGGGATATTCAGCCGTGGTGACCAGAATTGATCAGCACCTGAAGCCTTGGGATTTACTCAGGACAGGACCTAGCAGGAGCCCTGGGACTAAGTCACAGCTGTGCAAGGAAATGAGTCAAGTTCCTTTTTGCTGGATAATGAACAACATTAATCCTGTGGCTTTCATTTCTATTCAGCCAATTCAACACTGTTGTGAGAACACATGGAGAGAAAAGGAGAAAGGAGAATCGAGCCGAAAACACTGGACAATGCCCGGTACTTCTGCATCTGTAGGTGGAACACTCACCCCTCTGTTCCTCCTGCATGAAACAGTTTATCTTTATTTGGCATTTTCCCTCCTCGAGGTTTCCTTAGGGCACCACCTTCCCACAGCAGGAGGCTGTGGCTGGGGCTGCAAGAGGAGGGGAAGGCTGGAGATGTGTTAACTTCTGGTTTGAAGGGATGGAGGTTTCTGGGGGATGTTGCCTGAGGCCAGCTGGGAGTGTGAGGCTGCACCTGAGAGCTCAGGGTGCTCTGGGACCTCTGCACCACAGCACTGCACAGTAATGGCACTGTTCAGTCCTCAGTGAGAGAGATGAGAAATAATGTTGCCAGAAATCTGGTTTCCTTTAGTCTCAGAACAAGAAGAATAGACTTCTGCAAGGTGGGTCTCTCTCTGGGCCTGCCTCCTGGCTTTTTGCATCATAGAAACAATTTCTTTTCCTTTACGATTATTTATTGCTACAGTTTAAGATTGTAGACTTGACTGAATGGGTTTCTTTACACCTATAAAATTAATATTGTATATGTTAATTTTCAAGGTAACCTCATAAAACGTAATTTCCAAGTATGTTTCAGGCAATTACTGGTAGGAGAGGTTGGTCATATAGTGTTGCAACTAAAAAGGATCAAATTTTCTAAGTGTCAAATGTTTCATCATAAATAGTGTTTTACTGACTAATTAAAACAATTCATCAACCTAACAAACTACCATCCATGAAATTCTTCTGACAAAGCAGTCCCTGAAATTATGGTTTTCCACAAAGCACCTCTTAACATTCAGATGAAAATAATAAAAGTTCGGGTTTCCCCCCTGTGTCTATTAATCATTACCTAATAGGAGCAGAAAGCTCAACATTAAAGAAGGATTTTGAAGTGAATTTTGTGTTTCTCTGTTTTCACTACTACTACATGTATCATGTGCTTCCATGAGAACTGCATCTGTTGGCTAAATTAAATCTTTCAAAGGTAATGTATGACCAGGGCAATTTGAATCAGTCTATGACAATTCAGCAGAAAATACTACACTCACTAAGAATTTTTACTCCGAGGTTGGCTCCTTCATCAGCATGAATGGCTTTTTTGCATGGGATACAAGCTATGTGTTAAGGACTAAAACTCAGCCTGACACACACTAAAACAAGAATCAAAACCAAACAGGCTTTCCTTTCTCCTCCCTGGAGACAGGGAACTTGGACTTCAAAACAAGGGCCAGCAGAAGTTTGAGAGCATATTCTGCCCCACTAAAGCCTTGCCCACATTTCTTGGGGCTGTGAGCCAGGAAAATCTGATGCAGATGTTTGGGTCCCTCCATCCATATAATCTTCCCATTGGAGAAAGGATCACTTTGTTATCAGCCTGAGCAGATCAGGGTTTTGTTTTTGTCCTCACTCAAAAGCACTTGGTTGACAACTGAGGTGCCTGATGCAGCGTTAACTTGAGGAGGGCTGAGATTTAGATGCTTTCCCAAACTGCAGAAGGCAGCTGTTCTCTTCCCAATCCTGCCAGGGAATCTTGGCCACCTAACTGACACTTCTGCCTTTATTTTTCCCATTTCTAAAATGATGCCTTTCTTTCTTTGGAAACCCTTTCAAGATCTGCAGCTGATATCACTAAACAGTACTAAATTTTTATATTAATTCTTTTTTCTCTCTGGTTTGCATGAACTATTCCAGTAATTAAAGTGAGCAGAGTTACATACAAAATATATTGCAGCTCATGGTGTAGAAATAGTGCATATGTGGATGTATGTGTGTGTTAGGAAGGTTTCTCTTCTGCTGGCATTCTGTACAACTACATTCTGGTCAAATTACATACCTAGATATATGACAGAGCCAGGAAATTAATCTATCACCCATCCAAACATCCATGCACCCAGACTGCCCAGTGAATTAAATGCTATTCAGACTGATGTTGGAAAGTTTGAGGCAGAATAAAGCTTGAATAGCAAACGCAGCTAGAAATTTGTATAAATATCTGTGTAATTCCTCCCCTCCTGAATGCACCTTCCTGTTCTGAATGTCCATGTAAGATTTTGCCAGCAGGGGTCACAGTGCACGTGAGGCACTTCTCCAGCCCCCAATAAACTGAAATTAATGAGCACAAACAATTCGTCTGCAGAAGGATCACTGAAAGGATCAGTGAGAGAATGAGAGGGTTCCAAAAGGATCCCAAAGGCAAACCCACCAACATCTGTTTTCCAATCCCTGCTGGGAGCAGCAAGGGAACCTTACACTCTTTGAAGAGTTTGGCAGTCTTATGCTTTGTAGTTTGCATTGAATCTTAACAACTTTTACTTCTTCGACTCTCCTGCATCACAGGAAGAAGCAGGGTAGAAACCAGGAGTGAGCACAGGCAGCCAAGTGTTCCTGTGGCTCCACGCCAAGCAGAGGTGGAACAGAGCTGTCCACAGCACATAACAGGGCTGAAAAGGAAAGGGTTCCAGGGCTCCTGCTGCACTTTGAAAGCTGCTGGACAATCCCTGGACTTTGAGCCACATTTACAGCAATAAAGGATTAATTATTAAAAATATTATTAGCTGAACTGAAAAGCATAAAGGCATTTTTGACCTTTAAATTTTTTAAGCATCTAATTTTGAGGAAATCTGAGGAAACCAGGTAAATTTCTCAAGGCAAATTAGAAAAAGAAATGTTTTATACAGCACATCCTGTTCCAAATTCTGAATTTGTTCTCCACACATCTTTCAGCCAAAGCAACACCTTCCCAGTGAATTTCCTGACTTTCTGTTTATGCAGCAGCACCAGTCATCCCATTTTCGTTAACAACAGCCTAATCCTTATTTTACAGTATTTTCTGCTTTATGGTGTCCACACTACATCCAGTCTCCCTTGCTAAAATGCCTCTTGCTTTAAAGCAGTGGCCACAGTGAGACTGCAGGGCCACTGCTTCTGTTCAGCACATCCTCAAAGCCAGCCTTGTCCAGCACATTATTGACTCAGACCAATGCAGAACTTCGTGGAAGTTTGGTCCTCCCCAGCTCGCCGGTGTTGAGGCAGTATTGGAGCCTCTGGAGATCTGCCCATTCCATTTGACTTTGTCCCAGTGTCTTCCTTCCCTTCTCACATCCCTGACCTAGGAAAGACATTACCAAGGGCACATGGCTCCCCAGGCTGGCTCCACCCCAGTGCTCAGGAAGGGTGGGTGGCCAGGACTGTTCCAGCTGTTCATTTCCCTCCCTGCCTGACAGAAAAACAACACAGCATTATTTCTTTCCAGCCACTGTAGGCTGTCTCAACATGGGCTTTTTGCAGGGGGGAGATTTTTACAGGTGTACCCTTTCCTGGGGAAGGACAGTCCAAGTCACCACCACATTCTAAATCACCTAATTGTGGGGTTGTACAAAGTCCTGTAAAAAATGCCTTTCAGTGTGCTTTGAAGCAGAAATTATTGGATGGTGTCCTTCAGTCATTACCATGCTGGAGGTTAGACTAGATGATCACACTGATCTCTTCAGACATTAAAATAGATAGATCTATGGAAATGGAAAAGCTGATTGTGTATTTCCTACTGTTCCTCCTCAGTAAATCCTCAAAGCCCTCAGAACTTTCTGTTCCAGTCAACTCTCCAATAACCAGATCAAATGAGACAAAACCAGGGACAGGTTCCCTTCCACAAGTGTTTATAAAATTATCCTACAACTTGGGGACCACAACAACTTAAACTGCTCCTGGGGAAAATAAATGGCTGTGGGTAAATGGCACTTTGGAAGAGCCCAGTTTTCAGCAAGGACAAACAGTCAGGGAGGAATTGGAAGAGGTGGGTGGGAAGAGAAGTGCACTGTATGGGACTGCTTAAACAATCACCACAAAGATTTTGTTCAGAATATGGAGTGCCTTTGGAAAAGGTCATTTTCCATCAGCTCTGACGCTCCTTGGCTCAGCAATTGACAGCACTCTGCAGAGCTGGTGGAAAAGTGGAGAGCTGAAATCCCATGGATGAATGAAAGAACATTTACCGATCTACAGCTTGCTGATATCTCTTTGTTCCATAACAGCAGTGATAAGATGTAGGAAAAAGGGAGATTTTATCAATAGAAAGACCAGACTCATTTATTAAGGAACCAGAGATACAATCTCAGCAGAGGATGCTGCAAGGGAAGCTGACGGAGCAGTGTTGGGAGAGAAGGAATAAAATGTTCCCATCAGACAGCAACCAGGCACAGGCAGGGTGTGTGGGAATGACCACATGCCCAGAAAAGAGCTGGGAGAGGATTCAATCCTCCCCCTTTCTGAGCTCTCTCAAACCTCTCTGAGACCTCTTCTTTCCTCACAGCTGGATGGTACAAGTCTCTTCTTTCAGAAAAGATCCTCTGGCAAACTCTCAGAGCACCTCCCAAGTAGTTCTGAGTAACACAGGGTGAATTCTCACACCCTCGAACCCACAGTCTTACTCCATCTAAAAGACTCTTAATGAATTGAGCATGGAGCTGAGAAACAGCAGCCAAGCTCAGCCTTGCCTGTGGCTTGCAGTCCCACTCAATTTCCACCTTTCTGGAATATGGGCACACAAACAGGTTTCTGCAGGCTCAGGAGGGGTGAAGATGCATGTGTCAGCTGCTGAGCACGAGCACATTCTCACCCTCTGTACACCTGAAGAACAGTTCACACTGAGGAGCAATTCAGCTTGGATTTACCACAGGCTGGAGCCACACTCGCTGGCAGGTGCTGCAGTGGAGTGACATGCAGGAATTTATCCCTCAGCTCACTGTGCAGTAATTCCTGAGGCATCCCCCATCCTCAGTACAACAGAGCACTAATCTTTTGTGTATAATGTGCAGCTCATGCCTCAGGGATGGTATTTTTTGCAGTGATTTCATGATATACAACATAATCAGAAGCGATGGGAGACTCTTGTACAGAGCTCCCTGGGAGCCTCAAACCCTTTGGATGCTGGCTGTCAAACCCAGTTGTGCTGGAGCTCTCTTACTGCACAGGAGTTGTATCACCACAATTACAAGTTTTTAAATAATCTATTGTGAGCTCTCACTTTCAGTTAAGCAAAGCCTCACGACTCACAGCTGAATTCACAAGGAAAATCACCTGTTTATTTCCAAGACTGAGACAAATAGGGTCTATCTCAAGTGCACAGACAGATTTGCCTGAAGTGTTTGTGTGTGTGTCTGTGTGTGCACACAAATGAGGTGCTATTTCTTGCATACATAATTGAGTGTGTTTATATTTTAGCAGCAGCAAGATGGCAAGGTGGGTTTGTCATCATCAGCAGGACAGCCAGGTCCCCACCTGTCTGGCTGGAAATTGAAGAAGGTCTGCATCAAGGGCATATTTGCTTGGGCATCAATTATCTCCATCTCCCCACAAAGCCTACGCAACCCTAAATTGGCTCTGCCTGCTGAACAGGAATGGGCAGAAAAAGGAGAGAATCCAGTGGGAGCTGAGGGGCTCAGCATTGAGCAGGTGAGGAAATATGGCCCCAGAACATCAGACAGCTCAGGCCAGGGGGGTTTGGCTGTCCAGGCTCCCTTTACTGCAAGACAGGGAGTGAGGATTCTCCAAAGAGCAATTCCAGCAGTCAGTAAACAAGGCAAGGAGTTACTAAAGGTAACAAAGAGGATAATAGGGAAGAGTCTTAAATTTTTCCTTCTTTTCAAGGTTTGGAAACTTATTCAAGCCTGCAACGGGAAAGTAAATTAAAAGTGCTCAAGTCTGTTTGTGGCTCTGTCTCATAGTAAAGAGAACCTCAAGAATCAGATCTTTAGGAAAGCAAAAAAAGGGAATAAAACATCAAACCCTCACCTTTTAAGCATGGCTCATTCCATTGTAGGTATAATTCCCTATTTATTTTCCTGAGTATTTCCCACATACATATAGAGAATGAAGAGCAAAAATAGGCTCACATGAGGAGTCTATTTTGACAACGTCGACCATGTTACAGTTCCACAGACTGACTCAGGGATATTGATTTCAGTCTATTTATACATCTGCCTCAAGTGTTTCCAACAAGGTAATTTGCCATGAGACATCAGCTGAAGCAAATTAGGTCTCATGTTGAAAGTCCCCTTGCTGTCTATAGATCTAACAAGAAAACCCAGGCCATAAAAAGAGGCAAAGTGATGGATTTGAGTAAACATGTATCTATTTTTTAAACTAGTGGGTTATTATTCACACATACGGGCATCATCTGGTTGTTCTTATGACTAGAAGACTTACAGGATAAAGCTTTATGTCAGGCTGTTTCAGGTGTAACCAGAACTGTTAACAGATACATGCTTAGTATCTAGCTGCACTGAGGCTTATGGTTCCAAACCTGAGGTCCTTTAAATCAAAGTTTTGCAATCCAGAGAAACAGTCTGTGATTGTACTTAAAACTACAGAGAAAAGGACAGTAGGTGTAGTTAAACTGATTTTTTCCCAATGCTTTTATTTGACCAGTCCCCACACTAGAATATTACATGGTGTACATACCTGAGGGTGTTGGTAATATTGCAAGGGCATCTCTTGTTGCATTTGAGGCCATAAAACCCTTCTGGACACATTCTTTCCTGGCAGTGGATGCCTTTGAATCCAGGGTCACATATGCAGGCTCCGTTGACGTGGTAGCACTTGGCCCCGTTCTGGCAGTCACAGGTCTGTGTGCACTGGAAGCCGTAGGTGCCGATGGGACACTCCTCCTGACACCTGCCATGGGATGGGGACATGGGGTCCAGTCACAGCCACAATCTCATCAGGACATGGCTTTTACACAGGAACCTTTTTGTCAATGAATTAAATACAAAATCATTGCTCACTTCTTTAAGTAACATACTGTGAACCGATGGTATCACCGGAGTCATGGGATATCCTGGGCTTGCAAATTGCTGCTAAGAGAAACTGCATTCATCCATGCCCAATTATATCCTGCTAAATTTGCATTAGTTAATATTACCTTCATTTAAAAGTGCATTCTTCTTTCCTGGACCTTGAAAATTGCGTTCATCAATCGTAAGAAACTGAGAGGCAATATAATATTTTATTATAGAACCCCTCACGTGTTTGACTTCTCTTTATCACAGAAGGATTGCGCACCTCCCTTGAAAGCACATGGTCCTCTCAGTCATGAGGAGGGTTAAAAGGGAAAGAGTATTTAGCAATACTGAGCAAAACGTTTTCCAGCAATGTTTTAGTGCTGTCATTGCACCAGTTTTATATCAACAAGGACAAAAGAAACCCCTTTGTGTTTTGTGTGTGCTCTGAGTAACTAAAAGCTTAAATTTGCTTTTCTTCTCCTACTCAAGGATAGCTCAGTAGTATAAAATCTCAATAAAAATCACTTCCATGCTCCTTAGTGAAGAATCTTCTTAAAAATTTCCAATATTTTTAATATTTGATGCACATAAAATTGGAACCTGCAAACACTTCACGCAGGTTGTTTTAAATTGCACCTTCCATGCACTGTTAAAAATATCTCCCTACTTGGATACATTCTGAGATCTGCCAAAAAGTCTGTTTCCTTGTCCTACACAAGCAATTTAAGAGCTCAGACTATTTCCTACTTGGAAAAGCTCAGCTAAGGTCCTGAAAAAAGCAACTGATTCTGTGCTTGACATAATTCAGTGGTTTCAAAATTCTGCAATGAGTCAGTACCACAGTTTACATGATCCACCGTGAAATACAGATAGGCCTTTTCCGTTAACAAAAACAGAAAAAGAAGCCCAGAAAAGCCCAATTCCCTTATCACATGGATGCCAGGCATTGGAAATTGCCTATCAGCATTAATTTAAGCCTGAGCATTGATTAAAGTGTATACTGTAAACTCAGTGGATGGAGGCAATTGTTAAATGTCTTTCTGCAGGTCATTTCACAGCTGGCAGGTGAGAGTTAATATAATGATCAGTAATAAAAGATTAATGTGTGATGCAAGCCAGGCAAAACTGCAATGAACACAGGCAGTATATAAGAAGGGCATTACTTTTGCAGCTTGAGATTATCATGTTTTACTAAAAATAAATGAACACAGCAAAGGGCCTGGCTGGTGATTTAATTCCAGCAGGCACAAACACAGTTGCTGGTTGCAAATCCGAGTTGAGGAGTTCATATGAGACCCAAAGTGAGAGGAGTTTGGGACAAAGAGGGAAAGAGTCTGGAGAGGCACCAGAGAGAGAGAAGCCTGCTGCTCTCAGGGGGCTCAGCTGCAAAGGAAAGAGCCAGCAAAGAATGGGAACAGTGGGGCTGAACACTCACAGCAAATGAAATGCAAGGAGGAACAATGAAGCTCCTCATGTCCCCACTGCTGCACAGACCCTGGAGTGAGCAGGAGAGCTCTGTGCTCCACGGGGTGAATTCTTAGTCAATAGTGCACTGTATCATTCTATATTTATAGAAGATGAAGCATTACCTAGCAGGGAGAAAAGCATCTGGAAATGAAATATTGACGACCTAATCCATTTACATAATTAGCCTTTTTCTACTAACAATTTAACCAACTTATTTATTTGGAGATCAAGCAGCTACCGCTAATGAATTTTATACAAAGAATACTAATAATGACTCCTCTGGAACATGAGAATAATCACAGCAGGAATTAGCTTTCTACTTAAACATCTTTCCTTTGCAACATATCAATCTAATGTGTCCATAGCACCATTAACAACCAGATACATTGTTCAATTAAATTACAAAATGAGCTGCTAAGCCCTAGTTATGTTTCTTGTTTAATTTACATTGCTTTCTGCCTATCTGGGGAGATTCGTATTATAATATCCACTGAACTTTAATATGTACTATAATTATTTGGGTTGGGATAGGATAATATGGCTGTCACCTGTAGAATTAATGGAAGCAATTTCACAAAATATTAAACAGAAGACAGCCTGCTTAACAGATGAACTTAGTACATGCACCTACATTTTTTCCCACAATTTCCTTTTCTTAAGGAATAATGCTGCAAAGTTTTTTAGGCAGTTCTCTTTGTTTTGAAGCAGTGATCACATCTATGTAGCACAGACAAATATGAAAAGCCATCCAAAATGCACTAACCTGGAGGTAAGAGATACAGGTACGAACACAACAACAGGAGAGTAAATCTGCCCAAATAGTTCTAATAAATGCGAGATTTTTTTCTGTTATGATTCAATCTTTAGATTTAAGGGCAATATGGAAAACAAAGCTAAACCAGCATGTTCACTTTTGCTGTGAGCCACTGAATTCTGAAACACTCCATTCTCAGCTTCTAACTGTGCCTCTGCTATTATTCCTTTCCAGTTTGTAAAACACACATTTCCATGACAGATCCAGTCATTTCAGTGAGCACAAAGCATCCTGCAGTTATTAACAGTGCTGCCAATTTCCTAGAGATTTAGTGCAGTGCCACTCTTGGAAAACAGGTAGGGAACAAAAGTGTGGCAATTACACTCACACAGACCTTTATGACCATTTCATCTCCACAGATATTTATCTAACTCTATGTTATTATCTTCTGCACATGATGATGAACTGTAGCATTATATAGTACTTATTGACAATTTTAAGATGATAGTAGGTAAAGTGTATTTATTTCTTTATTGCTGTTATTCACAGCATCTGTCATTATTAAGAAGATTTTTTTCAATGCCTTGTAAAACGTTAAAGCAAACAGTGTTCTGTTGAGCAGCAGATGCTCCTGCTCTCCTTTTTGCTGTGACACTGCAACAGCTGCAGGAGATGCAGAGGGTAAAACAGACTCTGAGCTAAACTGGAGCTGCCTGGTCTGTCCCATTGCCCCTGTGGTGTGAACACAAAACCAGGGAAAGCCGTTCAGGCTCTTTAAAGACCTCGTCCCTCACTGAAATCAATGGGCCCCCAGCCAGGTGAGGGCAGGTGTGTGTTCAGAACAACCCAGTACAGCCAGAACAAACCAGTGCTGCCCAGCCCAAGCGAGCGGCAGAACTGCAGCTGGATAACACAGGCCTAGGGTTTCCCTTCCCTTATGGAAGGGGGATTAAAGGCTGACAGATGAACATGTTTTAAACTTCCAGGAACCCGTCGGAAAGGTGGGAATTTCTAGGCTAATGCAGTTTTACCCTGCTGCAGCAGAGCTTTCTGAACTGCCTGTTTACCTTTTTAATCCTGTTCTCATTCATCCTTTCACACACTTGCATTTCTGCTCTCCTGCTTCTCCCCTCAGCGTCTTTTACTTCCCTGCTCTGGGATGAGGAAGGTGAGCCATTCCCAAGGGTTTTGCTTGGATGTAGGTCCAAAACGTGACCTTCCCTCACTTCTTTTCCACCTCTCCCAACTGATCCTGCCTTAATTTTTTACTGTCTCCCTTCCCAAGTTACATCTCTCTTTGGAGTCCAAATCTCTGTCATTTTTCTCCAAGTACAGATCTTATGAGTCCACACTTCCCTTGTTCAAGGACAATCCCTGTGAGCTCCTGCCATGGCTTCCCTGAGACGCCTTCTCCAGCCCCTTTCCAAGGGCAGTCAGCAGTAAAATCCTTCTCCCATCTCCTGTTCTCATCCCCAACAGGGATGTAGGCTGCTGGCTGGGAGCTCCCAACAGCTCCAATACTTGACTGGATTGATTGATTTACAGCCAAGAATCCATCAGGATGTGCAACAACCAAATGAGGAGAGCAAGAGAGGCTCTGTCAGCCTTCCCCAGCATGGCCAGCACTGGGAACAGCTTGGGATTCAAGTGTGGTCACCAGTATAAAGGCCCAGGCTGCACAGTTGCCTCCTCTAGTGAAAAAGGCTCCACAAGGAGATGAAGAGAAACAGAAATTGTATGGTATCACATGTCTGGAAACACTGTTTCCAGATGGAGAATGGGGAAGAGGCACACTGATGTTTCTCCTCTAAATTACTTGGAAATAATTAGTATTTCCTCCATGTTCAATCCCATGCAAATCCTAACATAAACTCCAGAGCCCCCTCCAATTACAGCTGTCCATAAAATGGAAACAGGGAATCTCCACACCTAACGGGAAGGAGCAGCCTTCTGATCCTCCCCCAGGGCTGAGGGTTGGATGTTTGTGCTACACCAACCTGCTGATTATACAGTGAAGGCAGAAATGAGAAATTCCAATGAGCTTTGTTGCATAAAAATATAATTGTAGTATATGTCAGTAAAGAGCTAATAAAACAGGGAACATAGAGGAGAAAGTGCTTTAGCATCTCTGCAAACCCTGGTGCCACAGCCCCAGCAAGAAGTGCTCCTGAGAGCTGCTTTAACTGCACTTCCCAACCTTTGTTAGCCAGGATTAGCTGCAGGCTAAGCCAGCACGTGTTGCAATCGCTCATTGACTTTGCTGTGTAGTCATTTTGCTGAACCCATGACACCTTGGTAAAACAATATTATCATCTGCTCTGATCGATTCATGGGTGAAGGCTCTCATTTATAAATTTTGAGGATTTATCACCTTTTGCTGGTGCCTGAGATGGATCAGTGCTACAGCAGCACAGAGGAATGAAGGAGACATTAAACTGCTGCATTGCTTACTCTTGAGGATATTAATTTGTATAAAGATAGTTCATTTACATATCTTGTAAACATGTAATGCTCTCTATTAAATTTATCACTGTAAATATCTAAATTAAATTTAATCCATTAAATTTTAAAAGTTATATTAAAAACCCCTGTAAATGGAGAGCATTGCCAATAAAAAGTAATAACATTGCCACATTTATATTGCTTGAAGTGCTTCAGAAGGATGAACCTAATTGGAGCAATAGAAACATAACACCATTTTTCAGGGAGGAAGATTGTCCTAGAAGGGATATAAATATTGACAGTCCATGGTTAAAATGAAAGGCTTCGGGGTTGATTTTTACCTGTCTCCTATATAGCCAGCTGTACAGAGGCATTTTCCTGTCACAGGGTCACAGTGTCCTCCGTTGTGGCATGGACAGTCCTGGCTGCAGTTAATTCCAAAGGTTCCAGGAGGACATGGCTGTGCACACACCAGCCCCTGGTAAGGTTGCATAAAGAGCAATATTTCAGTCAACATTCATAATGCAATAAATTTCTCTATGCAGCTTGGAATTTTATTGTCCCTCTTGCTAAAACTAGATGTAAGTGTAGCAGCAATATTTTATCTGCATAAGATGTGCTAAAGACAGTCTGAAAACTCTGCTACCACAGTAAATGCCTGCCTGGCCTGACTCCAGAAGGGATTTTTCTCACCACTGTACACTCCAGATAATTCTCTTCCTTGGATCTCCCCCACACACTGCAGCTGGGCTGGCAGGATATTCACTGCCCCCTGAACAGCCACACGAAGATGTGGGAGAAGTTAAAGGCAACCAGAGAAGTCTACAAAGCTGCTCATGTGCTCCTGGGGTTTTTGTGAAATGGAGAGCCTGAGAAGTTGTTAGACACACCCTGCACAGAGAATGTTTGGGAAGGAAAGGATTGTTGGAAAGGTTGCACTGGGAGGGGGTAGCTGTGCTGGTTTTGATGATCTGTGATGTTCAGCCAGCCTCATTCATCCAACCAAACACCGCTGCTGGAGAAGTTCTCTACTGCCCTTCACATCCTTCACTCATCCATCTCTCGAAGCAGCACAGAATGGATCTGCCATAGCTTTGGGTAAGCCACGGAGGGGCAGGATGGGAATGAGGATTAGGATAGCTGCAGAAAACCCCCAGAGATGGCACAGAAGCAACATGACTGCCCACGTGAGCACTGCAGCAGCCCTCTGGCCAGAAGAGAGAATTACGCAGTGGAATACCTGCCTAATCCCTAACCAGTGACAGGATGCATCACCCAGCATCCTCCCAGCTCCTTATCCCCAACCTTGGAGCCACATCTCAGTCCCTGACCTGCCTCAACTTCACATCTTGGTGGTGGCCTCCCTTCCCCATTTTATGCTCCCAGCCCTCTGCTTTCCTGCCTCTTTATTCTAGTCTATTCTGAATCCTTGTTGCAGCCTCCCTTTTAGTCCTCTCCTTCATCCAGACCCAAATCCTCATCTCTGGGATATTTCCTCCTTCCCCTCCCTGCTTAACCAGCCCTGGGAGTGAAGCAAAGCCAGACAGTCCCTGCTGTGCACCCTGGCACTGCTCACAAGGAAAAGCAGCTCCCAGGCAATCCCTGCTCCAGCTGTTCAGCCCCAAGGCAGGGAATGCTCACCCTCGTGTGGGGTTGTGTCTTTGGAGAATTTACCTGCCAAACTCAGGTGGTTTCCCCCAGGTAGTTCATAAGGTTCCTGCCAAGTATCAAGGCCTTACAAGGATTTCCCCAGACTTTCTTAGAAGTTGTATGAATGTTTTTCTCCCTGTGAGCAAATACAAAGCCCGAGGCTGGCATCCAGCTGAGGAACTTCAGCCAAAACAAGTCTGGCAGTGCTGGGATCTGAAGTTGTGGTCCTATAATGGAAAATGTTTGGCATCTGCAGCAAGTGGTGCTGCTGCCAGTGCCACCACAGTGCCCAGCGTGAGACAGAAACAGTGTCTGGCCACAGGATTATTTGGGTTTAATTTCTCTGTTTCCCTAACCAAGCCCCAGGGGCTCCTAGTTTTGAACGAAGCATGTATCAGACACAACTTATTCAAAATATAAACCAGGAATATAATGGCTGCTTTCACTCCCCGGGGCTTGGGAAGTTTAGCTGTATCAACAACCCCAAAGTGAAGAGGCTGCTCTTCAATGTCACCATAAAACAGATACTTTGAGCCTTTCCCAACCAGGGCTATGTGGCTCCTTGGCTGTAAAACAGACAGGTTGGCCTCAGTTCAAGAACTTTCAGATTACAGTGTTAAAAACTGGTGTCTCTGGACTTGAGTAATACACAACACTATATATCTGAAAACCTAAGTGTCCATTTATCTTGATAATAAATACTTTCTCCCTTCATGTCTCAAAAGGAACAGGATTTCTATCAACAAATGATGAGAAAGCAATACTCTGGGATGCATCCCCCCAGAGCCAAGAGAATCTTTAGCTGTACTTTTTGCATTAATATGTACTAAGGGAATTCAAAACATCCCTCTCTAGAGGATCAAATGTCAGACCAACATTTCCTGCTGCTTATACATCTAATCAGCAAAGTTCACCCCATCAGCACCTTTTTTAAGGCCCTGATCTCATCAGCTTCTGCTTTTGACATTGTTTGCTGTATTTTGTAGGACAGAAAAGATTTTTTTTTTTGCTCCGTTTTCCCAGACACCCCCATGTTTAAAATCCACAACAGAAAGAAAAATAGACAAAAATACAAATGATGCTTCACGAAGCCCAGAATCAATAAGAGAGAAGTGATGAGCAGAACGTGTTCTATTACCATGGCACCACGATGCCTTGGGAAGGGGGTCTGGGGCCAAACAGGGGGCGTTGCCAGTGACAAATGTTCTGTCATGTCAGGAAATATTGCTGCTTTCCTAAGCACAGAGATCTAGTCCTTCAAAAGGGCTTCTGAGAAATGTTGTAAATGCTAAATTAACTTCTCTCCCCACTTCCTGAGAGCGCTTGGAGAATTTAATACTGCAAATGAGAAAGATGTATAGAATTAAACCTGTAAATTGTTAATGAGGCCCTACAGCAGCCACCCACTAAACTCCACAGCCACAAAGGCACAGAAGTGGAAAAAGCCCAACATTGTGGGATGCTGGAAGCCACGTTCTGTTGACTGTTCAACAATAGAGGCTGTTGGCTACCATTCTCCTGGTGAAGAACCCATGGGGCAGTAAAATCCCACAGGACTCTGTCCACAGAACTTGTGCTGCTGGGAGATTCTGCACTGGTGGGAGGAAAGAAATCACAAGTCATAAAAGAACCAGGCTTTCAAGATGGTAGATCCAAGAAAGAACCTCAGAACCCCAGAACTTCTTCCTATTAAAGTCACTGCCTCCCCTTCCCTATCCCACCAAACCCCTAAGGGAGCTGAGCTCCTGTTAATAAGCCAGCCTACGAAAGGATAAAAGTTGCAGCTCATCCAGCAGCAATAAAGTCCAAGTGGATTTGCACTTGTATAAATCTAGGGAGAATTCTCTCCTTCCAAAATGATGGTATATTCAATATATACGTGCAGTCTCAAGCCTCAAAATCAGCAAGTAAAATTCCTGGTGTCACAGAAACCCATGGTGTGAAATAAAACGAATGCTGTCTAGCAATCCCATCTCGCCTGCTCGTTTACAGCCCCCTCATGTCTCACTTCCCAAACCATTCCAACCACCAAGAGTTAAAAATATAGCATGAAAACATACTTTTTATCCCTCTCTGTACACTGAATTACCAGCTTTTCATTAAAACCCTGGAGAGACCCTTTATACTTAAAATCTCAACATTTACAAGCTGAGTGCTTTTACTTATAATTTCAGTTTCTTTCTGTAGAATACTTTGTCTCTCTCTTCAATTTTCAGTTATGCTTGTTTCAAACATCAATTGTTAACTCTAGGGTTCCCCTGGGGACAGAGCAGCCAACAACACAGTTTTCAGAAAAGTCTCTCTGGGCTCCTAAAAATGCATAAAAGGAACTCGAGGCTGTAAGGAATTGGGCAGGACTGGGCCAGAATACAACCACAGCTGCTGTGCAGCCCCAGTGCCGTGGTTCTTCTTAGGGTCTGTGCTGCATCCGAAAAGACATCCAAAACTTCCTGTTCTATTCTCATACCCTTATTTGTTTAGTAATGTTTTAACTTTGAAAAAGAAGAGAAAACTCCTGATAAAATACAAGTAAGGAAGAATACAGCAAAACAACTCAGATCTTGAGAAATCTTGGCATGCAGGGGGAGAGATGAAAAAAGTAATATTTTTATGTGAATCACTTTATTGATCACTTCTTAGGAGGTAGTGCCAGAATGGACTGATAGGCCCTCAAAAATATGTGAATTGCTTTCCTAATGCTTTAGCTCCAGCACTCAAGGAAAGAATCTTTTCTTCGCCTCCACTGATTGCCAGGTGAGGGCAAGGTGCCATATTCCTACTTCTGACAAGTTTTGCCTTTGTCATTTGAAATGGAATAACCTCATCACCACCTTTGCTATGACTGGTGGTGTTAGAGATTCCTGTTCTCCAGTTAGAGAGAGATTTTCCACCAAAACTTATGGACAGCAACATTCTCCCATTTTGCTTATATACAGCAACATCTCATGGCTGGTACTTTTGAACTTAAAGCATTTGATGTATGAACGCAAAGTAACACAAACATTTCTCTCAGCTTTTATATGTTTGAACAGGTAGAGGGTCCCCATCAGAAGTCACAGCTGTGTGATGATCTGCAGGGTCTTTTATGTAAAAATAAAAAAGCAGAGTACTTGTATGCTTTAAAATCCAGCAACTTTGCCAAGAGACTAATTGTCAGATACAGGAAAAATGCCAGGAAGTTTAGTACAGCTAAATGGGATGAAGGCCTGTGAGACTTGGCACACCCCAAGAGAGTTCATTATTACATTATTGATAAAGCTGAGGACTTCTAAAATGCTTGGCCTTGCTTTCTTGACACAAAGGATTAAAGGTTAGGGCAGCTGTCTCTCTGCAGTGCAAGCCCTGACACAAGCAAATCTCTGCAATCAATGGCAGCGGTGCCTGAGCAAGGACAGGACACTGAAGCAGCCTCTGTGTCCTGGCCTCAGCCTGCTTTGCTGCCTGCCTGAGCCACTGGATTCCCCTGGCCTCTCCCTCTGCCCTGAAGTGGAACATGACACTTTGTGCCTTTGACAATGTCGAGCTGGGCTTTGAGCTCTCTGTCCTGTGTAAGGGCAGTGTCTAAGGCTGCAGGGAGCATTCCAAGGAACTAGAGCTCACAGACAACTCTTTTGTCTCTTGGCATGCTGTTGTTTTTAAACACTGTGATGGCACCTCACAGTCAGAGAATCACAGAACCACTGAGGCTGGAAAAGCCCTTCAAGATGATCAAGTCCAACCATTCCCCCTGCATTGCCAAGGCCACCACTAACCCATGTCCCCAAGTGCCACATCCACATGTTTTCTGAACACTTCCAGGCATGGTGGCAGGTCGCTGATTGGTGGCCTGTCTGTGCAGGTGCTGTGCACACCCAACAAAGGCGGTCCCAGTTTGGGAATTGTTAGAGCCTGGCAGATCCACATCAGCTGAGACAGTGAACAATTAACATCCAATTCCAAGCCCAAAATGAGAATGAGCAGCACCCACCATCCATCCAGCAGGACAGGAGCACTCCCCGGTGATGTGGTGACAAACTCCCCCGTTCTGGCAGGGGCAGCGCAGCTCGCACTGGGCTCCGTGGCTGCCGGGGGGACACAGCTCCTCACAGCTTTGGGGAGAGAGAACAACAGAAAACAAAGAGATCATTTTAAAGAACCTACAGGAAACAGTAAATGAGGAAAACCCACAACACAGGTCATCATGGGAGTCCTTATGCAAATGACGACGGCTCAGCTGGCATTGCCAATTAGCTGAGATTCCTTTAATTTCTGCTGGGGTTGTTTATGTGCCATGGATCCAGCCCTGTAAGGCTGATGCATGTGTGTAACCTTTATGCATGTACCAAATCCCACCCATCTCAACAGGACAACTCATAACCATTAAAATAGCCCAGGAAAATATGAGTTGCGGGATGAAGCCTTCAATGTGAATTATATGACACGGCAATAAAAGAAGCCGCAAACAGAATAAAAGGATGGGATTAAAACGCTTGAAATTTCTCCAGTCACTACTGAATGTTAACATTTGCAGTGTATAATAGACTGGCAAGGACTCAACATCATTTAAAGGCTATTTAAGCTCATTGTGTCTCTCTCAGTACTTGTGGGGGGGCAATGTGAGGCTAATCCCTGGAAAGCCCAGTGTCTCCTACACCTGCACATCAGAGCTTTCAGCATCGACGTTCTGAAACTACAGGATGTTCTCCCCCTAACTGACTGATGAGGATGTTCCTACAACGTTCAGGGGCTGGCCCTGCTGAGAACTGATACACTGATGTCAAGGGGAGCACTCCCAAGAGTATGCATAGTCCTTTGCAGTGAGTGCTTCCATGACTGAGGTCACAAGTCTAGGAGGAAATCAGGTACTAAATAAAATATTCAAAAGGCCTATCATTTATTTATGAGGGTTAACACTGTCCTTACTTTTTACTTCCCTCTTCATGCAGGTCAACAAATAATAATAGATAGCAAAAGTATTAACTCACCTGCAATAGATCTCCAACCAAATTCAGTGACTAAATTCTCTTTTCCCCTTAAATAATTCTGAAAAACATAATTACTTCTGAAACTACTGAAAGATCTCTAATGAGAACTGATGTTACACTGTGGGCAATTTTAAACAAGAAACTATTGCTTGCTGTCCTAAAATTAATATGCAGATTTTGTGAATCCTACTGGTAAACTTTCCGTGTGGTGGATAGGGATTTAGCTACATGATTCTCGTTAAAGTTAATAGGAGTCACACCGCTAAATCCCTGCTCTCTATGCTTAAAATTTACCCCCTAGATACTAAGCTGATATAGTTAACAGCAATGCTTTCTCAGTTAGATTGAAAGTCAAATAAATTGGGGATGGAAAAGTCCCATTTGATACTGCACTGGACTGCTAATGAGGAGAGAGTCCAACTGCTTATCAAAACTCCACTGTAATTTGGATTGTATTCACATTCTGAAATTAGGAAGAGGTAAAGTTGTTGCACAAGTTGGAAAATATAAGTGATTTTAAAGCTTATTTTAGCACTATATTTTATTTTAATAGCATGGAATCATAGAATTCTGGAATGGTTTGGGTTGGAAGAGACATTGAAGCCAGATCCAACTTGCTCCATGGGCAGGGACACCTTCCACTATCCCAGGCTGCTCCAAGCCTTGTCCAAGCTGGCCTTGGACACTTCCAGGGATCCAGGTGCAGCCACAGCTTCTCTGGGGAACCTGTGCCAGGGCCTCCCCACCCTCACAGGGAAGAATTCCTTCCCAATATCCCATCTAACCCTGCCCTCTGGCACTTTAAGGCTATTCCCCTTTGTTCTCTCACTACACATCCTTGTCCTAAGTCCCTCTCCAGCTCTCTTGAAGGCTCCCTTCAGGGCCACAGGTATAATCAGCAGCAAGGACTCAGGTTCCCTTTCTTCAGTCTCTCTGAAATCCCGTTCCCTGATTTCTACAAAGCGCAGTGTATAACAGGGTGTAAATCCAGCCAATTACTCGTCGCGTTAAACGCGGTCGAACCAAATGAGCTCAAGGGAGTGCCCAGCTCTTGCTGCACTTACAACACCCCGGTGTATCCGGGCGCGCAGTGGCACTCGCCGGTCTGGTGGTCGCAGGTGGCCCCGTGGTGGCACTGGCACTGGAAGTGGCAGCCCTTGCCGTAGGTGCCCGGCTCGCAGAGCTCCTCGCAGCGCCAGCCGCGGAAGCCGTCGGCGCACACGCAGGCGCCCGTGATGGGGTTGCAGAGAGCTTCGTTCTGGCACTGGCACCGGTTGCTGCAGTGGGGCCCCCAGTGCTCGCTGTCACAGCCTGCGGACACACACCGAGTTACCCGGGGCTGCCTCACCCCACAGCCCCATGTGCACCTCGGCCGGAGCCTTCCAAAGAGACCCCCTCTCCCAAACTGCCCCCCGACCCGGCTTTAACATCTGCCCCCACCCCGCCCCAGCTTCAGAATCTGCCCCCACCCCGACCCAGCTTTAGGGTGCAAGGACGCAACGGCACCACTGTTATACCTAGAGTTGAGGACTTGTTTAACAACTTATTGGATCAGGCCCGAAATCTTTTAATATCCTGTTTCTTAGTGCTTTTAGATCGCTGGAAGGAATGAATTTATAGTGGAATTAGATGCAGAGGATCACATCCTGCCTGCAGTGTGCTTAATGGCAGGTGGTGTTGCCAAACAAATCCTGTCGATTTAATAATGTCATCAAATATTGTTTCTTTGCTATGTTCCCATAAGATAACATACACGATAATCGAAAGAAGACCTTCTCCTTGGTGGTGTTTGTTCGTGTTCTTATTTATTTATTTACTTATTTATTTATTTGTTTTTGTTGTCTGGACTAAATAGATGGGAGAGAAGAAACAACACTGGAGACAGGATGTCATGAGGCTGCCCAGACTCAGGGATGAAGGTATGGAGTATGTGAAATAATTCCTGTGCTAATGACAGCGACACAGAAGGACCCTAAACCCTCTGGCCACTGACACAGAGAGGAGGTTCCCTATGGAATGCATTAAGGCATAGTGAGAACCCTTCATGTGACAATCCTGCCTGATCCCTTCTCCTCTTTTGAGGACCATGTGGAGGATGGGAGAGGGAAGTCAGCCTTACAGGAACAGTTTGTCCTGATTTGCTATTGAAACAGCACCTGCACAACACCTCTTCGAGCTACATGCACTGAACAGAGCTCAAAGCAAACACCTGAGGTCAAGGTTTCCTCAGCAAAAAGCAGGAAAACAAGGATTTCTTCAGCAGTCCTACCCTTCACTTAGCAGCCTTTCACCATAGCTATGGCAAGGGTGAAGAAAATTCTCATCCTATTCAGAACAGGCAACTGGGAAGGACACAGTTACTGATCGCGTTCCAGGTACAGCTGGTTGTGCTCAGAGCTGGTTTCAATTTCACCAACAACCCTCCTGTGAGTGGCGTAAATCCCACTGCCAGGCAGGAGAGGAGAGTGGAATCCCAGCAACAGGGCTGTCTTCACAAACTCTTTTATTTGCAAACATGGAAACTAATCCCAGGTGACACGCGCTGCTTCTCAGCCCCGGATCTGTTTCCAGGATTAGCGAGGTAAATGCAAAGCTCACTTAAGCCTGAGCTTTTGTCCTAGAAATTTCATAGCCCTCTCCTTCTACAGTACTTGGCTATAAACCCACACTGGAAAACTGCAGCTATCAGTTAATTTTGGCAATATTTTTATTTATTATCCTTTATTTTGAGAAAGAGGTACTGATTGGTCAGTGTGAGGATATCCAGCAGAAAAAGAAGACAACTCTTATTTAATTTGCACTGCTGATTACCAGTTTAGAAACTTGTGTTTCTTGAGCAAGTGTTAAAAGCTGAAATAAACCCACAGAAGATAATTCCAAGGTCTCCAAAAGATCTGCAGGGTCTTAGAGGATGCAGGTACAGAGGTTTCATGTCCTGCAGGGAGCAGAGCACACCACATACCCCTGTGCACAATCCCACTCGTGCCTCACCCCAGATCATTTATTGCTTTGCCTCACTTCTCCCACAGCTGTAAACAGGGATGATAGTTCCTCTCTAACACCACTGGGAGCCAAGCAAACAAAATCTTACTCTTTATAAGACTTAAATTATTACTGAGAATCTGTGGGAAGAGATATCTATCTTTATTTCACATAGACACTTGCTAAGGCTCTGTGAGCCTTCTGGGGCAGGGAGCAAAGCTGCTGGAGCTGCCGAAGTTCCTCAGTAATTTCCATTCCAGAAACACTGATTCGTTTTCTGCAGAACTTGAACATCAAGGGATGCAGTTCTGCACCTCCACAAAGGATACATATCTGAACCACACAAGCACAGCTGATGTCCCTCAGCACAGGGAAGTGGAGTGCAGGGATCAAACTGCACCCTGCCTGCTCTGGGGATGGATTCCTGCCTTCCCATACCTCACATCAGAGCCCCAGCTGCAGACTGTGGCTTGTTCTGAGCTGATACAGCTCCAGTTGCAATTAATTTCCCTAACATGAATAAATAACACTCGTTAGAAGATATTATTCTATCCTTGCTCTTTCACATCTCAGGTGGGTGCTCCAAGCATCCAATTTGTCTGCTGGGTTTGTGTTTTTCACTTTGAAAGAAAGTGAAGGGAAAAGAAAACCATTTATAGAAAGGGAAAACCATTTCCCATCATTAGTTCAAGCATCTTGTTTCACCTGTACAGTGCCTGCCCCAAACACAGCTCTTTTTCTGTAAGTCCATCTTGTTTGAACACTTATTTGCAATCAGTATTTGGTCACATGCTTGCTTCCCCCCTGTAGAAAATTTCACTCCACAATCTCACCAAAGGGAATTGAGTGAAATTTGTTAGCAATGTGTTAGTGTAAAATTTGGGATAATGGAAATTCATCCTCACCTGATTTTACACTGCAGTAACCTCACATGAAAGTAAGATCTTTTCTGCTCAAAGTTTATAAATTCCTGTTGGTTTTCTTTTCCCCTTTCTTCTAAGTCCCATATTGCAGTGCCAGACTGTGGAGTCATTTCATTGGAACATGATGTGATATTTACATAATGATACAATGATAACTCTGGGATCTGCACTGTGGGAACTTCTGTACCTTTACGAAGGCAGATACAGGGATGATAAGCTAAAATCCAAGTACTTATTCATACAATTAACTCCACTGAGCTCAACAGGCGCATTCAGGTATGAGACTACTCGAGAGTGTAACTAGCTACGTGTTGGGGTCTAGTAACTCCTGCTAAAAAATTATAAAACAGAAGAAATCAAAGACTTCAGCAACCAAAAGGTATTTTGTCTCTATACATCGGTGCGGCAAACCCTGGCTGGTGTGTGACAGTGACTCCAGGTTCTGAGACAGAGCAGAGCAGGCTCAGAGCCACAGGATCCTGCTGCACTTTGGGATCGTCAGCACCCCTTCTCCCATGGGCAAGAAGGACCATTTTAAACTCCAGCCCCAGCCTAGCACAGTCTCATCCTGCTCTTGTTGATTGCCTCAGTGTGTTACTGTAATAGAGATAAATAATAACAGCAACAACGTGTGAACAGAGAGCTGATTAAAGCTCACACGAGCGCTCCGCTGTAAATGCAGATGCCATTAAAAACGTCAAAATGATACAGAGACTTTAACCAGACCATCAATAAGGAAAGAAACCTGAGAGAGGTGATGTCAGCGAGGTACAAATGCTCCCCTTAGCTGTATGTGGGGATGTCAATACCGTGAGGGATGAGCCTGAAACAGCCACTGTTCTCTTGGGAGATGCTACATTAAAGGGAGCTGCCATATTTCAGGTCACATGCCCACATTCCCTGGCAAACATGATAACTTCCTTCCTTTTTCACCTTTGGAAATATGGCTGGAGATTAACTGTCACCAGTAAAAGTGAATGGGGCTCTGTAAGGGATGAGGCTGGGTGCCTAAGCACAATCACAGTGGTGTGCACACGGTGCTGTGACAGGGGAGGGATTCACCTCTCGGTGGAGACTGCTCAGAGCAGCACCAAGGGGTTTCCTCCTCTTGCCACCCCCACTCCCACACTGAAACCTCAGTTACTTCCTGAAGTGAGGTCTCCTGCAGGCTCTGCATGTACAATCATCACATCATAGGATCCTTAAGCTTGGAAAAGACCTCCTAGATCACCAAGTCCAACCTTCGACCAAACACCCCCATGCCCACTAAACCATATCATGAAGTGCCACATCTGCTTGTTTTCTGAACTCTCCCAGGGATGGTGACTCCACCACTTCCCTGGAGAGCCTGTTACAGTGCTTAACCACTCCTCCAGTGAAGAAATTTTTCTGCTGTGGTTGTGCATGGCATCCTGTTAGCAGTGCTGTCCTGGTAAGTACACATCGAGGACACACTGGAAGCGCTGCTTCACTCCCCAGGGGCTGTTTATCCCTCTAGGAATGATTAGGGAATTGCTGTGTTCTGGGTCAATAGGGACACCCAGCACTCAGTGCAGCAGCACAAGTCAGACACAAATGAAGCAAACACAGGAGGCTGAAAAGGTAACATAACCAAAAGGACTCCCAGGGAAGGGGTGACATTTATGGAGTGACTTATCCCAACGAGAGTGAGTCAAAAGTGCTATTCCAGAGCTTTTCCATCCCTGCACAGACACACTATTAATATGAAAACAGCATCTTCTATCACAGCAGCACCACAACCTGTGGTCTCAAGGTCTGAGTTTATTCTGTTCTCATCAGCATCAGCCTCCCTGTGTCTCTTTTGCAGCCAGGGACCAGTTCTGTATTCCAGGTCTGCAAAGTCAGTGGGATGTTCACAAACACCCTGCACAAGGCGCAGCTGAAAAAATCCAGTGTCTGATTTCCCTGGCCCAGAGACTCAGGACCATATTGGGCTGATGGGGAACGTCAACTAATCCCCACTTTAAAGCAGCTTTCTACAGACTTGCTAAAGCACAGAATGTGTTCCTATTCAATAATCAATATTCTGGAATATTTCCAAATTCAGTTTGTAATGTTTAAATGAGACACTAGCCCTTAAAAATGCAAACAGGAAATAAAATTAACTTATTAAATCTAGGAGGACATGGTTTAAGAGAGATTATTTTAGAATTTACTTGGAAATTAGGACTAGGTTCTCCTCTTAATGTAACTGTACTGTTGTAGAATGATTCTATGCATACAAATTGAGGTGAAATGTGGACGTAACTCTGGGTGCGGTTTTTTTTGTCTAATTCAGTTTTGGAACCAGGTGGTTGACCCAGCTAATGTAAAGCAGACAAAGAAACAGCAAAAGAACAGAACATATACCTGAATGTGATTAATGACAATTTAAAATAATCAATTAGCGTTTTATTCCCTGCACTTTATCCAGTAGGAGAATTACAGCCCTGTATTGAGCTGGGGCTGCTCCCTGCACAAACATGACTCCTTTCGGGACAGTCCAACACCTTTGCAAACAGAAGCCAAGCAACAGGTTTGAAACAAGGTCCATGAAGAGGGAATTCCCTTACAACGACACTTCCCAGCACTTTGTGTTGGCTCTGAGCAGCACTGAGTCCCTCAAGTGACACCAACACACTGCTAACAGCATGAGCCAGGTCACTGGTCGCTGATCTGCTTGGTTCTGACCCAAAAAACCTCTGTCTCATAAGACTGATCACCCTTGGAACGTCTAACACATGTTAGTAACACTCAAAATAACCCAGATTTTCAGAAGTGCCCTTCAAAAATGTTCTTCCAAATGCTTAGAGACGGACATAATAATTCCATGATTTCACCAGCTGGGACACCTTCCATGTTCTGCGCACTGTCCCACACCCAGGGGTGTGCTCAGGTGTCCCCAGTGAAAATCCACCTGTGCTCAATCAAACTATAAAAATGCAACTTGCAGACACTCAGTGTCACCCCTGGATAACTCATTACCTACATTCCTCAAAGATTCCAACCATATTAAAAGCAATCTGAAATTAAAGACTTCAGGGCCTTAGCAGGACTCCTCTTACAATTTTTCCTGGGAGCAGCCATGGGCCACTGGCTGTTCAATCTCCATGCAGTAAGTGGCCCACGGGGAGGGTGACAGCCCTGTGCTCTCAGTCCATGTGACTCACATGTCAGGGCTTTGCTCTGTCCCTGCTGATGAACCACCTGAACATCAGCCTGATGACACTCTTGGAGAGATTCTTCCTATTCTCCATTTGCTTTTTAAGGAAAACCAAACCAAACAGGGAGCATCTCATGTAAATAAGGCATTTGACTTATGGAGTTGGTGTCACAAAAATAAAATGTCAGATTAAAGGTTGGAAGGACAGCAGTAATTCAGTACTTGAGCCTATGAATGATGATATTTTCTTTAATTATGTGAGCACAGAGCACCCTGGCACTTGCTGACTTCTGAGCTTGTAGCTTTCCAGCCTTAAGGTTCCCAAACCTGGATTCCCTTTATCTCCAAAGCCAGACTTTCAGTCACAGCTCACACAATCAGAACGAAGAAAATGCCAGTCTCAATGTTTACAACTCTAAGGCTGCCCAGAGAATATATTTTGCATATGTAAATACGCATTTGTGTATCCACCCAAGGGGCAAACCCCTGGGGTTAATCTCAGGCTGGCAGGACTTGCAGTCAGTCTCATCCTCCCAGTTTATGGATCAGGCTTCATCAGGTAGAAGTGGAAAGTTGGGAAGGGAACATCAGCTGATTTTTCCCAAAATGAATAAATTATTCCTCACAGGAGGAAATCAATCTCATTTTGTGTTAGGTTGTTTTTTTTTTTTTTCCTTTCTTAAGGACAGGAAAACAGATTTTCATCCTTCAAGAAAGATTTTGCTGATTCTCCCTGAAGTTCCTGCTCCGAATCAGATATGGAACATGTGGCTGATTTGGGCCCTGATTTAATCTCGGATGATGATCTCATTAGTCACTGACTCTCCAACATGTGGTACCTCACTCAGCCTCAGCACTTTAGAAGCCCTGCAGTTTATTTAGTATCCTCTGAGGAAACATTTTCTTTGCAAAATAATTCTCGTTTAAAGAACATTCCTACGGTATTCTGTAGAATGCTTACAACAGTTACCTAGCCGGAGGTTTGTATTTTGGATAAATGAAAACAAAATCACTCCAAGTCAAAGAAAACTTAAGTATTTGGATGTCAGCCTCATCAAATCCTCAAATAAACTCAATATATTTTGGAAGCAGCAAAAAGGAAGAAACAACTTCTACTCCTGACAGATATCAAAGTGTGGCGCTTTCAGAATTTCTACTATGAGCTATTTTGACAGATGCTTCAAAAGAAGTGAAAATTAGAACATTAAAAAAACCTGAGAATATTTCCTATTTCTTTTTGTAGAAATTACTGCTCTGTTTAATGAGCCTTTAACTCTACTGACACTCTGGATCTTACAAGGAGTTTAAAATCATGAAACGCTTCATAAGGGAGCGACAACATTCTATACAACACTGGCAGCTTGTCTTCTCATTATAATTTTTGTGGAGAAGATGCTGCATTCTTTAAAATGTTTTTTTTTTAGTGTCATATTAATGGGAGGCAAAGTCTGTTCTTTAATTAGAATTTTACTGTGGTGAATTAAAAAATACATGGGCAGAGTATCAAGAGTCTAATAAAACTAAATGAAGATACTATCTTTCCGCTGTATGAAACCCAGCAGTCTTTGCTCTGGCAAAACTTCCATCAATACTTCATTATTATTGTCTAAGACAGGCTTGTAATAATAATATCTGCAAGTAACTTACTTCCAAATTCTGTCTTCCAACTGGGTAAAACATTCTCTCTCTCAACATCTGTAATGGACTTTAGATGTTTTCATTGACTAGGTAATGAAATTTTCTGGTAATGCCTTTGCATAAGAAGTAAAATCAGTTTTGCCTGCGAGAAGGGGTAGAACTACACTGGATATGCCTAAAACACTGCAGGACAGGGATAGGAAGGAGATGCATCCTTCAGAAACCAGTGTTGGAGGGGCTTAGGAGTGCTGGCAGCAGAGCTGCTCAGAGAGGCCTCTGTCCCCAGAGATTCAGAGCTGTTGATACTTCAGCTGTGCCTGGTGTGAAAAAGCCATGTGCAATATCCACATGGACTTCTTGCTACTCGAAGTAATCTTTATTTCGGTGCTCAGCAAGGCAGTTGTGGGAGCAGAAGCAAATCCTCTCTCAGTTCAGTAATTGCAGCTGACTTTGATGCAGTTTGGAGCAGACCCACAGGGCCAGTGTGGGAGCTGCAGGAGGCTGCCCATGCTGCCTGCCCTTCAGTCACATCCTCACCCAGCTCCTGCAGCTGGGCAGGACAACTTCATCCTTCACCCAGGGAATCCACCATGTGGAAAGCAACCTGATCCAACCACTGGAGTCACCTTTCCACCCTCCATGACTGCAGAGGATTGAGCAGGACCAACCCTGCCTGGCCAAGCTCTCGGAGACGTGCTCAGCTCCTTGTTTTTCACAGCGCATAAACCCGCCCTTGTCGAAGGTCACCCTGCTGATGTTTTGCCAGATAGGCAATATCCCTTTATTTGCAGTTAAAGCAGTGCTTAAAGGAGAAAAGCTTCTTGTCACTACAACAAGGGGTAGAGGATGTTCCTTCTCCTTGTCATTCCCACGCTGGGATGTGTCCCTTCTCCTGCAGCTGCTGGGCAAAGGGAGCAGGATTGGCTGAGCAGTGGGAAGATCAAGACATGCATATGGAAGAAATGCTGTATCCACCTCACCAGCTTCAAATTGTGCCATAAAGTTTCCCCTTCAAGGGGATGGATAAACACATCTTTCATGCATAACATAACTTGCACTCCTGACTCATCAATCATTTCTAAGATGGTCAATAAGCAATTTATTTTATTGTGTTGATACTGAAAAACGAAGTAAACACTGTGGATTGTGGTATTGGCTTTTATTTCCAACAGTGTAGCTGGAGAGTACAAAGAACCACTTCTTCCCTTTGCTACAATTCCCTCCTAATGCCTAATCACAGAATCCTGGGATGGTCTGGGTAGGACGGGACCTTAAAGATCCTGTTCCACCCCCTGCCATGGGCAGGGACACCTTCCACTGTCCCAGGCTGCTCCAAACCCCGTCCAGCCTGGCCTTGGGCACTGCCAGGGATCCAGGGGCAGCCACAGCTTCTCTGGCACCCTGTGCCAGGGCCTCCCCACCCTCACAGCCAAGAATTCCTTCCTAGCATCTAAGCTAAATCTCTCCTCTTTTAGTTTAAAATCTCTCCCCCTTGTCCTATCACTGGGTCACCTGTGCAGTGCTCTTCAGCCAAACAGTATCAGCTTAAAGGATGTTCTGCCCCAGCAAGTGAATGTAGGAAAAATCTTACCTTTACTAGTGTGAATTCTGTTACATTCAGAGAGACTCAGAGCAGCAGAAAGCCCAGTGGCCTTTGAAAAAGGGGTGTCTTTTATATCTAAAACAGTTCAAAGGCTTGCAAAAAGCTATGTGCAGGTATCCACACCAGCTACTTGCTGTTCTCTTTTCTTCCAGGCATACTTGAACCTTCACATGGCTCTTTAATGTTACCTAATGTCTTCAAGATATCTTAAATACACTGCTGTCTTTCTCTTATAAACCATTAATAGTAATGTCCCTTTCAGGCACAGAAAAAGAAACAGTTTTGTAAAAAAGTCTTGCCCTGTGTGACCCAGTAAAAACTAGAACGTTCAGTCATCAAAACACATTGCGAGACTCAGCACAGTCTCTGCAAAACCTTTCTTGTATTTATCAACAGAAAATAGCAAGTCTGAAACTACTTGGGGGGAAAAAAGTGCAAAAATACCAAAATACTAGAATATTACACCCTCTTCTCACATCACTGAGGCATGGAGATGTAGAATGTGCTTTTAATAAAGAGATAATCACGAGGCAGACAAATACTGCATAGTTAAAATACCAGGAGCCAAAGCCTGAGTGTCCCTGGGTGCGTTGAAGGCAGAGGACACAGAGCCCAGCATCAGGAGAGGTTTATGCCAGAAAAATTCCCGTGTCCCTAGAGCAGCTCCTCAGACTGCACCACTGCTGCAGCTCTCCTGCACCACTTCTTTAGGATGCAAATGCTGAGAGAGCAGAGCAGCCTCAGCAAGCGAAGCACCAGCCCCAAGTGAGCAGAACATTCAGGCATCTCTGCCTGTGTCCCTACAGCTTCCTCTGCCCACCAGTGGGGCTTGGGTTTCCTTCTGGAGAGCCAGGCAGGAGGAGAAAGTCTTGTCTCATAAATTATTGAGATTGGATGTCTAAACCTTGATATTTTATTTTGACTTCCCAACATGTTCCAATGTTGTTCACAGAAGCGTAAATTAATGCCAATTTCTAAAGCAGAAGTTGCTCTAAACTGGGAAGTGAAACTTTTTTGTTATGATGTTAAAAACAGACAATTCTTAAACTGTTTTACATTCTGAAAAACAGGCTGATCAAAACTGTTCATGCTCACAATCAGTTACGGGTGTACTGAGCTGAAATGTTTTGACAAAATCCCAGCCATATGGAAGCCGGTGCTTTCGGAACAGTTTCCCCATTGTGGATTCCTGCATTAAGCCATCAAGTGTCAGGCAGGCAGAAACACTAAATCATCACTCCACATGTTTTTTCCTCGTTGTTTACAAACAACCTGCTCGTGCCTCCAGCATTGTCCATTGGTCAGCCTCACAGAAACCAGGAAAATCCACACAGCAGCTCCACTTCCCAGGCTGTGGGTGTCAGTTCCTGGAGGTTTGGGTGTCAGTTCCTGGAGGTTCAGCTGCAGTTCCTGCAGTCCGAGGAACTGTGGAACAGCCTCAAGCTTCCCCTCTGGATTAATTTAATTTCTCTCTTTTTTAGTGACAACTGCCAGTGACAAGGAAAAAGTAAAACAGACATCCGTGACTTCCTGGCGGGATGGCAGCTGGGAAGTGAACAGGATTTTGCTGGAGGAGAGCACAGCACCTGTGCATTAAAGGTTTTAAATGCCAGTTTCCCTTTAAGGTTCAGATCTCTACATTCTCCTAGTGGCAGCAGAGAGATATCTTTAAAAAATCACAGGGAAAACGAGGTTGTCTGATGAGACCATCACGTAAATTGTCACTGGCCATGCTGCACGGTGCCATCAGAAGCACCTCAGGCTCACCCCCGTGCCCTTTCCAGCCAGGGAATTTCTTTCCATCATCTGTAATCATCTTTGATAAGGGCTGGCCTCCGTGGCTTAAGTGAGTGCCATCTGGAAAATGACACTGATTCCACAACTTCGCTGTTTCCTTGGCTAAGAAAGGTGCCCTGCTCCCTGCAGAACATCTGAGCAGAGCAAACACCAAACCCCCCAAATGTTAAATAATCGATGAGCAGAAGGAGGCACGAGCCCACAACAGGAACCACCCAGGGAAATGCTGGATATTCCTGACGCCTGTGAGGATGGGGATTGTGTGGTAGGTGGTGATTTAGGAATGCTGCTGACACACATGCACAAATCTGATGACACAGGAAATTAGCATCCGTTCCTCTCCCCCTGCTTCAGAAGAATTTACTAAATATAGCTCACTCTTTAAATATTAAGGATATCTGCAGAATGTTGTTGTTTTTGAAAGGGTTCTTTCCTGACTGGATTTTCCTCATCAGGCTTAGTAATCAAGTTGTTTTATTTGGAATGGATAATTATTAGTTGAATGATTAATTATTCAGAGTACATTACTAAATAAAATTCAAAGTATGCTGGTATAATAAAAAAGTGACAATATGCAACAATTTGGGTTCTAAACTGTGCAGTAAGAACAGAATGTGTAGGATCTATAGGTATGTAAAAAAGGTTCTGCACATTTAATAGAACTGCCCCTACCACCAGAGTCCCATACAAACACTGATTAATTCTCAGGGTCCATCTAGGAGCTGGAAAATGTATTTAATCACCACTTCACAGAAGGGAAACTGAGACGTCAAATTACATTAAACTACAAAACTCCCCAGAAAGGAAGTGATAGCACTGAGATAGGACAGCTCCAAGATCTAAAGTGTAAATTTATGCTATAAGTACCTCACAGTATATTTTTTCCTACATTTATAATCCTGTGCTGAATTAAACAGATAAAAAATGACTCTTTAATGTATACAGAGATCAATTCACAAAGTATTTCCCTGTCTCTCATCAACAGCAGTGTTTAAAAAGTGAAAAGTTGGTACAAACAGCCTCACTGGGATGCAAACTGCAGTGGGATGTGGCTGGGGCAGGACTTGCACATCCTGGGAAAGGGACCCAGCCAGGAGCAGCCCCTCCACCCTGCTCAGTGCTGTGACAGCGAGTGACGCTTCCTGGAATTCTCCCTCCTGGTTTTCCAGGTCCCAGCTCCACCACTCTCTTAAAGGAAATCTGGGATTCTCCAGGTTTGTTTCTCTCCATTTGCTTCCGTCCCCGTTAACCCTGACATTGTTTCTTACAGACCTGTGCTGACCTTCTCCCTCACTTGGCCTCTAACAAACTAAATGCAAGTTACACAATATTTGCTGCAAAGTTTTCCACAGACTCTGCTGGGACCTGGTAGGTTTTGTTTCCCTGCTGATTGCCAGGGTTGCACAATTGGAGTTTTTGCAAGGCAAGGGATCCAAAAGGCAGTAAAACTCCACAGACAGAGACTGCTGGAGCTTCTTCAAGTATTTGTTAATTAAAATTGTTACACGTAAATGAATTAAGTTCATATTGCACCAGAAGGACTTGCCCTTATAGAGACCTCACAGCCAGCAAATGTAAATTCTTTATTGTTCTGTAACTCCCATCTATGCAGACTCCTCTGTTTGGCACATCCTTAATTTCTGTCAAACTAAAAGAATTCTAACATTTTCTGTCAGGGAGCTGGTGTAAAACTTGAAGAAGGCTTAAAAAAACCTCTACTGTTGACTCATTTCACTCATTCCTAGGCAGATCTGAGAGAAGGAAGACTTGAAAGCAACATTATGAGCCCAAGAATTATCCTCAACTCTTGAAAGGCACACAGAAAATTAAACTGGGGGATCAGGATCAAGGTAGTAGAAATTACTGGGTCTGTGCACTTAAAAGCTGAAGAAGGTGACTTCCCACTGAGACTTGAGAACACAGGTGCACATAATTTTTAAAATCTGCATTTTTAACCTTTTAAATTTGCTAGCAAAGCAAGGAAGTTGTTGAGAAACTGCAGTAAACATGGCAATTCAATCAGCTCCTTCCAGAGTCTATCTCACACCTTTGTGATTCCTGAACCCAGCAGGTCAGTGGATCATGGAATGACTCCTTGGCAGCAGCAGTGCAGCAGCTGAACAGAGCTGGAAGCAACACAGCAACACTTTTTTAGCAACTGCATAAAAAATCTCTTAATTCTCTGCCATAGTGGCTCTGGACACCAATGGTCATTGTTGAAACCAGTGTCCTGTTCCCTGCCCTTTCCTGGGAATGCAAGAGGAGCTGTGTAAAGAGCTAAAGCCAACTTTTTAACAGCAGTCTGGGAAAGGATTCAATTTTCCAACTTCGGTATCAGTTTCTGTACATTTTTAAAAGCAGGGCTCTACAGTCAACAATTACAATTACAGGTGATAACAGTATTTTTTTTTCAAGTTTTTAAGCATGTCAGAGGTGAATACAGATTTCTAGGTGTTACTTTTCCTTGTATCAGCCAAAAGACTTAAGGGTAATTCTTAGACCCGTAGGCTTAAAAATAATTATAACCTCATAATGCAAATACTGCGAATTTCATTAAAAATCAAAACACCACTTGACTGCCAAGCAACAACAAGCACTTTTATGCATAAGCTGACTAATTCCATCTTCAAAGCTTCTGAAAAAACAGTAATTGTAGCTCATCATGGCTACACCTCGAGAGATAACCTCGCACTTACTCCTGCCTGCCCTCCAGTTCCAGAGGAACCACTGATGACTGTTTACATCTCACTTACAGCAACAGGACCCATGGTGGCGCAGGGCCACAGCCGTGACGTGACAGATGCTGCAACAAAGATTTATAAAGCAGAGACTCTAATTACAGCCCCGATCCACAGCCCACTGAAAGGAAAGCAAAAGACACCACTTGTTTTCCCAGCGTAGCCTTATAACCTGATTTATCCTCAGATTTGTTCTGGCAACAGAGTGTCGAGCTGCTGCCCGCAAAATACTGTCAGGTGGAATCTTAGTGAAAAAGATTTGAAGCTGTCGATCCAAGTCCTTGTTTTCCCAAGTCTCAATTATGGGACCATTTTCCTCGTGGGAGCTCTTTATTACTTCCCATTGGGAGCACAACTCACCCCGAGTGTAGCTGCCAGAATTCCCCCTCACAGGTTCTGACTGCTGGAGTACATCCACCTTATTTTACACTATTTACACGAGTGCTGTAAAGTTCTTTATTGATGCCCAGGTTTTACAGCTTAATTTTAAGGTACTCAACAGTTGTGCTCAGATATAGTGGATAGATCCTCCTGCTTCTGTATGTTCTCCATTGTCAGGGAGGTCCGAACTGGCGGCTTGCTCAGCCCGCCTGAGACATGGCCATAAGTCTTTGGAATTGGGACTTTTAACAACTCTGCTTTTCCTGATTCTTGTGCAAACCACTCAATCTGTCTTGGCTTTTAAACTAAAGACGTTTTTATTTGCTCTTACTTTTGACTGGTCTTGGAAATACACGTCAATGAAATATTGTTATTGTAAAACACCTCAAAGAACAGGTTTAGGACTAGAAAAGCTGTATGAATGAGATCATAAAATCCTGGAATGGTTTGGGTAGGGACCTTAAAGATCACCCAGTCCCACCCCCACCATGGGTAGGGACTCCTTCCACTATCCCAGGCTGCTCCAAGCGCTGTCCAGCCTGGCCTTGGACACTTCCAGGGATCCAGGGGCAGCCACAGCTTCTCTGGCACCCTGTGCCAGGGCCTCCCCACCCTCACAGGAACAATTCCTTCCCAGTATCCCATCTCTCCCTGCCCTTTCCCAGTGGGAAGCCATTCCCTGTGTCCCGTCCCTCCATCCCTTGTCCCCAGTCCCTCTCCAGCTCTCCTGGAGCCCCTTTAGGCCCTGGAAGGGGCTCTGAGCTCTCCCTGGAGCCTTCTCTTCTCTAGGTGAACAACCCAAACTCCAGTTTACCACCAATAATTAGTAAAAGAACATTATATGAACCAGCACCAGCAGTGAGCAGTCACACATTTACCCAAACCAGTCCTTTCTGCCCTCATATCTTTCGTAAGTGTGAAAGCTCAGAGAAAATATTTGGCTGTAGGTGAGCAAAGCACAAGAGTATGAAAATCCAAAGTATTCCTGCACTTTCCTACTGCCATGTGTGCAAGCAGAACAGGGGGAAGAAAACAAGGCATGGAAAGTATTACAAAGAAAAAGGAAAATCACTAAGAGTAGGAGGAAACAAGGAGAAAGTGTAAGAAAAGAACACTGAGATAGACAGGTTAAAAGAAGGGGAAAAAACCCAACTCCATAAAATCCCAAAAAAACAGAGAGGAAAACAAAGAGCTGAATGAAAGCCCACGTGCATTCCTGCTGTCCCTGCCTTAGTGTCCCACATAATATGTCCCTGAAAATAATGAAGGTCACCAGCACATTATAGGAAGTAGCCAGCAATGAGAAGCCCATTACAACCAGCACAGAAATGATCAATTTGTTTATCCTTGTTATCTGAAAACAGAAAACAACGTGGGAAGGGGACGGGCTCCTCTTCCTCCCCAAGGCTTTCGTTCCCCAGCTGCTTCCCCTCCCTGGTGCCATGCACATGACTCCTGCTTTTTACTCCTGGATAGGCAGGGAATAATGACTAACTGTAATAAAATAAATAGCTGCTTCTTGCACACACGACATCTCCTGTCTGATTTCCTGGGAGCTGCATTAGCAGGGTTTATAAGTCAATTTTTAAAACTCAGGACAGCATTAAAAAACTGACAAATGCCACTCGGTCACGTCCCTGTTGTCACAGTTATTGAGGCCTCTGGAGAGAGTGTCAAAGAAATAAAGCAAATTTCTTTTTTTGCTTAATTTGTGTCAATTGATTTCCTATTTTTAATTAATAATTCTAATTATGATGCAGCAAATTTACCCAACAGACACAACTGGTTTAATCAGCATGTATTGATTGTAACAGTAGAATTATCCCAGTGTTCCTGACACCATTGATTTTCTGTTGTGTGACTGTAAGAAAACAGCAGCTGGACAGACTCTGGTGTCAGCTCACGGTGCTGATGATCCCTGAGCTATGAATTGGTGCTCCTGACCCGACAAATAAAAACACAGACATTATCTACTGCTTCAGCACTCCAGAGGAGGAATGTGGTGATTAAGGTATGGCACAAATAAGGGGTTTAGTCATAGCAGTAGCAGCAGGAACATGAAGGTAGGAGACACTGATTTCAGGCAAAAAAGGCAGCAGTTAGAAAAGTCCTTGTAAAACTGAGCCAAGTTATTTGGTGTAAATTCCTGATTTGTCGTCATTTTGGACAGCCCCAAAACATCTCTTTAAGCACATGCTTAAATATCCATGATAAAGACTTCAGGATATTTTTGAGCCTGAGTCTCGCATTTCTTGTAGAATCACAGAATCGGAGGATGGGGTTGGAAGGGACCTTAAAGCTCACCCAGTCCCACCCCTGCCATGGCAGGGACACCTCCCACTATCCCAAGGTGCTCCAAGCCCCATCCAACCTGGCCTTGGACACTTCCAGGGATCCAGGGGCAGCCACAGCTTCTCTGGGCACCCTGAGGGCCTCCCCACCCTCACAGGGAACAACTTCCTCCTAAAATCTAATCTAAACCTCCTCTCAGTTTGAATTTCCAGTTTTGTTTCAGTTTTTTCCCTATTTTTTCTCCGTAGCTCCCCTCTGACAGTGCTCCCAGAGGCTGTAGGATGTCCATGCCATTGACACCTGGTACAGCCTGGGCTCTCTCACATGTCACTGCTGTCCCCAGCTTCTCCAGAAGCAGAGCACTGGGCTGAGAAAGGAAAGGGAATTTACAGAGAAGGCACCGTGTGACCTAAACTACTGTTTAGCCCTTTTGCTGGAGTCATTGAGATTCCTGCAATTTTCTGCTCATCGAGTTCCAAATTCTGCAGAAATTATATTAAAAGCCCCTTGGAGCAGCACAGAGAATTTTGAGCCATTTGCAATTTGAACACTCCAACTTTGAAAGTGTACAAAGGCTTTGCAGCAAAAGGTGGATTTGAACTGACCCTCTGGAATCAAGATCTTCCCAGGTTTGGAAGGAAAAATGATGAGATCTGAAGGCTGGGCCAAACACCAGTACAGAGGGGAGAAGAAAAACCAAGGTGGGTGGTACTGCCTCAGTCTGGGAAGGCAGAGACATCCCACCACTCCCAGAGGGAACAGAGGGTAGAGCATTCCTTTACCTGAGGTGTAGCCTGGGATTGGAACCAGCCTCTGTGAGAGGAGTGAAAGGGAAAGTCGGATTTGTTTCCTTGCAGAGTTAATCACAATGGAGCAGAAGATAATTCCCCAAGTTTCCCCTCATTTGGTTTTCCACAATAGCTGACAATAAGAGCACATTTAGCAGAAAAGCTGCTGTGGTGGAGGGGAAATCACGAGTAATAGAAAAATTACAATTTTTCCTGAAGCTGTTAATTCATATTAAACATTTTCAGTTCTGCTTACTCAAACTATGATGTGTCAGGAATAAACATGTGATTATACTAGTTAGCTTTTTGGCTAAAATATTTGGAACAGTAAAATTGATAGATAATTACAGTAACAGTTATTTGTTCCCTGCCAAACCTGCACTAAGGCATGTCTGCCTGCAGACTTATGTCTTTTTAAGCACAAAAAGATAAGCAGTACACATCATACACTTTGAATAATGAAAAAGATATCCTATGGCCAGCGTTTCAGAAGTGGAAACAGACTGTGGTTTGAGTCAAACCATATCTATTTATGTAAAATGGGATTTTAATTGGAGCTACTTATCCCCATGATACAAATGAGGCAATGAAAAATGATTGATGTACTCGGGTAATTATTGTTATAGCACCTTGCAAACCACAACAAAAAAACTTTCATGTACATAATGGCTGTTTAAATTTTAATAAGATACAGAACTGCATTTCAGTAGGCAAAATATTAATGCTACATTTTGAGCAATATTTATATTTAAATACAAACAATATTTAACTGAAAAATCAGAATACATGAGGAATGCTGGGTGGGTTGGTTTAAGTGATGAATAGATTTATTTTGGAAACATATGGAAGAAAGTTAAATGTGCATTATCTAGTTATTTTGCACAGTGGGGACATCCAAAGATGATACAGCACAAACTCACTGTCTCCCAAATTGTAAAAGGAGGCAGTGAGTGTGATGGGGCAGATATATCTGGTCTCATAAGAGTCACTGGTGCTGCTTCTCTATTTCTACCTAACAGCAGAGGTTAAGAGTGCAAACCCAGTTTCTGTTCATTATTATACAGCATGAATAGCAATATAAATTCTTAATAATTGTTATACCTAGGGGGGAAGTAAAGCAATTCTGCTCATTTAAATGAAATGAAAGCTGAGCACTCCAGCCATCCTTTCCCTCTCCAGCCATGGAACACTGCCCCAGCAGGATGTGAGGCTGCTCCTGCTCTCTCCATCACGGCCAGATCAGATTCTCTTACAGAGCACAGGACTCGAGCAGTGCAGACACCAAGTGCAAGAGTCCTGTTAAAGATAAGTCTTCTGAAGACAAAAAAACTGCAGCAAAGAATCTGTCTATACAATCAACTAATGTGTCATTTGTTAGGGAGAGAAGGTCTACGTTAGCCTGAAAAAAATGCCAAGGAGCTGCTTATAAGGGAGGAGGGTATTGAATAACAGACCAGAGCAATCAAGACCTTCTCTGGTTATAATCTCATTTGTGCATTGACAGTATTTCAGTCAATAGCCTGTCATGCACTAGCCAAGAGTTGTATTGCAAAAATGTTTGGGCCATCATCTCAAATTTCATAGCTGGTGCCCTACAAGGTCAGAGAGTGGAATCATTACTCTTAATAGGGTGAGTGATCAAGCCATAAATCCAGCAAAATCAAATTTTACTTTGGTGTTTCCTATAAAGAAAAATAATAAAACTTCCAAAACATTAAATTTTTATATATCATCATTTCTAGCAACCGGATCCCATTGCATCAGGAAAATCAGATCATGCATATAAAGCATGATCTCACTTTCACTGGAATCAATCACAAGTTCTCACTCTTTCTTTCAGAGAAGTAGGGGATACTCATAGAATCACAAATGGCTTGGGTTGGAAGGGAGCTTGAAGATCATCTTGTTCCAACCCTGCCATGGACAGGGACACCTTCCACCATCCCAGGGTGCTCCAAGCCCTGTCCAACCTGGCCTTGGACACTTCCAGGGATCATGGGGCAGCCACAGCTTCTCTGGGCAACCTGTGCCAGGGCCTCCCCACCCTCACAGGGGACAATTCCTTCTTAATACCTGATCTAAATCTTAGTTTTAGTTTAAAACTATTCTCCCTTGTCCTATCACCATCTGTCTGTGTAAAAACTGACTTTCCCTCTTTTTTATAACCCTCTTTGAGGCTGCAATGGGGTCTCCCCAGAACCTTCTCCCCTCCAGGCAGAAGGGGAACAGTCAGATTCAGAAGGGGATAATCCATAACTCTGTGTAGTTCTGGATGCAGATTATCACATTCTGGATGCTCCTATTGGACCAAGCAAATGCAAAGCAGAACAGGGAGCTTGGCACATCCTCCCCCAAATCAGCAGCTGCAGTTCCATCCCTGCAGTGGGAGCTTTCCTGCAAATAAACACCTTCATGGAAGTAGGGTCAGCACATAGGATCAGTCAGACTCTGTCACTCCCAAGATGTCTTTTGTTTTTTGAGCCTCTCAGTGAACCTGACTCAAGTACAAAACCCCAAATGAACCCCTCAGATAAAGTCATTTGGGTTTGGTTTTTATTGTGGAACAGCTGCCCTGTGGAATGAAGGGGAGAGTGGTGCTGTTGACTATGGACAGGAGCAGTTGGTTTAAACCCCGACAGCATCACTGCACTGCTCATTTTTATATCGCATTGCAGCTTCAGAATATAATTGAACTGTTTGGCTTTTGAGTGCCTTTTCATTGGAAATGCAATATTAATGAACCCTACTGAGCTTCCCCAAACAATAACAGGGATATGAATAAAAAATTACCCCTAACTGTCCTGATTCTACATGAACTTTCCTAACCCAGCTATATTTAACACCAAAAAAGGGGAAAAATATCCAAAGTAGAAGACATTAACGAATTGTGAAACATGGATCAAGGGCATTTTGCTTAAATCCCTGATTTGATCAGTTCAAGATATGTCCCTCTCATATACCAGTAATCACCTGGATACAGGGTTTAGCAACTAACTCTAATTATAGAGATGTTGAGCGGTGATTTTTTTAAACTGAGAGTTAAGCTGAGAAGAGCTTCTTGACTAGAAGCCAGTGTGCTCAATCAATTAAATTATCATAAGAGAAGAAGAATCAGACCAAGGGGGAATGCGGATGTGGATGTGAGGCTGATCATTAGCACAACTGAACTGTCACCTCGGTGTAGGCTGGAATGTGGCCATACCAGGAGATTGATGGATGAATTTTGCTCAGCAGAGAACAGCCCACAGTGAATTGCTGATAAGATCTGAAAATAAATCTTACAATATTACAAGGCAAGGTGGAACTGCAGCCTCTGCAGCCTTGCTGTGGCTCACAGGCTGAGCAGGTCCTCCTCTCTGCCTGGTCCCAGGGGCCTTTCCTGGGCTGAAAGAGGTTTTTCTCCCCATGTTATGGGATGTTGTACAGTGCCAGTGAGGTGTCACACAGCAGCTCATTGACACTGGAAGTGGATGGGCTTGGAAAGATTTGGATGGATTCCTGTGACTCAAAGACGCAGATTTTCCCCATAACTCCTGTTTTTCTAGATGACAACTTCATGTCTGCCTATTAGAGAGAGACTGACTGGAACCACAGCAATCCAAAGCCAAAAGGCAATGTGGGATGTAGGCGATGTAAGGATGAAGCTGTCTGGCAGGTTGGTTTCTGGGTTCGTGGAGGTTTTATTGACCTGCAGAGTACCTGTGAAGAGGGGATGGATGTCAGACAGCTCTCTGAGGAAGGTTTCTTTACTGTGTTCAGCTATTTTAGTCCTCAGTATTAAGGGGGCCTTCGCTTTAAGCTCCCTCAGTAGAAGAAGAGACAAAGACTGATCTTGCCATATAGAGTCAAACCTTAAACAGACAGTGGGAAATTCACAGTGAATTCATTAGGTGCCCACAGAGTCCTCAGAAAGAGGAGGCCTGAACTGCTGTCACGATGCCCTGGTTTGCAAGCTACAGCAATGTGACTCTGGAATCAGAAATCAGTGTATAAATCATGAGAAGATCTGAACTTCCTTCATTCCTCACTTAGGAAGTTTGTGCTGTAAGAGATGTGAGGCTCATTCCTGTCACAAATCCAAGGGAATGGCTTTACAAATGACGATAAATATCATTATTTAACTCCTATGGGAGCTCAAAGGCTCCCAGATCTGCACTATTCTGAAAAGGTATGAGCTGTGTGTGAGACTTGAAATGTCTTGTTTTGATACTTTACTGCAAATAGATGTTTTTGGGATACAATGTCCAAATAGAGAGACTTTATTCCCAAAACTGTGTCCTAGATAAGATTCACACTGGCTGATTTCTGCCTGGCTTGGACAGAGCTCCCACATCTCCCTTAATAGTCCAGAGCACTCTAATTAAGACTGTGGGTAGTGAGTTGCCTTTTTATAGCATGCGAAGTCCATAAAGCAAAGCCATTTCTACAGCTGCCCACTAAACCTCACACCCCTTTAAGGGCATGGTGAGATCTTCCCCAAACCTTTGTAATATTCCTGTTCCAAGGGGTTTTAGTGTCAGTGATAGATGGCCAACTGAGAGCACAAGGAAGAGCAGCTCTTAACTTATCTGTGAAGTTTGAGCTAGCACAAGGAGAAGTATAAAAAATCCTCAGAGTTGTGTCTCCCTGAAGGATGATGGTCTCCCTTCCTCGGTGTCCTTAGGCCACAGGGAAAGGGAAGGGTTTGTGGCATGCAGAGCTGCAAAGCCCAGTATAAACCTCACTAGATAAATCAAAATCTTCCCACTGACCTAAGCTGACTCTCTGTTAGAACCAAAACCCTGAACTGAATTCAGATACATGGAAATGATGTGCCAATTCTTTTTCTTTCTGGAAATCATCCAGGGCTCCCTTCTGCACTTCTGGTGTCTTCAAGCATTTGAGTCTCCTCTCATGCTGCCCTCTCACCTCTGAGATACCTCATCAGCAGAAAAGGGATCACATTTTTTCTTCCTCTCTTCTCTCCTCAGAAATCTGCTCTGCCGCAGCAGCAGAGGCTCTTGGCAGCGGGGAGGCAGCAGGTGTGCGGAGTGCTGCTCTCCTCATCCCTCCTCCTGCCTCCTCGGCCTCATTAGCTCCAGCTACAGTGGGAAAACTCCCCGGGAACGGGGCCAGGGTCAGCCTGGGACTGCCCCAAGCACTCCTCTGCTATCGCACAGGGCTCGTCCCAGCGGGAGGCTGGGCACAGCCTGGAGTGTGGGGAGCACTGGATTCCAGGGACATGGGCACGGCTCAGGCTGTGCCAGTTAACCTCAGGGCAGCAAATCACCTGGCCCAAGGACAAAGCTCCCGTTTCCTTGGATCCCTTGGCTTGGCAAACTCTGTCATCTCCTGCCTGACATGCAGATCTTTCAGTTCCCAGAGACTTCACAAGCACAACTCCTTGCAGGGAATAAGAGAATCCGAGAAATCACAGAAAGGCTTGGGTTGGAAAGGACAGAATGGTTTGGGTTCACAGGGACCTTAAACACCATCTCGTTCCAACCCCCAGCCACGGGCAGGGATGCCAGTAATATGGAGATAAATTTCAACCTTCCTCTAGAAATGCTAAAATAATTCGTCAGCTGGTTTAGATGGCTCCATGTGAACACTCTGTGCCCATCAGCACTCACCACTCTGCCAGTTCTTCTGTCATTCACAAATTTTTGCTGCAGTGATTCCATATTTACTCCTAGATCAGTAATGTAAATATTGATAGGAGTAAGTAGAATAGCAGAAACCCACCAGAAATACATTCGATGTTTATTCCACATTGACAGCTGCTTTTTGAGATCTGTCATTCAGTTTTTATTGAATTATTAATGCATGTTGTTGATAATTGTATAGTGCTGATTTTTTAATCAGAATATCCTTCAGTACTGAATCAAACATGTCACAAAAATTTATTTTATTTGCACAGCTACTCTAATAGAACTTGCAACTAAATCTGTGATCTCATCACAGAATGAAATCAGGTTTGTGCAGAATGAACAATTTCTTGTGAAATGCTAAACCTTATTTTATTATCTTTTGATTTTTCACTGATTGAATCCAAATAGCACCATAACATATTGGTTTTCCCCCTGAACTGAACGACATCTTATCCAAAATCTGTGCAGGATTGTGAAAACATGCAAGTTTCTCTTTGGTTTTTCCTAAAAGACATTTTATAGGATTTCCTTTAAGAGATTTTTGAGAACTTGCAACCAAGGCACCCAGAACAGCAACTTGGCTGCGGGGCTGGCACAGCAGGAAAGCCCAGGGGGAAGAAGGAATGTCTGAGTCATCCTCAAAACTCCCTTTTCCAGGTCTCCAGCACAAATCAGAGAGCAGCAGGGAATTGTTCCCAGGCTGCTCCAGCACAGGCAGAGATTGATTTCAAGCTGCAGGATGTTCCAGAGGCCTTGTGCTCTGCACTGGGCAGCTCGGGAGGGACAGGGACTTCCCTCTCCTCCCAGGGCAGGGCAGGGAATTAAGTGTTGGATACTGGTTGGATACTGAGCACGAGCAGCAAAGCAGCTTTGGCTTCTCTCCCCTGCTCCCCTCACTCTTACCCTGCTCACAAAGGAATATGATTAAGATGTGAGTTGTTTAGATCCATTTTTAATATCTCCTGATCAAAAGTGGAAGCTCAAGGAGCATGTAAGGAATGACTTTGATATTAAAGAGAGAGAAAGAAGAACAAATAGTTTAATTTGCTTCTTGTCTTTCTTGGCTTGGGAATTTGAAGCAGATGTTCATACGCGAACACAGAAAACCCACATTCCATCCAAGTCTGAGCACAAATTGCCTGGATCAGAGGGAAGATGTCTGGAGAGGGGTACACTAGGGTGCTGCCTGCTTGGAGAGGCGCAGGGATGGCACAGGCAACGACCCCTGCGAATGGGCTGAATGTGGGACCAAAAAATGAGGGAGGAAATCCTTAAAATGGAATAAAATACTTGCAGTAAGCCCTCCTCATAAAACAAGTGTAAGTGTGTTATTGCAGTGTATCCATGGATCTGAAAACTGGGAAAAATGCAGATTGAGAATTACAGTAAGATTTTAATGGTGATCTTCAGAGACAAAGAAGGAGGCAATGGTAAAAGAAAGGGGCTGATTTCTGCATCTTGAACTGATGAGAGCACGGGGTGGCACATATGAAACCTCTGATTAGTCATAAATAGGGGAAACAGACTCTCCATATCATCCAAATTCTAAAGGGCTGCAATGTCAGATTTTCAAGAGGGTTTTGATTCTTTTTGGTCTGTGCACGTAATGAGGAATGAGAGCTAAATTGTGGAAACCAAAGCCAGGCACAGGAGAGAACCCAATCAGCACGGAATCAAACAGGAGGGTGTGGGATATTTCACAGATCCCTTTAATCCATCACCTGAGAGAAATGGCCCAATGCAGCAACTACCACCAACCTTCCACCCACCCAGGAAGAGGCACATTGCTCTCCAGCACAACTCCTGCTCTGCAGTCCTCTCTACTGACTCCAAAGCTCGGGAAGAGCCAACCACTCACCTCAGTATTGCCAGGAAGAGAAGGGATGCAGACACAGGCGCAGGCAGAGAACTTTCCAAGGGTAACCCTGCCCCATCCCCTTCAACATGGAACCATCACAGATGGACATTATCACTGATTCCAGCATTTCCTATGGGCTCATGATGTTTAAAACACTTTTTATATATTTAATCTCCACTTCTTTCACAAGAACCTCAGGAATACCCCCAGCTGTTCACAATGAAGATGGAAGAGGAAGGGGATGAGTATTAACAAAGAAAAAGACTTCAGGCTTGATTATAAATCTGGGATATTTGATCCCACAGCAAGAAAGTCCTTTGAGTTCCTACCATTTAAAGCCAGATCCAGAGCATGAAGGCATGAATTCCACATGTACATATAGGCATCCCAATGGATTTATGGAGACATTGCCAGTTATTTCTCTGGAAGCCAAAATGTGTCACAGGGACTTCTGTACCCCACAGGCTCCAAGCACAACTCGTGTCCTCCCCCTTGGAGAGGTCTAGTCACAGCAATTGCCTTCACCATCATGTTGTGTTATAGGCCAAATACTCCTCCATTTTTGCTTCTATGTGTTCTGCATGTTCAGGTTTTATGTAGGAAATGAAAACATTTCAGAATGTCTCTCTGTGCTTAGATTGCTATCGGTAGCACAGTATTTACCTTGCATTAACTGAGCATAAGCTGAGTGCAAAATCTGGCCGTTCATACAATGGGATAATTTTGGCACTGGGCCCAGACAAGAACAAAAAAACAATTGTCTGAATTTAATCAGTTGGTGTTAGTTGGCAGTGCAAGAAGTCTTTATGCAGGTATTTATTTGTCCTAGCAATAACAAGAATATTGGAATTTATATCCAGGAGATAAGTGAGTACCTTGTCACTCAAGCACAACTAACAAGGGAATTGCTATTTGGTGCAGACATGTAAATGCCAAATGCTTAGTCTGGTTATTATTGTAAATTCCATTTTTACAACCTCTTGTTTTTAAAATGGTCTCTTAATTGATTTTTAATTATATTTTTCAATGACATTTAACTACACGTGCTTTGTAAATAAACCCACACACATCCCAAAATATATTAAAGGAGCAAATACCGACACACTCGAGGTTCTCTTTTCCCTGCCTGCACTGAGCGCTCGCAGTAGAGGTTTTGCGTAAGGAAGTGAAATCAAATTGGTTCTGGGTAGAAGTGGATGCAGTTCCACCATAGGCAGCTGATGCCAGAAGATTTGGTCCTCAGAGTGTTACTGATAACATCAGAATGAATGGGAGGAAGCATAAAATGAGCCAGAACATCCAATCCTGTGGCGCGTGATTTACCCAAGTTGAAATGCGGCCAGGACATACTGACCTAGAGCTGGTTTAATGTAAAACTCCACAAGCTCTTTAGTGATCAGAAGAGGCGTGAACATCTCTTTAACCTCGCAAATAACACATTAAGGGAGAAGCAGAAGGATTCTCATGTCTCCAGTGGGTGTTTTGGAGGTGTCAAATAGCCCAGGTGAGCACCAGGCAGGCCTGTGGCACAACGTGCAGCATTTAAGAACATGGAACTATAAATTGCATCCATCCAGCTGCCTAAAGCACAGGTTTGGGATGAGTTTGAAAATCCAACCCAGTGTCACTGAAACACTGTATGACACTACTTCATTCCCTTGAGTTTCTGGCTCAGTATCCCTCAGGTTTGGAGTCCAAAGGATTATGTGCCATTCAAGAGAGAAACCATGCCCAGGGACAGGCTGGAAGCAGCTCCCTCAGACCCCCGCCACCCTACATGAGCCATTGGATTTGTCGGAAACCACTCACTGTTGTAGTTGCTGTTCCCACCAGTCTCTGCCGAAGTGGTGCTGGACTCCCCCAGCCCATCAGAGGTGGCCAAATCTTATGGAAAATCAAAACAATAACTTGAAAAATACCACTTCCTGTGCATTCCTGAAAACACTGTATAACCTTGATGAAGTCAGCAGGATAACAACAGGAGAGGACTTGCACCTTTTTCACTCAAACTTGCATTTGCTGACAATTCCCACATACCTTTCCCATGGCCAGGATGTCACATTGTTATTAGCAGGGCTGTAATTTCATTAATGGTTACAAAGAAGTGGAAAACACTGGAAAACCAGAATTTAGTTTTTATCCAATTCCCAAGTTTAGCAATTATGCAGAGGCATAGTACTTTTGCTGGGGAAGGACCTGATTCCTTTACATTGTGGCACTCATAAAACCCACAGGACTGGGGAATGACTCTATTGATCTTGGGTAAGATTCACTCCTGTGCAGAGATCCAGCACAAACCAGCATTTCCCATAAATTTTGTTTAAGCCCCATCCTATGGAATAAAGCAGCATGCAAATCACACATTACTGGGACAATGATGCTTTGTTCCTAAATATTGCTACTCCTGAGGAGACTACAAAATGCTTTCAGAGACTGTCAGAAATGAGATGTGACTTGCCAAAGGTCACCCAGCAGGGACGCAGAGGAGCTGGGACATATCCAGGTGCCAGAGCAGAGATCTCTGTCCTGTCCTCTGCCCTTCTTCACGGTACAAACACGCAGTGACAGCTTCTGCCCCACAAAATGTCTCATCAAAAATGCCTCGTGTAAAGTCTGCCTGCACAATGGGAGCTGAGTGTTCCTCACAAGCTGCATTCCTTAATTCAGGCCATTTATTTTAATTTCAATTAAACCTGATTTAATTAGGTGTTGTATGTGTTCTGCATAGATGACTAAAGCTCTTCTAATTTTTTTCCAGTGGGTACATATTTTACCTGCTCTCTTTTTTTGCAGTGGTAGCTTTTGCTGACCCACACCTCCTCCTATGGGATCTGAGGAACAAAGAATCCAAATGGCATCCCTTTCTACCTCCCCTTAATGAAAGTAGGGTTCAGTTCCTGCCATAACATGAAGACTGGTAAAACATCTTTGCTGACAGTTTTAGAACTTCCAGAACACAGAAATTAAGCAAAAGGAATTGGAAATCTCAGGGACAGACTCCAGCAGACAGCAATGCACACTCAGTTCATTAACTACTCTGAAGAAATGTAAGTTCTACATTTCATATGTGCCACAAACTCTTAAGAACAGTAAGTGTTTGTTAATGGACTATTTGGGGGAAAAAAGCTAAACCAAGTGGCAAAGCTCTCTGCACTTCTGTGTCTCAGCAAAACTGGCTGAAAAATAGAGTAAACTGTGGATGTATTTTAGGGAGCTACAAGTAAAGTTTCAGATTAATCCATTTCTGAACCTGTGCTGTTGCTCAAAACAGTAATTGGAAAACAATCCTGGTAAGGTTTCATGCAGCAAGGACAAAAATTCTTCCTTCAGCACAAGTCAGTCCTTTTATTTCCTGGTGAAGGGAATAAATGGTTCCACTGGGCATCCAATAATTGTTTGTTGTTTCTTTTTAAGCAAACATATATGCACCTGTACTTATGAATAGTTATGTTTTTATTTGGCCATAAAGTGCCCAAGTGGTTCTTTAAGCACATAATTCCTCATCTAATTGCACAGCCCTGAGTATTCCTGGACATATTGTAATTACAAGTGCAGGTTCATTCTGCATGGACAGTCTCTGTTTTACTATTTTTAATTGCCAAAACACAAATGGTTTCAAATTAGAAGAATCCCACTGGTTCCCATTTTACATAAGCACAAGACAAATTTAATAACAACTCTTTAAAGGATCTTGGAATTCAGGCTGGCCCAGCAGCAGGTGCTGTGAGAAATCCCCCCTCTTCAGACACATGAAGTGAGAGAAATGCAAGGTAGACCAAAAAGAATCAATTTGTCATGACCAGTAAAAGAGAGCTGGAGCTTCTGTTTTCATTTCTGATACCTGAACTGGCAAAGCACTTCAGCAGTGACATTTATTGATCATGTACCCTCAAAACAAAGCAGAGCCTGGAGAGGCAAAGGATATGCATTGAATACACCAGGGAAGTTCCAAAAATTGCTTTTAATAGCAGAAAAAAAGAGAAACAAATCCCATTTACGGACATGGGAAGCATGGGAAGCATGCAGCCACTCTTACCAGCAAGAAAGTGCTGGGATTTTACTATTACATGGCTTTTCCTGTCATGTTTGATCACTATTTTAGATGCAGAGGGGACATTGTGCCTGTTAATGTCACTGGCCTCAATCATGCAATCCTTAATCAAGCAGAAATCCCTGCAGCTTTGCCCATAAAAGAATTACAGACTTAGTTATAGGTTTTCTGGTGCAGATTTGACCCCTGCTGCCTCCCTACTGCAATAAAACTCCCAAACCCTTTTGGATCATTACTCCTACAACTCGCCTGAGGGCACAGGGGGTGCAGCATCCATGGGGCTGTTTTCTGGTTCTATCCAAGAGCTGAGGATCCATCCAGTGACTGCCCTGGCCAACTGACAGCACGAGAAACCATCTAAACCAGGGCCAGGGCTGGGAGGGAATTCTTGCCTCACAGTAAATCCTCCCACCAACTCAAACTCCCCACAACTTCCTCATCCTTGTTCAGCCATTGCCAGAATGTCCTTTATTTAGAACAAAATAAGACGCTTCTTTAATGGCTAAAAAGGTTATTAGGATTGTTTATTCTAAGCTCTGAAATATGTGTTCAATTCTTAATTTGCTTATATGTCTTCTAATTACATCAACATTGGGGTTCTGCCTTTGTGGCTGTAATTGGAAGCTGATGGAAAACCAAGACTAGAAAACATTAAGCATTGCAGTGACTGGAGCTGTTTTTCGTGGCATTTATCATCTCACTGCTTGTTTATCAGAATGAAATTTCCAACGCAATTCTCTTTTTAACCTACAATATTAGATGAAAATACTAAACATGTTCACTGGCAGATGATTATTTATCAGACACAAAGCCAAAAAAAGCCATACCCTTCCCAAGGCAGAGCCTGCAACTCATTATGTTACATAATTCAAGGTTAGAGAGGGAGGAATAGAGAATGCTTTGGATGGGAAGGGACCTTCAAGACCACCTCATTCCACCTTCCACTAGCCCAGGTTGCTCCAAGCCCCTGCAACCTGGCCTTGGACACTTCTGGAAGTCCATACAATAATTCCTAAAATGTTGGTGGCCTGGCTGTATTCAAAGGCCATGATTTCAACTGAACTTAAAATCCCCTCCAAGATCAACAATACATTCTTCTGGATTCTCCTTTTCAAGTTTAAAGTTGTACCAGGAAACATTAATTACAAACTAATCTAAATGCATCATCACCCTGTAGTCAATTGGCCTCAACCCTGACAAGTGAAGTGTGTTCTTAGGTGCAACCAAAGGTGATTTTTGGGATGGGGTTCAGCCTCCAAGGGGTCTGTGGAAGCTGCTGAACAACAAAGCCAGCTCAAGACACCTGAAATTATTCTCCATTGAGATCCACACGAACATTTTGAAAATGCCAAGTGCCATACATCCTTAGAGCTCTTTATTCGAGGTGCACTTCATGCTTTACTTGCCATATTATAATAGGAAATAATAATGGAATAATAAATGGAGAAAAATAGTTTTTCTGTTGTCTTTGTTCTAATTTCTCAGTGTGTGAGAGCAACACGTGTCTGATTTTTCATCTCTCCTTGAACAGCCTGAACTGACAGATTGCCCATAATCTGTTCTACAATCTCAGTGCCAGAACATGACAATAGACAGCCCCACGGAGTGGCTTGGGAATCTCAAAGGGAATAATTTACCACTAACCAATAGCTGAAGGGTGACCCAGTTCGGAGAGGCCTGGAGAGAGACACATTGCTGGTGGCTCCAAGCATGTGTGGCTCCATGCAGGCACAGTTAAAAGGCAGATTAATTGGCAGTCAGGTGTGAGGAACAAAGCCAAGGAGCCCTACCGAGGACCACACGGCATCCAGCCCGTTTGGAAAGCGCTTTATGAATTAACCTAGGCTGGGGTTTTTTAAACTGTGAGCACCCAAAGACTCACACCAGCGTTTCTCCAGCCTGATCTGTATTCCAAAGCAGTCCTGCTCACATAAATCTCAGCGCTGTTTTTTACTGGAGAGTGAAAGGGAGAAAAGCTGCCGTTAAATCAATAGGCTGCGTTGCACACCACAGTATATGAAAGTCCTGGTGCTGTGCTTATCATTTGTGCTGCCACCAACTAATTGCTGTCCCTTGCACTTCATTATCCCCTGTAATATGGTTACAATAACAGAGGATGACAAATAAGAACTGTTATCTTCTCCAGGCCAGTCTCTCCTCGCAGGGTGAGTTCTCATTCAAATCCATCTATCTGGATGAATAAGATTTACCAGATTACACATGGACTTAAAAGGTTTAACACAAGCAGTGATGGAGAGCTGCCTTAGGAAATATTTTTACAGGCACACTTTGGGGATCTGGCACAAAAAACTCTTTACTGCTGCTTTTGTACCCACCATGGTTTCCCTTAGCTCTCCCTGCATTTAAGGCAGCAATGCTGGCAGACAGAAAACCTGGTTCTATAAAATACTAAATGTGCCTCATGTCTTCCGTGAATCAGGTCTGCCAGTCATTCACACACCAGAGAGGTGGTCTGATTCTTTTGATGTTAAATTAGATCCTGGAACTAATAAAACTGCCTACATTGATTATGAAGCAGAAACAGGCAAAGAATATTATGGATAGGAGAAAAGAGTTTGTGTCTGGCAAGAAAGGATAAAAGTATCTGATCATTAATGGGTGGCCTAGTTAAAGAAAGTCCTTTGTTGCAGTAAAAAAGAGGAACTGTAGAAAATGTGAATGAAGCCTCCAATAGCCACGTTATGGCCACCTGGTCTCTGGTGAGGCTCAGGAGGGGAAGAGGAGCCTCTTCTGTGGCTTCCAAAGTCTCTGCAGGAGATCAGTTTTTCCCATTGGATGTAAAGGATGTGCACAGTGTCAGAAGGAAGGAGAGATGGGGAAACCATTATTACAAAGCCTTGGTTTATGCTAAAGATTCTCAAGCCATCAGTGTATGGATGCAAACCCATATGAACTACAGCAGGCTGCAATGGAAACTCAGATGTTTCACCAATCAAATAATGCATTTATAAATAACATTTCTTTAATCCCATGGCAGCATCACGTATGTCTTGAAAGTCAGCCTTTACCCTGGGCATCCACAGCACTCACAAATATCACCAATATTTGTCTACACAAAAGGCACAGTTGCATTAAGGAACACATTTGCATAATTAAAGACATCCATAGGTGAAGGAGTACAAATAAAAAACATAACAAAGAATCATTTATTTTCCAAATCCTTCCAAACCAAATCTGAGGTAACTAATTGCCCAATATCTGGTGGCTGGGGGTAGTTCCCACTCATACACTCTGAGCTCTCTGTAAACTTCTGCATTTTTCTAACTCCTTCTGGAGATATTGTTTCTTTCCTTTTGATGTTCTAGATGCTCTTTTTGTTTTCTGCTTGGTTCCAAACTAGTTATAATCAAGAAATTCTCTTAGAAAACAGCATTGCATAAGTGTCCATAATTATGTGTAAACTGGCTCTAAATACCTAAGGACCCCAACAGTCCATAAAAATAAATCTGAACATGCCCATGAATCATTGTCTCATTTGTATTATTTCAAACACTCTGCTAGTTAATGATGTCTTGAATTGGTTTATTATTATTATAACCTCTCTGATAGTTAAATCAATCAAATAATCAGTGCTGCAGTTCATCAAATATACACCTCCAGGAAGATGCTGCTTCCCTTGCATACTGCTGAGGAAAACCAGCATTTCTTTATTACAGACATGATTAGTTTGTCTTAATATCCTAGAAATGTGGTGAAATAGTGCCTTGGAGGTAACACTTAACTATTTTTGCATATGTTTATAGCATTTTTGTTTTTCTTAGAAAGAAAAAGATGTAAATTGCACTGCACCAGTTGTATGGTGGAGTCACTGGTGTGTCCTGGCTGCAATCTGTTACTCAGCACTGCTTCATCTCAGGCACCCACACCCTTTCAGAAACCCACCCAGCATCTTTCTCCTCACAACTGTCATGTATCACACTGATTTTGCTTTTTCCCTTGTATTAAGCCAGTCTTTCAGAAGCTTTGCTACATCTGTGTGGATATCAGCTTCTCTGTGAACAGCATTAAAAGGAGCTACTTGTCTTAGCACTGCACTGACATTATCATGGCAAATTGCTTTAAAATATCACTTGTAACTGTAATATTAGCACAATAAAATATTTTAAATTTGCCTACTGTGTCTCAGAGCTTGCCCTGATGGTGAATTACTCCTCATAGTACATTAACAACGATTCTAGTAATTGTCAGGAGCACTGATGGACATTTTGTTCTCCTCAATGAAAGGAGATCACAGCTCCAAGGACACAGGCAGTTTATTAAATTTCATAACTCTTGCTTTTGGGTAGGTGATGTGGAAGACTTACGTCTATATATCAATTATAAATTTATTGTGCTAATAGGTGGTAGGATTAAAGCATCCGCAAGCTGCAGTTTTATGCAGAGCTCAGGATCAAGGCTTCCCATGCAGCGACTCCCATTACAGCCTAATAAAGATGAATGTGGCCAGTGTAGCTCAGAGAGAGCGCTCACTAAATGAAGAAAGCAGCTCAGTGAATGCAGAATCTGTACAGGAGCCAAACCCAACTCCTTTTCTAACTCAGAGATGCAACATTTGGGCAGCTGCCCAAGGAAGGGAAGAGAAGGAAAACCAAGTCTGCATGCATTTTTATTTCTCACTGACTCTAAGCTCACAGTTATAAAACCTAACTAAATTCTTGATTCCTTTATATGCGCCGTTCCAGACTCTTTAATCCATGATTATAGGAATGTAATTGATATGCAGGCCATGTTAAATGCATTATGGTAACTCTGCAGTTAGAGAAGTAACATATTCCCACTAAATTTTCAGTATGATGCAGTCCAAAGTGAAAACAAGATAAAAGGAATTCAGAAGATGAGAACTCAGTGGGGTTTCATAATCCTCAGCATGTGCACAGTTGAGAAGCAGAGCTCCAAATGACCTGGACAAATCTGCATAAAGTTTTTTAGCAAACAGAAATGAATTCCTGAAGTAATCACTCCATCAACACATGGGATTGTATCTCCACCTCTCCCACTCTTCACTTCTGCTTGCAGAAGAAGTCTTGCATAATAAGTAAAAACTGCACTTGCAATGTGCTATTTTTTGAGCCTTTAGGATGAACACCGCTCAACCTGACTACCTGGTGGATATATTTAATAATTTATCAAAAATATCTATGCTGTGCCTGATTCTAAGGAGAGAAATAAGGAATGATAGTCTGTAAACATTGGTTTGTTACACAACTCACAGAATCTAAAAGCTGAACACTAATGTAACCTCTGCATTGCACAAAGCAGAGAATTTGGCATTGACAGTGTGTTCCAAATCTGACCCATCCTTCTGAGGAAGGTTCTCAAAGATGGGATGGTTAAAAAGTCAGCTTGGAAAGGATGTTACATTTGGTAAGCAAAAGTCAAATCTGGTCAAACTGAAACAATGGTACACAGTTGGACTGGATGATCTCGTGGGTCTCTTCCAACACTGATTCTGTGCACGACCTGACACACCAGACTCTCTGAAGAGGGCTAGCACAGCTGGAAGTGACTTCCAAAGCTGTTCCTGGACAACATGGAAGCGCATCACTGGAGAGAACCCCCAGGAAGTGCCATTCCAGTCCTGCTCTCTGTACTGGGCTGTTCTCTCAGGGTCCTGGGTGCATTGGTGGGCCTTGACGGCCCTGCCCAGCCTCCCTTGGGACCACCACCCACAGCCCAAGGACCCAGAGGCTGCATTTCAGCTCAGCCCTGGACCCTCAGCCCCTGCCTGAGCTAAGCTGGAGCTGTGTTTGTCTCCAGCTCTCTCCCAGCCAGGCCTCTGCCTGCCCAGGAACCCTGCTGATCCCAGTCCCATGGACTGAGATCACGTCCTGACCTCACACCAGCCTCCTCACCAAGGATCTGCTTGGTCCTTCTCACTTAAACAGGGTTAAATTTACACATTTCTGAAAGAATGGATTTGAAATCACAGGTCATTTGTTCATGGTAATTAGTGTGTGACAACACTCCTGCTAATGTTCAACATATGGTCTAATGCAATACTACATTATTTATTGCTACATTATTTATTGCTACATTATGTTACATAAGTGCAACACATACAAAGAGTCAAGCAGCTGAAGCCTGCACTTGGTTATGTTAATCCTCTCAAGTACCATGGTATTTCATAGCACCTCTTAATAGCCAAATCTTTTCTGCATCTCGACTGCTGCCTGGCAGTCTGGCTAAGAGAGATGTGGGGGATCCATTCCTGTAGCTGAGATCTCACCCTGCCTGCAAGTGCCTCACCAGATGGTCAGCATATTGCATTTTCCCCTTGGTAACATCCTTTTTTCTCCCTGCATCTGGAACTCAAGTAGGAAAATACTTCTGTTGTTTCCTGTAGTGCTGAAGGTAGGGACGTATCCTCAGCTCCTGCACAGTACAGCTGCCCATGTCTGTACAGTGTTTTAAGCTGAGAGACACCTGAATTTCGGTGCTTGTTTCCCCCTCTCACAGCCTGGTGATGCACCAGGCAGGGAACTGCTGTCTCTTTGATCAAGAATTTCCACAAAACAATTGCTTATTTGATCTCAGGTGCTTGAAGTGTTGCTTACCCTATTCCAATGCTGTTTTGAAATGGCTTTTAACATTCATGACTTTCATCCTAAGATGCCTCTATTAGTTGATCAAAAGGTATTCTTGACCCCATTCAAAAGTTCTGGAGCTCTTCCTGCCTATTGTCCCCTAATTAGAGTCACAGCCCCAGCGTGATGCTCTTCTCCAGAGGAGCACTGAGTCACACAGGTCATTGGCATGAGGCTGCAGCCTCTGGATTGTTCCCTTGCTCTCAGCACCAAGGAATGGAATGGCTTTTTAAAAAATCCTGTGTTTGCATTAACTGGTAATGTGTTTGGGAGGGAATGACTTTTTTATTGTAACATTTTAGCAACAGCTCAGAGCTTTGAAAAGGCATCATTTTAATATGCACAATGCTCACCTCCTCAAAGAGCTGATACTCCAAAACACTTTTCAAAAGAGTTACACACGTTACATGGTATTTTAGGAGTTCATTTCCCAGCATTTCCAATTTCTTTAGAAAACAACATTCTGAAATCACCAATCATTCCAGAGCCCACACCAACACGACAGCTTGGCAAACGGAGTCCAAACGTGCTGCCTTGGCAGTGCCTGTGTGGGGTGTCCTTGGTAGCACCGGGTGCCCTCAAAAGCCACTCTGTCCCCACCTCTATCCCCTCAGATGGATGGAGGACAGAAAATACAACCTTGGGGTCTGCAGAGCTGTTCCCCTCACATGTTCTCACTCCTCCCACCAGCTGCGAATGCACAGTTTAGGGGTTTTCCCCATCTTAACTCTGTTATTCCAGCAAACCCCTGACAGGCTCAGCCTTGGCCAGTATTGGGTCTGTCTTGGAGCTGGCTGGTGTTGGCTCCATGGGACACGGGGGAACTTCTGGCAGCTTCTCACAGAATCTCTCACCCCTGAAGTCCCCCACTACCAAAACCTGGCCATGAAAACCCAGTGCAGTGACTGTCACTTTTTAAACTGGCCCCAGCAGCCAAAGGCGAGATCCACATAACCCAGGAAACAGAAATCCCTGACTTGCTTCTGCTGCAGAAGAAAATCTAAAAGCTCTTCATATCAGGAATCTAAATCTTACTTTCAGAAGTGATAGGAAGTTTAAAAGCTGAAGTGTAACTGGGTTTAAGTGTGTAAACTGCTGATGCTGCAACAGATTTCTCTGTGCTGTCTGAGGTGGTTCTGGTGTTGCTGGGGCACACACGGGGCATCAACAAACCCAGCCCTGGCTGCCAGGCCCCTCGAGGAGCAGCTTCACAAAGCTCCTTGTACTTGTGCATGTTCTGTGATCACAGGTACACAGATCCTACATCCATTTCCACAGTGCAATTGAAGACTTTTGAGAATTTCCCCCCAGTTATTCCTTAATAATGTCTCTCGATGAGGTCAAATTCCTCTTCCCCTTTTACAAACTTGTAATACCTGCTTTTCTCTCCAGACTAATTTTATTTTATAAACTATTAGCTTCAAGGAGTTACTCCAGAGTAACACTGTTGTGTGATCAGAATATAAACCAGAGGGAATTGCCTGTGTATGTTCTCATCTATACCATTCAACCAGTCTCTCCTTTTCCCTACTTTTTTACTCTCTGCTAGTTATCCCTCCCAGACATCTTCCAAATCCCTTTATTGGGTTTTGTATTTAACAAAGAAGCAATGAACCCACAGAACTCTCCCTTCATTACCAGAGTATTGTAATAGCATCTTTCTTCACTCATAAATAGTATTTTAGAACTGTGAACATCTGCACTGTGGGAAGAGAAATTGGAATTGTCCACGGCCTGAACAACATCAGCGCAGAGACTCCTGGCTAGAAGACCTTCCAGTCATGATATTTTTCATATTCAAAAGCACAACCATATCTGGAGAGCCCGATTTGCTTTAAGACATTTAAGATTCCTCTGATCTCTCTTCAGAAGGACCGTCAGCACACCTAAAGAAAATTTACATTTTCATATGCCAGGATATGGAAAATTGTCTCAGGAATATGATATAACTCTGAAAACTCGAGTCAAATATTTTTTTTCTGTGGATCTATCTAGAAAAGACAATTTGACAGTGCAGGGTGAGGAGTTTATTCACAAGAATTTCATATAACCCACTTAATTCTCACCTGGATTTCCTGCATCAGCCACACATTCACCTCAGAACCATACCACATAAAACCTTCAGACCATCTCCCTTGTCCTATGGGGCAGCTGAAGTCATAGAAATCATTGAAGTCATTTATCTCTTAAGGACCAATGACCAGGGTGCCATATTCCACTGACTTTCCATAAAGGAATTCTCACTGAAGTCACTGGGACCTCACATGAAACAATCAGTGCTGGAGGTGATCCCAAGCAATTCGTCTCTTCAACCACAGGTTACAGCTTTGGTGATGGACATGAGTTCTCATTACTGCCGACAATTTTTACATACCTAATTAATTCCCTGAGCTCCCTATTAAAACTTGGTGCAGAGTTTGGCCACAGCCTAGAGGTGGCCTTTTTGCTGGAGAAAATTCCACCTATTTGATATGAGATCCTGTAAGTTTTTAAGAAAACTGGAACTAACCTTGACATTTGAGTCATACAGACATTTCATCCAAGAAGAACCGGATAAAGATGACAGGATTTGGTGGAAAGAAGTGTTTTTTCTGTACAGTATGAGAAGAGCTTAGACAGCATCCTTGGATAAAAACAAAGTCAAACTTGATTCATACTGATTTATACAATAATCTAAACAGAACTCTTGAAGGATAAAGAGACGTGGAAGAGACAGTGATGCAGTTCTCTATCACTGATGATGATTTAGGCTGAGAATAAAGCCAGAAAGCCCAGAAAGCCTCTGGCCAATGTCCCTGGGATCCTTTGCTCCCAGAAAGCCTTTTGCCTAGGTCCCTGGGATCCTTTGCTCCTAGAAAGCCTTCTGCCTATGTCCCTGGGATCCTTTGCTCCCAAATAAGAGTGCTCTGCATGAGGATGCTCAGGCATTAGGTACACAACTGATCAGCTTTTCCAAAGCTGCTCATAACAGCAGCACTTACTCCAGCCAGACACTTACCCATAGGCTTCAACTGAAACAATTTCTATTCAACAAAGCATGAGATTAATTTTAAACCCGTTCTCAAAAGCTTTGTTGAACTAGGTTTAAATAAGTAGACACTGTGAGCAAGGAGGGCAGATGTACAGGAATCCACAGAGCTGGAGCCAGGCAAAGCCAAGCAGAGTCAGGTCCCGGGGACTGCAGGAATGGGATCCCAGCCTAACACAGAATGTCCCCAATAACAAGTAACAAACATGCCTGGAAGGGGATCCAAAAAAGGGCTTTTCTCCTGTTGGTGTGAATCTTCCGCTCATTTCTGCCTTGTCCCACTTCCTTGTTTGTTCACTGATGGTTCATCCCTGGCTCCAGGGAAGAACTCCTCACCTGAAACAGCCCTAAAGCCCAGCTCAGGGCTTATAGACCCTTCCCCACCGATCCAAGGAAGACTCCTTTTGATGTTCAGTTATGCTTGAAAGCATATTTGTGAGAATTGTTTTTGTAACTTTTCCTTCTGGAACACCTAGATGACACCAGGGCTGAGCCAGGGCCTGGGAAATCCCTGAAGGAGTTGTTACTTGGTGGGTCAGTCTGTCCTGGGGACACTAAAGGGGCCAGGGACAGACTCGATGCTCCAACATCAAGTTGCTGCAGTGTGTACGAGGCGCCCTCTGTCTCTTGCCTTTCCTTGCAGGGAATGAAGAAGAGGGACATAAAACCTTTCAGTCAGTTGCTGAAGTCTTCACTGTTGCAAAGATAAAGTAGTTGGAAAGGAGCTGGAGTCATTTAGCAATTAACTGACATTTTAAAAAACAATTCTTTTGCAAGATTCAGGCAACTCTTTTTATTATCTAGTTAATGGTAGCACTTAGAGAAGCTAATTTTATGTGTAATAAAACTTCATTACTATCCCTTCTTCGGAGAGAAGGGTGCAGAGGACAACTGGAATAAGAAACATATGGTTTCTTATACTTTATCAGTCATATACGTGCATGTGATGCATTATAGGTACCTAAAACTTTCTCCTTTATCTTTTTTCCCCTTTCTTTCCTTTTCTGGCTGTGCACTGCTGTATTCTTTCGTGTCAGAGGTCACCTATCAAATCCTACTCTTCTCTCTTTTTCCAATCACAAATCAATGATGAGGACAACAGAAGGTTAGAGGCATTTTAAAAATAGCACTGATGTTTCTGCTTGCTTATTTGGGGTCTGGTGAGTCTCTTTCAGGCAGAGATTCCTAAGGAGAATGTTCCAGATCAGCAAAAGTGGGCATGTGCTGACCCCCCATGTGCTGCAGCTCCGGGAACAGGGATGAGCTGCCTGGCCAAGCCCTCTCCAGCCTCTGGATCCCTGCTGGGAACTGTCAGAGCAGCAGTCGGGGTTGAGATGGAAGGGAAATGAAGGCTGAGCAGGGAGCACTGTCACACTGCAAGGTGACAGAATGACATGGCTTTTAACTCTTTTTCAATCAACGGAGTTTTTCAGCTAACCCAACCCTATTCCCATGGAGCTGGTTTTCTACCAGTCATTGTTATTAACCTGATACTTATTGTATTCAGAGTGACAAGTGGACAGATTGACATTCCATATAATATAGATTTAAAAGCATAAGATGGAGATTTCATCAGGAAAGTGCAGATTTGCAGAGTACACATATTATTTTCAAACACAAGGAAAGGAAAGAGCAACAAACCTGAGCTGGCTTTGCATAATCACCACTAAGGCAAGTAGGAACTTCCTCGGTGGGAAAATTCCAGTCTGTGTCAGATCACTGCATAATTCAGGTGCCTTTCACAGCTGCTCCACCAGCCCCACCTCACAGAAACAACACTGTTGGCTACAGGTGAGGAGTTATAGGTTCGTGCTGTAAGAATTTGCCCATTGCACTGCTGAGGCTCCATCAGTTGGCCCCCACTGAGGATCTGCTTGTGTCATCCCTCTGTAGGCTCAAGAAAAAGCAGCTGGACTGTGTGAAAAAGGCCCTTATTAAAATACAAACACTTCTATCACAAAGAAAGATCATCTGGAAAGTGCTGGCAAAGGATATTTTGTTCTCTCCCTTTCCTATTTGTTCTAGCAGGACAAGGCAAACTCAGCTGTCACTTGCAATGCTGCAAGCAGAACAAGCTGGTGTAAGCTACAAAACTCCATTTGGAGTTGTAAGTGCTAATTTACACCGAGGGAGGAGCTGAGCCACTGGCAAATTCTACTGGTGCTGCTCAGCTCTAACCCAAAGCAGGATTTTTCTCTGTATCTTTCACTTCTACTGGAGTTGGAGGACTTTTACGAATATGTTTAACAATGAGCACCCCAGGGACACCTTGGTAAACCAAGAAAGAGGGAGAAGAAAGAAATTATAGATCTGTTTTTCAGACATTACTGCATATGCTCAATGAGTGCTCATGTCTTTATGCATTCCAAATCCTCGCTGTGATGGGAGCAGACCCCTGCACTACTGCCTAAGTCAAAGGCAGGAGCAGTGATTTAAAAAATCCTTCTGATTTGGACCCAATTGTTTTCCATTCTTTGTAATTACTTTAACTTTCAACATCAGCTTTTCCTGTGAGCAATTCAGTAAGCAAATCAATTTTCCCTATTCCTAGGAGAGATTCTGTCTAGGTTTAACTTCAGAAAAAAATGCTCTGCGACGGGGTATTTCAGAAGAGTGCTCTTCATCTGAAGACAGCTCCTTCAGTCATTATTTCAGCTGCAGGTACAGTCTGTATCTATTTCCATCTAACTTTCCAGAGACAGATACATTTCCTCTACCCTATCTGTGGTAGTGATAGCCTTTAAAAATATTGGACGGAACTCAAGAATCCCTGCTTTTCACTGTGATATACAGAACTTTCTTCTAATCATGGGATGGTTCAAGATAAAAAACCTTATGTAGAAACAGCATTGCTATCTCAGTGATCTGCCCTGGTGGACTCATGAAACTTTGGTCTCATGTAGTAATTCCAGTAAAATGATGCCGTGTGTCTTTGGAATATCTTTGGGAGACAGTTTTTCTGGAAAGCATGTGGCACTGGAAGGGCTGTGGGGCAGAACAGCAGGGAACTGTGACAGCACTCATCTGGGGCAGCCAGAGGCCTGGGTTTCATGCCAGACTCACCCTGTTCAGTCTTGCAGCCGTGTCACAGCACTGGATGTTCCCTCATGCGAGCTGGGTTCGGTCTTACAGCATTTGCTTCTCTTCAACCCATGCATATGCATATGTAAACTTGGCCTGGGATGTGCTAAATGTCTTTCTAAATATGGATGAACCCCTGAGCCGGAGCCGGATCACAGTCATATTCCCACCTTTGTGAAATGTAAGAAGCAGTGGGAGGTGGTTTGTGCTTTGCAGTGCCATAAAAATACAATGTTAGATCTGGCTCCGAGCCCATTGTACAGGGAATGATCTGAGAGCCTGGGGTGGAAAGAGAAGAGCCTGACCCACTGTGAGGCATGAATCACGGCCCACATTCCATGCCTTGGTGGAATCCTGCTCTGAGGTTTCTGTATTGTTTTTGTATTTCTTCAGTATTTCCAGATGAAAGGTGCTAATGTCCCAAACATCATTATTAACTGAAATTCATTGCCTAGTCAGAAAATGTAAGAGCCTGATGTTATCTGAGACACACTGAGAACTGTATTACTACATAAAAGTAACTGTATTACACTTCACAAAGAATCTCAGCATTTATAGAGCTGAAAGAATGGTTTGAAAAATACATTTGTAATTTTAAATTAGACTTTTTAATCAAAGTGGTAGATTGCAGCCACTACTCCAAACCTGGGCGCGTGACTCGGTTCCTAGTGAGGGTGTTCTTCAAACAGATGAGCAAAGTTTCAGGCTGAAAAATGTCCTTACAATTGCAAGTGCTTTCTGCAAGTACAAACTAGAAAGGAAACCTTAGGAATGAGAATTTAGTGCATATTCTTTGAATCAAATGGTGCCGAATTTTTTCTCTTCTTTTCAGTTCTCTGTTTTTGCTGGCCATTTAGAGCCTCTCTAGTCAGTTTGTTTATGAATTCACTCTTGACTGTTTGGGTTTTCTGACTGTCAGAGGCATCAGTAAATGTTTTTTTTCCTGTATAAGTTTTCCAGCGAGGCAGAGAAAAGTGTTTTACCCAATGCTCACTAGAGAGATGCACATGGAATGGCAGAGCTGCTGCTGCCACTGAGTCACTCATGTGACATCACAGAATCCCAGGATGGCTTGGGTGGAAGGGACAGTATCAGGTCTGTTTGTCCCTTTAGTTCCACTCCCAGCTATGAAATTGCAGTCCCCAAGGCATCCCTAGTAGTGAATTTTCTACTGGCTGACTGTTACACACTTCCTGACAGGTAAGAGAATTAACTGCTCTACCAGGAGCACACATGGACATCCCCACCACCTCACACATCATTTCACTGATTTCCAGCACTGGACTGGATCCTTTATCTGCCCTTCTGCTTCTTCCCGACTGTTCATTTCCTTTATTCTCTCCTCCCTGTTATCAAATGTGTGTTTGCCTACACCAAGAAGAAATTATCAAGGCTAAAAAACACGTACTCTATTGTACAGGGCATCTTCCCAGTTTATGCAGGTGCTCTGATGCTTAATTAGTTACTTTATGAAATCCTTGGAACACAATGATATAGAGGTCTGTAAATGCAAGTAACTGTTATTTATTATTATATAATGTCAATTAGAGGGTGAGCCTGCTAACACAACCAAAACTCTAGTGTGTGCTTCCACACATGGAGCAAAATTCATCATATAAAACCAAATTTTCTCTTTAATATCTTCACTAAATCTATTCCAATGTTGGGAAACAGTATAGAAGAGTTTTGCAGCTGGACCACTGCTCAACAGTTTTCCAAATGCAGCCTTCAAAAGTGCTAATTTCCTCCAAGCCAAGCTTGGCTGATCCAGATATTTTAACATTTATGACCCTTGTAGTCTCTTTCAAAGTCCTGATTGTTAAAACATTAAAGGTTTCTATACTATGCTAATGGAGAGAAGGTGAGCTGGTGCGAGACATCTGCTTCTTGATAATAATTATCAGAGTAATTAAGTTTTGCCATAGCTGCTACAATAAGGATCCAGTTTTGACATTTATAAGAGTGGCATTATGAAAAGCTGAACTCAGAATTATCTCTTTATCATACGACTAAAACAATTACAGATGTTCTATTGATGGATGCTGTGGTCCTCTTCTCAGCACAATAATTATCTTTTAATGAGCCCACATTAATGTAAATTGGATTCATCAGGAAATAAATTTCCCAATGAATGTGAGGTACTCTACAGGTAACCTTTCATGAAAGCAAAGCAAATACTAATCTTGATCATTTGTGGACTAGAGATTTCCTTTCAGGTCTGAGACAAGGCAAAAAATCCAGGTGGATCACATTGTTTCCTGGTATTCCAGATAACTCAAAGATTTAATGAAAATAAATTGAATTTGTCACTTTTGTAAAATTTGCCGTGGGTAAAGGATGGATGATAATGCATGTTTTATGTGGGTTCCTATTTCCATCATTCCCTAATTCACCTCAAAGAGTCATCAGTGCCATGGTACAAACAGAGAGAAGCTCAGTGCCAAATCTGCTGGATTATTCCAGCTGCTGTGTTCTAGGAATCCCTCCTGCCTTCCTGCCTCTGCTCCACACTGCATCAGTTCTGCCATTTTCCTGGGTGTCTTGAGTTCTCTAAAAATCAAGCTTCACTAAATAAAAAACATCCCGTCTCATACCCCCAAAAAAGGGCAAAGAACATTTTTTAAAAAATCTTATGAATATATAAAACCATATATTATGGATGTATGTGTATATAGAATCACAGAATATGCCGAGTTGGAAGGGACCCACAAGAACCATCGAGTCCAACTCCCAGCCCTGCACAGGACCATCCCCAGTGTAAAATTTGGAAGAGTCTGGATAGTTTTTGCTGAAAGTCTTCAACCCAAGACCACGAGGAGTAACTAAACACATGTATGGACTAGAACCTGTGTCTGCTGTATTCACAGGATGGAACATGACTGTATTCAATTTCCTAAACCTCTTCTGTATTCTTTACCCTAAAAACAAAGTTACTGAAGGAAAAGACACAGTTAAAGCTGGGTTTGTAACAGAATATGGGGGGGAAGCAACTCCTGAAGGATTTGGCTTGGGGCAGATAAGCCTCTGCTCAAAGTGTGAAACACAGAGAGTCCAAGTCACTAATCAAGGAAAGGGTAAGGTGGGGAGAAGCTTGTCAGAGGAATTTCACCTCATAATTGGTTGTGTTCTCCTGTCACTGGGCTGATCACGGCATCAGAGCGACAGGGGTGACTACGGAGCCGAGGTGTGGCCCCGAGCTGTGAGAGCAACCTCCCCTAATCTGTACAAGAGAGGTCCCAAAATTTAGACATCAACAGCACTGCTGCAGCTGATATTTAGCCAGAGTCCTGGGTGAGTTCATGCAGTTTATGCTAAAATCCTGCAGGTCCAGTGAGAAGTGTTGAGGTGCAGGTCCATACCTGTCACCCACGGGCTCTAGGGCAGCCAGAGCTCGGGCTAAGGCAGGAGCCAATGATGGCTAAAGCCAAAGGACAAAAGGGACCAAGGACATGTCCCAGTCAGTGACAGGCTTAGAAGTGTCCTGGATCCATCACTGTCATCAAGCCTTTTAAGGGCCTTTTCTCTGTGCCAGGAGCAAACAAAAGGTCTATATATTACTCCAGGACTATTTTGGGGATTGAAATGTGATTTCATAGGTACACAGACTCACTCTGGCCTTCTGCAGAGAACGATTTTCTCTCACATTAGAATATTTTAAATAGACTTCATTCACTTATAGTGACTACATCAGCTATTTTCCCCCCTGAAACAAACAGTGCCCTGAAATTCATCAGGAGATACCTATTGAAATGCATGCAAATTGTGTACACACATTTGCTCTCTCCCAGCTATGGCAGACGCCTCCATTAAAAAAGCATTCCCTTCCTTACTGCAGCATTTGTCTGCAGCTTCTAAATGTCAATATTATCCCCAGTGAGAGGAAGGAGGAGGTGGGAAGGTTGGGAGCATTAGGGAGCTAATTGCCACCCAAAACTGGGAGCTGGGAACACTCCACGCCTTGTGCTGCAGGGACCCTGCACTGTCAGGTCTCACTGCACAACCCTGGATTTACAGAGCCGCCCTTTGTGTTGCCATGATCATCACAGGAAATGAATTCATGTTAACGAGAAGGTACAGCAGTAGATTAAAAGAATGTTCTTTACAATTTATTAATAATAGGAGCCTTTGAAATAAAACACAGAAAAATGCCTGTGTAAAATCGACTTCTCCAGATCGTTCCCTGTTTTCATCAAGGACTTGGCCAATAACATGTGAGAGCTCAGCACTAAAAGACAAGCTTGAAGGGATTTTTTTGTTAAGATGTCACAAATAAGAAATAACACTCTATTTGAAGCAGCCGTGATCACCAATTTGACTCCATATGGCATTTTTGTTGCACATCAAAAATGGATGTTAGTCAGAAACTCCCTCCCCCATCCAAAGCCAGGGAAAGCTGAACACTGAATTTCCTTTGGCACTAAGACCGTAGTGGATGGAGCAGTTCAAGGGTTAGGAGTTAGATTCTCACTGAATGTCACCTGTGCCTCTGTGGACAAAACAAAACCATCGAAGGGCACTGGTTTTTATCCAAAATGACTCTGCCACTCCCTTTAAATATAGCCCTCTATCACAACATTTCACAAGGATTTTTATTTGAAATTAATCTTGGATCTTTAATATTTTCTAATATGTCACTCTTGCTTTTTAAGTTTGGCTTTTTGAGTAGACTGCCAATAAATAAGCGATTTTTTCCCACCAGCAGGTTACCTCTTGAAGACAGTTTTCTCTGGATGAAGGGAGAAGGGATGTGTTGACAGTCACAGATACCAGGACCATATGCTGCCTAATCTCATCTCAAGCACATACTCTGAACCTCATGAAATCTATGTGATATTTAAATGCATCTACACTACACAACTCCACATCCATCAGATCCCTTGCTCCATGGTCTCTCTCCACACAAACACCCACTTCCTTAGGTGTTCTCCAATATTAGATCCTGTGGGGTCGGGAGTTATGACAGTTTGCTCTCTGGTTTCAGTGGATTTGCTGATGTTTTCCTGACTTTGACTGACATCAGAGGCTTGACTCACTTTCGACAATTCTAGCAAGTTTTACCTTGTTTTACCAAAGACCTTGGGGATTCTGAAAGGAATCTGAGAGGAAAAGATACTGGATTGGAGGCACTACTAATGCAAGATGTAAAAGTAAAAAGATCTGGAAAGGAAAAAGCAAAGCAAAAAAAAAAAAGCAAAGATCTGGTGTAAAAGATCCCTTTTGTTTCCTTCTTTAAGTAAGATTTATATTGTCTCTGTGTGTCTGTTCCTGCCTGCCTGTCTCCCCCTCCTCACTAGCAACTTGTTTTAACCCACCAACAGCCTTTGGCAGACTAGTAGAATATCCAAAAATACTGCAATTCTCTGGCTGCAGTTAGACAATGAGACAGAAAAGGATGATTTTATTACTGCCCTGAGGAAAAGAACCCTTTTTTAAAGCATCAAAGGATGCATATGGGACTAATCAGTTGGAGGCAAAGGCTTTTAAATTTTGTCTCCTGACAATGCCTATCACACCAAAATGCTGCTCCTGGCTGGGGCTGCAAAACACCACTGTAAATATTAATCGCAACATGTCCCTCTCTGTCTCCAGCCTAGGAATAGCAGAGGTGTGGTATTTAATAAAACAGCCTTTTTGTAATTACAGAGGGATCACTGCTACAAGTGCAGCCCAGACACCAAATCTGTCTTTTGCCTCTACTGAGATTACAAGTGTGACAAGTGTGATTTGGAGAAACACACCATGATGGCACAATTTCATGCTCAGTTTGCCATGCTTACAATAAGGCAACAGGAAAAAAAAGCCTTCAAATGGTAAATGGAGTAAATTTGCTATGGAAATCACTCAGAGAAGATAAATATAGAGTCCTACAATGTCATTTTTACAGTCAATTTTCTCTCTGTATCTGAAGTTTATCTCAAAAGAAGGGAAATTACATAAACATTTCATCTGGACTGTAATAGTACTAAATTAGGTGCTCTAGAGATTATTTATGTGATGTAGATAGGCTGTCAGTGGCAAATATGAGAAGTACAGTAACACTGAAACAGAATCCTCTCTAATTCATGTACAGTAGTAAGTGGGAGCTTATGCAGCTTCTAAGGAAATGTTTTTTACAGATATTTAAACCAGTTTCAGCTGAGCCATGTGTTGGAGAGATACATTGGTTCTTTCCCCTCAGACCAGACTTCCTTTTGGGAAAACCTGAGGTGCTTTAGGATTAAATCTTACATGGACTTTCTTTTGTCTCCAACACTTGAGTGAGGAGACTGAGTGTATTAAACAGTCACTGGTCCCACACCAGGTCCATGGTCAGAATGAGCTGCTGGAGTGGAGGGGGGTTTGTCCCAGCCATGGGAGTCACTCATTTGATCCAACTACCAGACATTCCCTCCCAAACCAAGGGACTGTGTGAAAGCTCCTCAGGACTCACATTTTGTCCACCAGACATGAAGGAGAGCATGAATCATCACAGGAAAGTCATGTCTGCTTCCTTCTTGGGATGCTGATTAGAAGCAGAGCTAAAAGGCGGATTTTTCTCTTTGACCTACTCCCCAGTTATAGCTCTGTTGGAACAATGGGAATGAAAAACTCTTGAGGATCCCCACCAGATACTTTCTGGTGGGTGAAGACACCAGGAGATGCAAATGTGGTACAGCCAACACCTCCTGTCCCTGCAGAGGGGCATTTGTGGAGCAGGCTGGGAAGAGGGATGGGATGGCAGCCAAAGCCCACCTCCCAGGGATCTCAGTGGGAATAACACTCTTGCCTGTGCCCTGTGGATCAGGGCCCCAGAGCTGCCCATCTATCCAGCCCCTCAAAGCGGCTGTGAGTGGACACCCAGTTGGCCTTTCTGAGGATACATCAGGATGGCTGACGAGGGAGGTGGGTGTTTCACTGGATCTCTTTCTGACAGCTGTTAACTCACCTACAGAAACCCCCTCAGCTGCAGTCCTGCCCTCCCTCCATGAACAGGATGCACTCCATCACCATTTGTCAGGAAAAGCAGGGAGTTCTGCTACCTGCAGCCACAGAAGGAGCAGCAAACCAGCCCCTCCTGCAGCCTATGACTCACTGACTCTTGTGCTTTTACACTCTAAAGTGACATCTGAAGCGTCTGTCCCCCATTAGCTGATACTGCAGCAGTGGCAGATGCACAACAAATAATACATTATAGGCCTGTACTTCAAAGGCTTGAGTAGTGCAAGTGCAGTATCTTCCTTACATTCAGTTTATTTAATGTTTTCCATAAAAAGGGTGTGTGATATTTATTTATTTGTTTTCCAACTGAGTGCTTAGACTGTGGTTCCTTCCAGTTTTCATTCTTCTGCTTGGTGACCTGGCTGACCTCCAGTGAGTGCAAAGGGCATTTTTGGAGAGAAATACAGTTATTAATCAGCACAGCTTACTGAAAATGAGCATTCTGCACAGGGCCAAGCCCCAAGGAAAGGAAAAAAGTCATGACATTTCCAGGAATGCCACTGGGAGCAGTGTGGCCAACCTCTGAATAATGAGATGAGAAGGTAAAATGAATGTAGTTGGGTGGCCTGAGGGGTTAAACTGAGTTGGCTGAGAGGGGAAACTTCCACAGGACTTCACTGTGTGTTCATGTTTTAAAGGAGTTCTCACAGAACTCCTGTTTTCGTTTCATTCAGTTTTGTCTTCTACTTAGATCTTTCCTAGAGCAACATCCCAGGACATGCCACATGCCAGAGGGAAGGGTGGAAGCAAAACCCCAGAGCCTCCCAAATGAGCTGCAGGGAGGAGGAACAGCGAAAAAGGGAATTCTGGGCTCATCAAAGCACTGTCCAATTCTATCTCTGAGAGGGCTGGCAAGGAATTACAAGTCCCAGAGCAGCAAACTGGATGAGATGGGATGACCCCCTCACATGGGGCTGCACTGGCCCACGTGGTGAAATGACCCCATGACAGGACGTTTAACTCACAAGCAAACAGCTTGGGCTGTGCCTGCCCATGCATGACTGATTTTAGGACCACACCACGCCTTGAGCAGGACAAGTGACTATTCCTGCCATAAGGTGCACACCAGGGCAGGGATTGTCTCCAACATCAGTCCCAAGGTGTGATGTGTAACTAGCACTGGAACGTGGCCCTGCCTCACCTGCTGGGGAAGAACATCTCTAAACAACAGCTGCAGTTAGAGATGAACAACATTTTCAAATTAGCAGCCAACTGATTTCATCCCTACAAGAACAACACATATCCCAAAGCTCCTGAAGGTTTGTATATACGCACACACATACAGGAATTGACTCCAATATTTAGGTGAGTTAATCGGTTCTCAATTTCCATGCACAGTAAATTTTCTTTACTGTATCAACTGTACACTGCGAGGGAGATTAAATTAACAGTGTTGTAGCAAAGCACAGACCACAGTTTATAATAGATTTATAAGTACTGTATGGACATGTTTGTCTTTTCCTTTATTTCCTCATAAGCGATGCTGTTATGACAGCCATAATTCTTACTTACTCGACTTGTAGGCTGCTGGCAATAGCATAAAAATAGATTTTGAGAATTTATACCATACATGCATCATAAGAAGGCAACAAAAGAGCACAGGTAAAATTTATTTAGGTTTAGAGCCAGTGTTCTTCATATTCATTTTCCCACTAACCTTCTTTCCATAAGAGTCATCAGCTTTGCTTCCCAACAGCCCAAGGACCTGACATTCCCAGCAAGAAAAACAGGAATTGCACTGGAACTGTTTGACTAACTTAGGGCTTAGAGTTGATACAGAAGTTGGAAACAGCACAAATAAATTCCTCAGGAACGCTGCTACAGTCACAGAATATTCACTCTCCCAAACTGAGGAGCTTGTTTCTAATTCAAAATGCACCTCATGTGACAGCTCCTTTCAGCTTCACACAGAGGAGTTCATCCAACAGCACCGACAGAAACCACCACTGACTCTGGGAAGGGATCAACAATACATTGCTGAACTCCTTGGAACAGCACCAGTGTGGGATCTGGACACCAGGGTTGGAAGAACAACATTCCAAATGGCATTTTGCAAGAATAACTCCACAGAACATTGTTCTGCTCGTGAAGAATCTTGCAAGGAGATAATTTTATCATTACCTCATTTCAAGGGTGCCTGTTCTCAAAGGCAACATCTGTTTTCACAGTGGGCAGGTGCCAAAATGTGAACTCCCAGCACGGTGGTGGGAGCTGCTGGGAACTTCTCTCAGTGGAGGGGAGAGAGCCATGAAAGCCAAGGGAGGTTGTGGAAGGGACCGACAGTGCAAAACCTGAGCCCTTGTTGTACCCAACTCTCCTTTCATGTGCACCTTTGTTTGTTCAGTGACAAAGCAGGAACTGTTCATTACCTTCATGTTCTGGGATGTTTGCTTTAACAGGACTTTCCTTCCACCTATTATAAATGTTCAGTGAAATATTCAATAAAAAAGGGAAGATTTGCAGTTATAGAGAAGAGCTCAAATAAAGTTCATGGTTTCTAAGTAATGCAGCTTTCAATTACCATACCCTTTTTAAACTGGGAAAGATGTAATGTTAATCAAACATGTAATTTGCAAGTGTTTTTCTTTAGTAAATGTCATGTACAAGTAGATATTTAGGATGTAATGCAAAAAGTAATTGCAGTTGGATAACTTTCCACGGTAATATTTATTTACATTAGAGCAGACGTGAGTATTCCTGAAAAAGGAAATGAATATTGTGCATAAAACCTCACTGAAGTCAATTCCAAAACTCCCTTTGCCTTCCAGGACTAGAATGTCACCCTTTCTTTAATGCAGTATGTTAAGTAATCCCTTTCCTGCTGCTTATTAAATAAGAGTGAAAAACAGAGTCAGCAAAGGGAGCTCAATGGAGGAAATGCTCAGACTCTTTCCAAGGCAAAAAATACCAAAGGAGAATGATGGAAAGTGCCTGGAAACCAGAGGAGTGTTGAAGTCAGACATGAACTCCGATGGCAGAGGTTCCACTGGTTCCATTCCATGCTCCAATCTGGTGCCTACAGTGTATCATGCCACATTTCAGGGTCTCAGGATCCTTAAAAAATCATGGGAATTTATTCTTCTGATCCATAATTTACATCAGGATTAGAGCACCCAGACGCTTCCATGGGTCATTCCAAATACCTAAATGGTTGTCAAAAGTCAGTTCTTATCTTGCTGGAGCATCCCTCCCACTGCCACCAGCTACAAATAATAATGAGATGTTTTATAAGGCTAATAGCCAAATTCAATCTCACAAAAAGATACATTTCTGCTTTAATAAAAGAGTGTTCTCTACCTGCACCAGCTGGAAACTGCTTTATCCAACATGCAGGGGTCAACAGGAGAGGCTTTTAAGCTGAAACGTTGTCTGACAGGGAGGCCTATCAGGGCAACTGGGGAACTGTCAACAAGATGAGGAATTGGATGCATCCAGTAGGAAAACAATCTTTACATTCATGGGAAGAGGTTTCTCAATGGGTCCTCCTGGATGCGAGCTGCAGGCTCTCAAACTGCCCAGAGAGGTCAACTCTGCGCCGGGGTTAATGGTTAAAAAGTAACTGTGAACTCCTAAATAGGGGCTTTCATCAGGAAACAAATGTTCTTTCACAAATTCTGTGCCAATGGCACATTTCAAACTTCTGCAACATCCTCTTAAGAAGACTAAAGGCTCTGTCCTGCTCTCCACAGTTAAATACACACATCGCCCCCAGCAGCACCTCTGCCCTGCCCCAGAGCTCCCAACCACACACGTGCAGTTCATTAACTCCAGAGCAGCCAAGCTGGACAATGGAAGCCTGGGAGAGGGGTGAGGTTCACTCCAGTGCCAGTCCCACAGCCCAGGAACGAGGGTTCCTCCCTGGCACTCGGTGTCTGGGGTGGAGTGATGCAAACCCCACCCTGGCCATGGATCCCTAACTTGGCAAGGAGGAGGCAGCTCTGATACAGCACAGGGTGTGTGGATTCCCAGTGAGTGTTACCTGCTTCATGCTGGTATTCTCATACATCTTTTTTTTCCTGACTTCCCACAAGCTACAGAATTCCAGCAAGGCAACATTTACAGGGAAGCCCATCAGCCAGCAATTTGCCTCCACTTGTTTATGTTTACAAAGCATTCTGCACTGTTTCCTTTGCCTGGAAAATTGGTTATGTTATCAAAGAAAGCTATTAGCTGCCTTTTGTACTATCTACCTTAGATAAATATATGTTCTATTTTAATCAATTTTTCATTCACTTCTAGGCAATTGATTCTCTTAGTTCCTTCAAAATGTATTCCATGATGTTTATATTATTGGGACTTGAAAAACAGGCCTCTAGCTGCGTACATTATTTTCCCACCCTGTTAAATGTAGAAACTATGTTTTATTTTCTTCAGCTACACAATATCGTGACCAAGGAAAGAATATTTGTTTTTCTGAGTTCTCTAGACCAGATGGGGGGTGTAAACCTGGCTCAGCCCGACATGGAATGTAAAATACGGATAAAGAAGATAATTTGTAGAGAGCAGTGGGCTTGAGTGGGTTTCAACCCACCAGGTCCCTCCCAGCACCCGGGACACAGGGTGTCAGGATGGTGAACACATTTCCAGAGAGCAGGAGTGAAATGCATGTTTGGATTGTGATTCAGCTGTGTAACTGTGATTACACTCTGCTGAGTGTGATTTGTATGTAGTTTATGTGCACTGCCGCCTCACTCTGCTAAATCCCAACCCTGAGTAACTTCAGATAAGTAAACTTTTTGTGAGGCATTAGCCCCCTCCACGTGCAACACCTGCAAGAACCTGGTCAGCACATTCTGGGCTCTGACCAGTCCCCCTTTCACCTTGGCAAGGTTTGTTAACCTATCCCTGCTATTAGGTCATGTTTCCTATGCCATTGTTTCAGAGCACAGCCAGCAGCCTTCTCTTCCAGGAGCTTATTAATGCCTTCAGATTGGGCTCCTGCCTCAGTTGTGGTTGTTTCTTTCCCCTTTACTCATCATCTTTTTGACCCCACATTCATCATCCTGGCAGAAATCCGCAGAAACCTCTGTCTGGTTTTGGTGACACCACTGTCCTGATCCATTTTCCCTAACGCAGGACTCCCCCATCCTCTTCTTATCTCTTTTTACTCATACAGCTGCTAGTTTTGTTAATAGGCATAGCTTGACTTTTGGCCAATCTCACTTTATCCCTAATGTATTTTGACTTCTAAGTCAAAATAGTTTTGTCTGCTGTTCAGTTCCTCTTTCCATTCCTTACAACTTATCTGTACTCTCTCTACTTATTTCAACTATCTTCCCTTTTGATAACTAATATGAAAATGGCTCTAATGTCTCCAGCTACAAGTTTCTGCCTCTTAAATTGCTGATTCCTGACTGTTTTCTTAGAACGTGGACTTTGGGGTATTTATCATCCAAAATTTCCCGAGTGTTCCAAGCCAAAACACATTCCGAATGGATTTCCTTAGTTTTGAATGTTTGTTTTATAGCTGTGCAATTCATGAATGACTGATGTTATTTTCTACGGCCGGGTCATTTATTCTATCTTCATTACCTACAATACTACATCTGAAATAGTATTTTCCTGCTTCAGTAATCTGTTGGCAGGAATATCTACTATTTCAGTAACACTTGTTCTCCAAAATATATCAGAGGAATTAAAGCTTGGAAGCGATACAACTCCTCGACGTATTTCTCTCTGTAGTAACATTTGACAGGCCTCTACACGGAGCCAACTCAAGTGCTAAACCTGCAAAACAGATTTCTAGCACTACACCACTCCAAACTTTTAGCAGCCTCTCCCGCAGTGATTCTGACCTAAACAGATGTTGATGTATCTTTACTATCTTTTATTTCTCTTAAGCTGATCACAATCCTGCAGAATAATGCTACTCTGTCAGCTTAAGTGTCTTTTATACATAAACCATGATAAAGTGGCTCTGTGCATCTTTATAATCATATAATTACAGGATTTTGTACAGGAGTTTATGCTTTCACAGATAACATCTCTTTGCACACAGCATGTGATGAAACCTCTACAGCTACAAACTGAGAAGTTTTGCCTTCCTAAATGTTTAGGACTTGAAACACCAGCTCTGTGCAGAGTGAGTGTCTCAGAAACAGAAGGCACCAATCAGATCTGTGGGTGCAGCTGAATTACACCAGGTTTTCCAGAATGGAAAATTTAACTCTCAATTTCTCAATACCAAAAAAGTGATTTGTCTCTCTGGATTCTTCCAGCTCTCCTTTTCCTCTCCAAACTCCACCAGGTGTCGTAAAGGGGATGGCTGGATCTGACTGGTTGTTGACATTTTTCCTAAAGATCCCGTGCTCATTTCCCCTGTTACCTGCCCTGACTGGGACTGATCACATCACCGGTGTGAAGGCAGCCCCACCACAGCAGGGCATCCTCCCATTCACCTGAGGGGTGCACGGCCACCCCTTGCAGCAAGAGTTTGCAGAACCTGGCTGGGAATTTATGTGGCACTGCCTTGGCAGAACCGATCTGAGAGGAGGTTTTTAACTTGGATCAACCCAGGACAACAGCCACGAGAATGTTTTTATCAAACTATATCAAATTTATATGATTTCACAGTGCAACAGTTTATAAACATGGCAGGAAAGAATATCCTGATTTTGTGAATGTAAGCAAAACATTTCCACTGAGCCTCCGGGAGATTTGCATGCCCGTGAAATACAGGATCAATCTGCTCCAGAGTCTGACATACAAGGACTTTATGTTTATGCTTAGGCTGATGTTTAGCATGCTGCAGTGCAGCAAACAGAAAAGTGTAGTTCAGCTGTCATGTAAGATAATTGATTTTGACATGACTACAAGTTAATTCGTCACTATTTTGCAACTTATTTGAAAATTCTTCGCAGCAATGTCCCAGAGGACAGCGTGTAATCGCTTGTAAACTGAAATTAGGTCCAGAGTTAAATATCATTAAATCTCAGGTACAGCCCGAGCTCAGCATGTGCCTACTAATGCGTTACCTTCCCTATTACATCAAGGACACAACTGTAGCAGAGGTTATGAGGATTATTGCTCAAGTTGCAAATTGCTTATAACCAGAGAATTAAGTTGAGATAAATTTCCAGGCAGCCTAGAAATGGGCAGAAGAGAAAAGTCACCGAATGGGCACCTGACTATCATCAATGTCCCCATGCACTCACATTCTCTTGCTTTTCTTTTGCACCCACAAACACAAACCCCTGTGGGAAATAAGGAGCCCAGAGAAGCTGTGGGTGTCCCATCCCTAGAAGTGTCCAAGGCCAGGCTGGATGGGGCTTGGAGCAACCTGGGTAGTGAATGGCATCCTGACCCATGGCAGGGGGTTGGAACTGGATGGCCTATAGGGTCCTTTCCAACCCAAATCGTTCTATGATTTTATGTTTCTGAATAAAATAAAGAGGAATATTAAAGCTCATCTTTGTACTAACATAACCAAATTAAATCACCACTCATATTAGCCATTCCAGTGTTTTATTATAATAGAGGATGAAGGATTGCTAGATATTTTAAAACTGTATTGTGAAAACCATATTGTTTGACAGTTTTATTTGAGACTGTTAAATATTAATTGCTGAACAAAAGGGTGCATTAAAAAATTATGTGGAATACAAATAATTCAACTCCCTACAACTAGAAAGAGTATTTGCATATTCACCCTCTCTCCAGCCATGGGTAAGGATCTTGCTTTGAATAGGTTGGGGGGGGTTTGACAGTCATTTCTACCAGAGTGGATGCACAAGTGCATTAGCATTTTACTCACAGATTAAAGTGAAGGTGGTGAGCACAGCCAAAACATCACACATAACCTTGTAACAGCAATTTAAGCAGTGCCCTTCAACAATTCCAGATGTTTCAGCCAGAGATCGGTATCTGGTCAGGATCTTTTGGGCTGGTAGGAAAGGAATTCTGTCAAGAGAAGCTGCCGCTGCCATCCAGGCTCCCTGGGACTCCTCACCTACACAAAGAACACCCTGGTGGTCTTGGGCTGTTGCAATCTCTCTGTCAGCTGCACAATAGTCAGAGCTGCCTGAGAGTGGCTGCGATTTATGAAATGTTTGTGTCCTGAAAGGGCAGAGGGAGCAGCCCCCCCACACCCTGTAGTGCTACACAAAGTAGGTTGGGAAGCCACAGGCTCTTCCTCCCCCAAGGCACAAACCTAGAGACAAACAGAGACCTGTCCGTGCATATTTTGATCCCTGGCGTGGAACATGAACTGTTGTGCCAGGAACTAAATTGAGATTCTTTACCAAAATCCATCTTGTTCTCAAACAGACAGTGCATTACAGTCAGAACTCCTTAATTTCACTAATTACTTTTTAATGATCATAAGCAAACAAAAGACACGAGGTAGGTGCCATGTGCCAGGAGACTCAGTGCAGGGTCTGGTCAGAGTCAGAAATCTAATCATGCCCACCTGCTCTCCAAACCTGCCAGCATCTGAGATTGGTTTGGGTTCAATTTCTGAAGAGATGGAGACTCTGTTCATTCTAATTAGACTTTTGGAGCAGGGACACCTGAACTGAAAAGCCATCTGAGAGCAGGCTCAGATGGTGACTCTGATGCTTTTCAGCAGCAATCACTGATTTTGCAGAAGCAATTCTGTCCCCATTACTAGAACTAAAGTGAAACCAAATCCTTATATGTTTTATAGACTCTTATTTCCTAAATTTTAGAAAATGCCTCATAAGATTTTATATGTGTCTCTTTTTATTCCTCTCTTCTCCTCCCAACACTTAAAGTTCAAATATAGAACTACATTGCTGAAGTCCCCTGGGGTGGCAGCCTGGCAGCTTCTGCAAACGTTGAATTCACAGAATCACAAATTACATTAAATAAGTATTTCTGATTGCCTGTCTCTGTTTGTGAGAGGGAGACCCCAATGTGATACCAGTGGCACACTTGGCAGTTTCCACTTAAAAGAGTGACTGGGCTAAGACAGTAACCACATAGAATAGCTGGTATTTGGCTGAAAAGGCAGGCTGGCATTTTGAAACACATTAAAGGGATCTTTCTGTGATACAAAATGGTGTTGTAGACTCTTAGCCAGGCTACCCGAACAGCATCAAGGCAACCTAGGGAAGCCAAGGAATAACAGAGAGCTCAAGGCACTAAAATCCTGCCACTGCTCTGCTTGAGAGCCATTTCCTTGCTGTGTTCCAATGTCTCACTGTGGGTGAAGCCATAGGCAGCTCCTTGAATCCCACTTTACTCCCTGCCTGCTGGAGAAGGCAATCAGGACGGCACCGAGCGGAGCTGCAGCTCAGGAGGCCCTGACACAGCCCAGCCTCTGGGTTCTGAGTGCTGGGGGCAGCAGGGGGATCTGAGCCCTTCCCACCCAGGAATGAGGAGGAATTAAGGGCAACAAGGGAGGGGAGCACAGGAGAATGGATAAAAGCAGAAGGCAAGAGCAAAATTACATAGGAGGGAGATGATAAGAGAGAGAAGGGGGTACATGGGGACAAACAGCCTCAGGTCTGGGTCCAGCACAAAGGGTCATCACTTCACTTCAGGCTGCTGTGGCAGTAGCATCTCATGACCAGGGTGTTCTAGGAACTGGTGATGCCAGCCATGCCTCAATATGAATCCCAGCTCCCTCTTCAATAAGGAAAAACCTGTACCTGCTTTCTGGCCTGTATTTATTTGAGAGACAAACATGTTTTAGTAATGTGACATTGTTCACTGTGAGTGAGCTTTTTAATGAGATACAGGACTGCACTCAACTTACCAAACCTAAAGAAATTATTCATGTTTAATGTGTCCAGAGAATCCCTGTGTTGAAAGCCTGACATAAAAGTGTGGATGAGTGAGGAGACAGCAGAAAGCCTCATTTAACGTGCTGGTTTACATTCACCATAACCTGTCAGATGTCCCTTTGTTAACAGGGGGCTGTGTATAAAGTGTTCTGGTCAGGGAGATTTTGGACCTTGAAAAGTCTTGCAGTACTATCATCCAGGTGTTTCACAAGCTGTCCCGTATGCAGAACAAGAAAGCCTCCCAGCTACATGGAGAACAATTTCTGGGGCCATACAGGTGATGTCAGTGGGAGCACTACAGGCAAAGGACAAGGAGGAAGTCCTTTGCTTCCTGGCTGTGAAATATAGTTTCACTATCTACAGGTGAGGCCAAGGCTAGTTATGAATTGATGTCTACAAATTTAGATGGAAGTGCAACTCAAACAAACCTGTCTCTTTCTCTTAAAAATATCAAGTAACCCACTGGTAACTTTCTCTGCGCTATACTTTATGGAGTTTAAAACCTTTTACACACTCACAGAGCTCAGGTAGCCTTGCTACCTTGACACTGACCTGTCATGGAAGGGTTTGTTCTTTAAATCCTAACAAAACAGCAAATGTCTGCAACTCATTTCAGAACTGTCCTCTGCATTAGAAGTTAATGTACTGATTAATTTATCTAATTACAGTAAACCAAACAATCCTGCAACTGAGGCTGGTCTGTTCACTTCCTTAAAAATGCAATTACACACAGCCCCTGCTCAGATCGGATCCGCTGCTGGATATCTGAGGACTGGGCCATGATAAAATTTTAAACATTTCTTCTGGTCATGTTTCTGTTTTTCAAGTCTGTCTCTTTTGAAATATCAGAGCCTAGTTTGACATTTAATTTCCATTTCTGTATTGAAACCTGGAAAACATGTGGCTCTAGAGGAAGACACTGAGAGAAGCAAATATAAGCTAATCAGTCATGGAGTTGGGGATGGTGATGAACAGGTTTCTTATGCAGTGTCCAGGGAAAGAAAAGTTCCATTTCTGTGCACAGAGCTCCCACCAGATCAATTAACTCCTGAAATCCCCTTTAGGATGGATAGGAGCTGGATCTGAGATCTTCACTGAAATGTAAGTGGCACAGGAACTTCGGCATTCTCCTCCCAGAGGGGTGAGCAGCTCTGTAACTGCTCCATGGACAGACTTCCACTGACAAAGGAGTTTTGTCACAAATGTGCCTTATCCCAAAAGCAAAACTTCAAACCTTGTTTCCCTCCTGAATCCCACTGTAATGGAAGTATAAGAAGAAATTCTCAATTATGAAGAAAAAGAGGATTTTAAACCTAATTTATTACAATTTTAACTTGCCTTTCTTGAATGCTATGAAAGTCTCAATTTCCTATACAAGCTCCATGACCCATGTACCAGTGCTGATCATTGCTTATTTTATTAAAGAAACTGTTCAATTTCAGTAAAGAAATGGGGAAAGTCTGTGTTGTGCAAGAAGCACAGGAGACATCATGGAAACTGGTACTGACAGAGTCAGAACAGATCAAGACTGGACCCTGCTCTGACACACAGCTCCATCATTTCTGTTTTACTTTAACATGCTGTACTGTTATTGCTGGTTTTTAATGTGTGAAAGACTTACAGAAAAGGGAGAATTTGGATTTTGATCTGCATTAGAAAACAAAATACTAGAAAAAACCATGGAACTTGGAGGGGAAGCAGCCTCCTCATTTGGCAGCCCACGGGCCACAGTCCCATTACTGGGATTTCCAAAATGCAGATGAAATGGCATTTGCAAAGATCCTGAGAACCAGAATCGAGATGCACATTTTAGTTTACTTAATGGAGCATAATGTTTCCCTACAGAGAGGTCTGGGTTGTTTCCCTGTTCTCCTGTTATGGCAATACCAGCCCAACCCAGAGAATTCCCTGCAATTTCATTCCTCAGTATCTGATGTTCCTCCTATCCATGTTCTCCCTTTCACACCTGCTCAGGATTAACAGACCTTTCCTGGGATATCCAACCCCCAAAGGCCACATCTGGAGTTTACCTAAGCCTCCTCTAATCAGCCCAGAAAGAATTTCAGGTGAGAGGAGCTGTAGCTGCTATAAAGAAACCACTCAGAAATGTTAAATATTGAGTTTAAACACCTGACAATGGCTGAGTTTCTGTTGTCATTTCTACAGACCCAGAACAATTCCACTTGTGTAGTTCTGTATTAATAAAACTGCACTCCAAATGTGATCCCGAGATGCAACATGCCCTTTACAACAACAAAGCAAATGAAGCAAAAGAGAATGAAAAGTGAATTGAAAAAACATTGATCTTGCAGATACAAAACAAAGTTGGGATAAATATTAGTGCTGATGATTTCCTTTCCATTATCCACAATGTGTTTTTCCCCACAAAAAAGGGAGAGGTTTAATACCATCTATCACTCATGGAATGGATGAAGCGTGAAAGATGCCTGGGAGCAACTTAATGGCTTGGCTGTGCCTCAATTTGTCATAGTCATCCACAGAGCAAAAATGCACCTCCTAATGCATTCCAACATGTTGCATCCTGGAAGAACAACCCAACATCTGGACATCTCGGATACTGACTGCAACATCACGACTGCATGTCAGAATAATTAATAAATGTCATTTCTTGCTGTCACATAGAACATGTGCATTCCCCACACAACACACAACAATGAATCTCACTAATTTGAGGAGAAACATCTATTTCTTCTGTAGCAGTTTTCATCTAGAAACTCCAGTATCCCACCCAAATGTGGTGAGGCCCACCATTCCATAAACCAGAAAATGAAATACAGAGGGAAAGGACGTGTCCAGAATGAACCAGCAGTCCAGAAAAAGAGCTGGGAACAGAGCCTGAATTCCTGAATATGAGCAAGGAATCCTAGTACGGTTGAATTCACTGATGAAAATACATCCTGTCATAAGAATTTCCATGGCATTTCAGGATTTTGGAGTGAGAATAACCACATAGTTCTTTGGACAGGCTCACCATAATAGAGTTCTGCTCTCAGACACAGGAGATTCCCAGGGGCTTTCAGAATGCTCTGACCTGATGCTTTGATATTCTGTGTTTTCCACCACATCCAGCAATTCACTAAGCTTCCGGCTCTGATTCAGAGATCACTAAAGTTACAGGAATAAAATAATTCATAGAAACATAGAATTGTAGAACAGCTGAGGTAGAACGGACCCCTGGAGATCATCTAGTCCAAGTTGTCAAAGACTGTATCCAGTTGAATTTTGAATATCTCCAGGGACAGACTCCATAATCTCTTTGAGCAGCCTATTCCAGTCTTTAATCACCCTTACAGTAGAAGAGTTTTTTAATGCCTAAATGGCACTTCTTGTATTTGATTGAGCTCTAAGCTGTGAACCTGAGCACTCCGAGGAGCCCTGGAGCCAGAAGCTGAGGATGAAAGATGGTGAGACTCTTACCAATGTCATGGAGGGGTGGTTCCCGAGAAACCCAGAACTGGGCTGCCACCATCAGATTTCACGAATGGGCTAAATAACAACACCCCCTTCCCAACAGACTTCTGAATAAGCTCTGACAAAAGTAATTCTTCACCTGACGTTGAAAACAAATTCACTGGGCTCTGTCCTGAAGCTCCTATGGCCCACAGCCCCACCAAATCTGCAAGGGAGAGGTACCACACTCAACCGGTATTCCCAAACTGGAGTCTGGGGAATTCCAGTGGTTGGAGTTTATCCTAGAAGAATGAGATAATATTTGCAGAAATGCATGTCTTGTCTTATCGCTATCCCAGCTGAAGTAGATGCCATGTAATTGGGAAGCACTAACAGACAGGCTAAAGTAGATGATGAAGCAAAGGTTATTCTGGATTCCCAAGAGTCCTCAAGCTTCCAGCTATGTCTCCCTACGTCCCACCCTAGCAGCAAGTGCGCAAGCTCTACAGAAAAATTCAAATTCCATATGAATCCTCATGTCCTTCTGCAAACCTGCCTCCTTCTGCAGTTTGTTTCCAGACTTTGATCTTTATTTAGGAAATTATCACTGCAATGTGGATAAGTCAGAGAGGGCATCAGACTTTGGGCCTTGGCTAAAAACTCTCCTGTAATCAATTTTCATGATCTACTCACACGGCTGCATAATTAAAACACTGCAGCTCTGTACATGGGGTTCAGAAAAGTGAGATTTAAGCACACAGTAGGAAGGGTGAGAAACCCTTACCTCTAAAGCACCCCAAATGTCTGCTGTTTCATTTCTTAGCTGCTTCTGTTAAAATTTGAATTTTGCTGGCTAATTTCACCCTGAATTTCACCCTCTACCCTGAATTTGATGCACATATTTTCAAGCATCCTGGTCAGGGTTATAAAACCTGGCAGCCTCTGGCCTTCACATGAACAGGCACTGTGTGATAGGCAGAAAAGCTACTGAAAATGAAAATGATGAACAGCAGAGACTTTTCATGTTGAATGACCACCCTCCAAGATCAAAGAATGAGTGTTTTATCTCTCTTCTTTCTGGCTGATGCCCATAAAGCTCTTCCTGATATAAAAAAATCTCAGTAACAATACACACATCATTTCCATCTGGCATTTACTGTTATTTCTAATGGGGTCTAAATCCTTCTTGTGCAGTACACCCCAAAGCCATGAAAGTGGATAAAACCTACTGCTACAAAATAGTAGCGGATGGGAACCTTTCTCACACACTTTCTTTCCCTTTTCCACCTTTCTTCCCTGTAGTTCTTTGAGCAGAAGTCTCTGTGTAGCAGTAGGTCCCTTTTGATTTCAGTCCACAACCCAGAAACTCATCGTGCATTGTTATTCTCTGACTTTACTCATCTTTTAGGTCACTGATCATATTTCATGAGTTCTTGCCATTACAAAGACAGTGACACCCATATCTGTGACACTTGGGTCTCTTCCCAGCTTCCCTGACAAATGGCCTTCACCGGGCTTTCTTGGACAAGATTGAGGTCTTTAGGACTCTCATTTTCACTCCCAAACATCCAGATATTCTACTACACTAACACAGGCATGTTTAATAAATAAAATCCTGCAGTTTCTCTGCACTGAACCAGGTCTTTTGGAGCTGTCAGGAAATGACTGGGAGATGTGCTTGTTATATACCACATATTTAAGGCAATCAAATGGTGTAAGGAAGGGTCAAGACTAAAGGTGTAAAGTATTTCTGTGAGTACAGAAATACAAGTGAACTTTTGAATGTATAAATTTTCCCTAATGTGCAAAACTCCTGGTATTTTACCTCTGCTTTTGTCAGTAACAAAATAAACCCTGACTATTGAAAACTGCACTTTCTTTGCTTGTATGATCCTTCCAGGCCAAGAAAAGGCATTTTTGGCAGTTGAATACACTATAACTTCCAGCATCCCACTTCAATACATTGTGTTTAAACATTACCTGGTGTTTATTGAAGCCATAGTGCTGTAAAACACACATTTACATCCCTTCATAAACACTTCAACAGGTTTCTTTGCCAGCACCAAAAAAAGACAAATGCCACTTAAACCTGAGCACTTCATCTCTAAATCCTTCTTCTGTCTGGGTATCACGTGGTTCAGATTCATGTCCTGGTTTAAGCCCAGATGGCAACTAAGTCCCACAGAGCCGCTCACTCTGCTCACCAGTGGGATGGGGAGGAGAATAGGAAAAGGGTAAAACCCACTGCATGAGATAAGAACAGTAATAATAACAATATAAAAAGAAGAAGAAGAGGAAGAGGAAGAAGAAAGAGAGGAATAAAGCCGAAGCAAGATAATTGTTGCGCAACACAATTGCTCAACACCCACTGACAGATGCCCAGCCTATCCCTGGGCAGCAATTGGTGCCTTCAGTTTATTAACTGAGTCCAACATTCCATGGTATGGAATATCCCGTTGCCCAGTTCAGGTCAGCTGTTCTGGCCATGGTCCCTCCTGGTTTCTTGTGCAGTTCCTGCCGGGCAGAGCAGGGGAAAATGGAAAGTCCTTGACTTAGGGTGAGCACTTCTGAGCAACAACTAAACATCAGTGTGTGATCAATATTATTCTCATCCTAAATCCAAACCACAGAACTGGATCAGCAGCTAGGAAGGAAAATAACTCTATTCCAGCTGGAACCAGAAAAATCTTCACCCTCATTAACCTGTCTGTGGCATCTCCCATCACCATTCTATTCTCTCCCCTTCCACTTCACTTTCTTATTTTGACAAAATCTGTAATTTCTCCTCGGTAGAATCAGCCAGTAACTGCCTGCTCAAAAGGCTGAAATTGTAGGTACCTCACATGCATCACAGTATTAATTTGTCAAACATCCAAATTCAGCTATGTACTGCCTAAAGTCAGTTATCTGCACACTGACCTCCTTTTGTGTCCCCATCCGCTTCTGCCTGTTGTCTCACCTTGCTTATTTTTCCAGCTTTCCCCCGAATTCCTTCTCTGTCATGTCTCAATCTTTATTTTGCCCTGCTTTTGTATTCCATGCATCCATGCATATCACCTTCCCCTGCTTTTCTTGGCTTTGGGATCTGTTCACAACTCTGTTTGCAGTCGGTGGTTATGCTACAACCACCTCCTCTGGAGTGTCAGGTATGATGCTGGCACACCATCTGCTCATTTATTTCCTTAGGTCACGACACATTCCCTCATTTTCCATGCTTTTCCTTCTGGAGAGCTGTGGGCCTGCTCCACTCCTTGCCCGAGCTCGATTAGCGGCGAGAACAAAACGCTCACCTGCGAGCGGCCTGTGAGGGCTCTGATCTGCCAGCCCTGAATTTACAGGCACATTTGCACTTGTTAAAGTCCTCTGCTATCTCATTATTTCTCTCCACAACACCAAGGCAGACAAGCAGTCAACAAACACTCGTTTCATTGGGGACACAAGATATCTGCTCCTATGGCAAACACTTTTTCAGGGTTTTGTAAGGACTACAAGTAAGTATCAGAGTATTATTTGAGGGGCCTACGAGGGATTTTCATAAGCATTATTTAGGAGAACAAGATTTTTCAGAGAAACTTCAGAAAATACTTCACTTCAGAACCTTGCTATCAAACTCACAATAGCAGAAATACTGGGTAAAACAAAGAAGACTCCCTGAAACTTTCCCATTTCATGCAGAGTGATTTAAGATCACCATGGCCTGCTCCTGCATGGAGAAGCTACCAGGAATGCAAGTGATTGTAAGGCTAAAGAGAAATTCCAAAGAGTGTCACCTGTGCAATGGCAGATACATCTCTAACTTTTGCTCCAAAGGAGGTCTCTTATTCCAACACAAATGTTTTATTGACATGGAAAGAACTTTAAAACCAATAAATAGCAGAATGATCCATTCTGCTGCCATGTCCCCATTAGGCAATGGAGGAGCTCGGTGCTATCACTCTCTCACTTTAAACTGTCGTGTTGCATCACTTCTGCGTAGTCTCCTGCAGATCTGATCATCGCACATCTCTAAAGTTAGCAAAGCTGCCTCCAGGCTGTATTTTAAATGCAACCCACCCAAGACACCAAGGCCAGCTGTACATCAGAGCCTCCCTCCTCTTTAGCACAGCTATTAACTGGTGGCTGAGCTCTTCCCAGCCCACCACAGCCATCCCTTTTCAGCTCCAACATGGGCCCAGTCAATCCAGACGACAAATATACTCAACTCCCACGGAAATCAAGGAGAAATGAGGACTCCCCGCCCCATGGAGGCTGAGCTAAGCTCACACGAAATTAGGGTGAAGCCTGAGGACAAATCTCAGCATGTAACACTTTCCCTTGGAGCAGACACTGCCCACGTTGAACACCAGGTCAGTGGGAGGGGACATGGACGATGGGGACTGTTCAGTGCAGCAGCCAAAGAGCAGCTAAAATACACCCAGCTGCTGTTTCCTGAAATAAAGTATTTTAGTATCTTTCTATGGAGACCCTGAAATTTAAGCCTAAACAAAGAAACCCTCAGTACCACGGAAAGCTGTGTGTTGTGCCTGCCTCCCATGCCTGGGCACACTCCCTGGTGCTCTTGGAATGATTTACTGCCTCAGCTCTTGGGTATCCACACACAGGCAGGGTGGTATCTAACACTGGGTGATGAATATCTGCCATTTTCTAGCAGATTTTAGCTGCTGGAGGCCCGAGGTAAACTTCAAGTCCAACTTTTGAATGAAGCCTTTGGTTTCCTTTTTTGATTTCAACCCTTAAAGACTGCCCAGAAAATAGTATTTTAACTAGGAAGAACAGCAGCTTTTGAAAAATCCTAAGAGCACTGGATGGAGCAGTAGGGCCTTTCGCAGTTGTGGCACTTGTCTTTGGGGACAGTAATTCATAACCCAGAAAAAGTCAGAACAGGCCTGAGGCTTCTCCAGGTTCAGGTGCCTGAAACAGCTCCTGGGGGATTTTCCAATACCTTAGTGTTGGGCAGTGGGTGGAGCTCTGCCCTCTCCGAGCATGCCTTGAAATACCTTGCCACATCTAACAAAGGGAAAAGTGGTTTAGAAGCTTTCCCAAGGACCACTGCACTTTTTTGTGTGTGTTTTTTAGCAAGCAAAAACCCCAGGAATACTTTTGAGTGGGTGTCCACAGCTGAAATTTTTGCCTATGCTTTGCGAAAGGAAATTTTGCTCTTTTTTCCAAGTGACAGCTCTTAGTGACCAGGCCATAAAATTATACCAATGGTACTTTTAAATTGATCTAAAGTCTGTTCATTTGTGTAGTGCACATTTAAGGCCACATTATTGTAAGATGCTCCAGCAATGAAATTCAGCATTAGCAATTCAGTTCATTAAAGAGGATATTTTAGTAGGTTCTTTCTTTTATAGCTATTACTCTGTCTAAAGTGAGAAAAACCTCAGTCAAATTAATAAAACTAACAACTCGTCACACATACGCTGCCTCTCTGCGAAGTCTGCTCTGCTCTCACCAGTTTGGCAGCCAAGGAAAGATGTATGGGAGCCAAATTCCCTCTTGCATAACCACACAAACCTGCACGGGAATGCATTTAGCCCATTCAGTGCTTGTAACCATGGTTTCATTTACTGAAAATTATCCTGAAAACTCAAAGTTTTAGTCAATCATCAAGCCATTCCCCAGATCAGAGAGCATCCACACAGTTCAGTTGTGCCCCGGGTTCAGAGAGGCTGTGCCTTGGGAGGGCTCCGCTGTTGCTCTGTTACAAACAGCTCAGCAACACTGTTGGATGCTCTGGGACAGAAGTTGCCTGGATAACCCTGCCTGCTCCTAAAGCTTCACACCCAGCACTCTGCTCCAAAACCTAAATGCCTTTTCTCACTCCCTTTTGGAAGCACCAGTCCCTGACATACTGCCCTACTGACAGGCAATCAGTAAGGCTTTACACTATAAGATTTGCTCACAGCTTCCCTTTTTGGTTTTCAGCAGGAATTCAGTGTTGGATTCAGAGTGATTTTCCAGAGATATCCAGCATAAAGAATTGCAGTTTTGTTCCATGGAACACAGAATTTCCATCCTGCTCACTTCCCATTTGTCAGCTGTGAGACCTGAGCAATGTTCATGCCCTTGCTCATCCTGGATGACACTCAGTAACTCTTGGTCCCTATAAAAGAGATCCTCACCAATCTGATTTCCACCTCATCTCACAAGTTCCCCTTCAGGTAATGGCTTAAGCATTTATCTAACTTAAAGAAGTTAAGATTCTTCCTTATTGACTTTAAAAGGACTATTCATATGTATGAAGTACAAGGCTGGATCAAGCCTTGAGAGCAAGGCACGAGCTGGAAGACAGAACTCCAGGGACTGGAACAGACAGAGTCAGGTCAGCTCAATTGACTCTTCAAATCATCCAAAAGAGGGAGTCTCAGAGGAGAGCTGGGAGTGCTGGGGAAATGATCTGTCACTACCTTGGCTTTAGACACAACCAGCTGATTTAGGGAAGGAAGAACTCTCCCAGACTCTGACAGGGAAGATGAAGGTGAAAAGTAGAAGGACACAGGGTGCTGAATTTCTATTTTTCACTCACTTTAGTACAAGACTTAGAACAACTGGCAGCTGATCTATTCATCACCAATGAATCACACCGAAGTACAGAAAGCAGTTCCTTCCCAGCGTAAATCTTGGATCTACTTTTCCTTTTCCAGAATCAACCCTTGCCCTTTGCTCAGCCCTGTAACTGTGGAAGAAGCCCAGGCTCATATGACTCCAATACCTTTCCAGAAGCTTGCAGCACCTCCCAAGTGGTTAATTCATGGAAGCTGAGAGGATACACATCCCTCACAAAGTGAGTAGAAACTTGCCACAAACGATTGGGCAGATATCTACAGCTTCAGCAAGAGACAAAATATTCTCACCGAATGAAAAGTGATGGATTAGCCCGGTTTAATGCAGCCAAATTATCTGTGTAAAAATACATGCAGGACATGCTGCTGTGCCACCAACGGCACTGCACAGCAGCTTGTGTTTACATCTCATTCCCTGTCACAGGCTGTCCTGCGTGGGCTGGGCCTGGGAAGAGCTGCTGCCACAGAGCCTGGGAACACATGAAACCCAGGGCCTGAGCCCCAGTGCGTGGGCCCAACATCCAGCAGAGGCAAAAATTAAACACAAGCTGTTTACCTGATTACACCAGTTCAGCAGTGATTGAAGGGAGATGGGTGTTTTTTAAGTTTAAGGAAGAGCAAATTGTTAGAACTGAGAGACAGAAATCAATTCCACTCTGTAATTGCTACGGAAAGATCCTTGTATGAGGCTCACTGGAGTTTGATTTTGTACATTTGCATCTCTTTGCATGATGCAGTTGTCACTGAGTCTGCAAATCACATCAAAATTAAGCTGTAATTTGAGCTTGGCTTAAATGAAAAGTGTGTTAAAACTTTGAAGTCCACATGCTATGGATATGAAATCCCATTTCAGCTAAAATTAAGACTGGATTGCAACTGAAGTTTAATTCTTTAAACAGATCTTTACAAACTGCCTCTAAACCAAACAGCTGGAATGGCAAATGAAACACTTGGGCTGTGGTGGAAACAGGAACATTGCACCTGGTTCTGTGACCTCATCTGGCACTTGGATACAACAGTCACTGAGGTACAAAGCCCACACTGACAAATTCCCAGGCAAGAGCCATGGACAGGTGTCCCTCAGGGAGAGGCTCTGGATCTAAGCCCACTAACAGCTTAGAAGACCTGAGGTCCTGCAACTTTGTCCCTCTTTGGTGGACTCTGGTGGTTTCCTGGTCAATCCTATCCTAAAAACCAGAGGATGAAAAATCAGCTAATGATTCTGGCAGATCAGCCTCCCACATGAATTTTGTTTGAACCTGAATTCATGAACCAGGGATCTTTCCTTTGAACTTCATTTCCTCTTCAGAAATAGTTCAAAGCAGTTGGAGAACATGAATGCCAAAATCAAGCCTGAAAACCACCACAGCCTCACTTTAAAACACTTCATTTTTCTCCTGAGAGTTCTGCTGTTGCTTTCTATGGCTTGTCAAACAACCCTGTTCAGATTTAGCACAGGATCTGCTGTTCCCATTCATCACGAGTCTCAGGACTGAGGCACTCCAGCTGCTCCAGGGCTATACCCTTAAAAGTGATCTTGCTGTGATGTTACAACTGCCTGTTGTTATGACCTTGGCTATTTTTGACAAAGAGATAAAGATGAAATAGGTTCTTGTTCCTAATGGCAGCTTGTACAAAACATCCTTTCCAAGGAAAACTATGTTATCCATATGTATACATTATGGATCAGGCTATGCCAGACAGCAGCACTATAATCTCTCTCCCCCAGGTGACACAGCAAGAAAGATGGTTTGACATTATTATGCCAACATCTCTTTAATTACACTTCGGGCAAGTACTGTATTTTCTCTCAAAACTAATAACAAATCAAACACTTTGAAAACCACTTTATTTTTTCACTACAACCTCTCTGTTTGTTTACTTGGAAATTTCTCAATCTGGCACACACAATTTTGGAAGATTTTTGCTTTTAACTCGGGGTTCTTGCCCTGAACTTTCTTTTTCCTACCTGTTGACCCCTGTTTTGAGAATCCCCTAGTAACCAGAAAGATTTCTGTGCTCTTCCTCACAATAAATAAAGCTGATGAGAGTCAAAGTGGTCTTCAATAAAATTACCTGATTAACATCTTGAAAGAAAGACCACCTTATTCCTCACAGGCCTGATGATTTCAATGAGAGCTTTGTATAGATTTCACTGAAATCTTTTTAGCTGTTTCTTCAAAACTAACTCAACTACCACCTAAACACTTAAAGCAGATGAAAAGTCCTACTTATGTAAGGATAAGCTTAAATTCTTTGCTGGATGGGGGCCCAAGGGCCTGCAAATACAGATGGCTGTTAGCAAGACCCAGAAGAGGCCAGGTAACAACCAACAGGCAATTCTATCCCCCCCTAGAACTTCAAGCCAGTATATCATACTGTTTGAAGCTAATTGCTTTGAAATAATTGGAAAGGTGAGCAGGTAAGTTCACACAGAGCATTTGCCATCTTGCTTTGTATTTAAAAAACCAACAGTCCAGATTGCACGGACAAAACAAGCATGATTTAATAAAACAAGTTAAAAGGGAAGGGAAAGGTATGCGGTGTTTTTTTAAAAGGATTTTCCTTTTAACTTTTAGCATCATTAAAATGCTGAAAACATTTTATTCAAGAGCTTCTTTAGTTAATACCTCATTACTTCTCTTTTTATTGTTATGGTAATCAAGCCTTAATATATTGCAGCTTTATAGCATGAAATCAAGGCTAGGCCTCTGGGCATGGACAGATGTACAACAGCATGCAGTAAAACACAGGTACAGAGACATGCAGAGCTGAATATGGCACTGGGGTTTTTCATAATTGTTTAGCAATTCATCTGAAGTTATTTTAACCTTGACAACAGATGAACTCTAACGTGTACCGTGCCCAGTCACTGGAATGCTGCACTGAAAAGCAAGTTTTGTAACTGTTGTCTTACAGGCTGGGTTCTAGGAAAGCATGAAACCAAGTCTGAGCAAGATGATTAAATTGTTTGCATGACTACAGGCTGTAGCTGTAACTATTCAAAACATTTAATTGAGAATATTTTAGCCAAGGGAGAATGGTAACACTGGGGAACTGCATTTTACACCAAAACTTTGCCTCTCCATAGGAAACTGGGGCTCAGTGTCAGAATTCAGACCTTCTCCAGGCATAGGCACATCAAAAAAGAAAAACATTTGGATCTGACTTCTGGTTCTGAAGTGACACTTGGACCTTGTGCTGGAGCTCTGCTTACGGTTGAATTTCACCCATCAAATCAAGTGAAAGTCAGAAATAACTTTTAGAAAAGTTATAATGGCCATGTCTGCGGGGTGTTGAAATTGTATCTCAGACAGAGTGAGTGTCCTCAGATCTTCCCCAAGTAAATGACAATACACGACCCCCGGTGTCAGGGAGGCTCCACTTCTCAGCGGTGCTTTCAGGAGAGATCATTCAGGAAACCATTCCAGCTCCTGGGAGATTTGCTAAATTTAAAGGGAGTGTTTTGGCTGGCGATCCCTCTCCCAGTGAAAGCGCTTCAAACAGCCAACATGAAAAGCAATATGCCTGTGACTGCATAAAATCTCTGATCCTGAGGAATGTATTGGGAAGTTCTCGAGCCCCACGGGTTTGGGATGGCACCATTCAGCCACCAGCCTTGGTTTCTCCAGAGAACAGCCCTGCAGAAACACCCCAAACAGCCTTTGTCACTGCAAACACGTGACCTTCATTAACTACCCAATAGTCATGAAGGAACAGGAAGAAAGTAGGTACAGCTGACATAGTATTCCAGTAGAAGTGAAAATTGTTTTCCACATTATGACTGGGTAACAGTGAATCATGAATCTGAAAAACCTGGTTAACCTCAGTTAGGCAAAGCTTCCAGCTTCTCTCTTTCTTGGAAATACTGGGAGTAACAATGTGCTTTATTCAGCCAAGATATTTTCATTTAAACCTTTGGATTTAAACAAAGTCTCCTAACAATGAAGAGTCCAGTCACCAAAAATTCTACTGTCAAGCACAAAGGTGAGTAGCTCTCAGGTGCAGTAGAACTTACTTTCCCTCCTGGGAGCATTCCACTGGGCAGAGCTTGTGGGATGAGACCTTGGGACAGGAACACGTGTTACCCAGCATATAACAAGCAGAATGAAAGACAATGGGCACTATAGGCCAGCAAACACACTAATTATATTAATAAAATGAAAGCTTAAATTTTGAAGCTAATCCTGGGCTATCATTTATAAAAGTTAACAGGGCATATTTAATTTAGGAATTGGCTAACGCTTCTCTTTCCACCGCTGAAACCTCATAAATGAAATATACTGGATCCCTGCCCAGTGCGGAAATAAAAGTTATGAATAATGTTTCTATCTCAATCATTGTCAGTGCTTTAATATTCCTAATTACTTTAAAAAGCTAAATATTCAATATAGGAAAAACCTTCTTTTTCTTTTATCTCCACTTGCAAGATTAGAGCAATTTAATAAGAGTCACTGGGTAGTTTTAGTCCACAAGACCATTCTGTACTTTGACATCTTATCCTTTGCTGGCCGTTTTTACATAGAATGAAGTGCTTGTTATTCTGTGTGTGCACATGTGTATAAATGTATAATCTATATCTGCATGTCCTTATTGGCATAGTCTTTTTTATGATTATTATTTTCAACTTCTGTTAGTGCACATGCACTGTACACATACTCACTGTTAGGTTAAACTAAACCTAGTGCTAAGAAAAAGCAAAAGATAAAATGAGTTCCTGAGAATCTACACAATATCTCACAATTGATTAGATTATTTTTCTTTTTTAAAATATTGTTAAAGATAGATATTCAATATGTTATGCTGCCCAGTTTTTCCCTTGTCTAAATTCCAGGTAATCCCAAAATGTTGCTTCAAACCCCTTAGTGTGTTCTTTGTTTCCATCCTTGGAATCATATAATCCCAGAATGGTTTGGGTTGGAAGGGACCTTACAGATCATCCCATGCTAAACCCCTGCCATGGGCAGGGATGCCACCCACACACCAGGTTACTCAGGGCCCCACCCAACCTGGCCTTGAACACACCCTGGGCTGGAGCACCCACATCCCCTCTGGATTAAAGTCCTCCCTCCCTGCTCCCTCCCTCTTCCCTTTTCTGCTGGAATCGAGGGGACATTCAGCAGAGCTGCAGACAAAAGCCCAGGAACCTGTCCAGGAATCTGCCCCGCTGCCTTCAGCCTCCTGTTGTGTTCACCCTCAGGCACATTTACCTCCCATTCCCTTCACCCTCAGGCACATTTACCTCCCATTCCCTTCTAACACCTCCCTCCATAGATCCCTTCATCTGTTACCTTCTTGCCTGGTAATGATGCTTCTTTCTTAAGATCCCAATCAATTTGGGAGAAAGGGAGGAAGCCAACACAAAACGAAATGTCCATTCAGTTTCTTTTCACAGCATCTCTCCCTATGCAGCTTTATTTACTTGCCTGATGCACAAATTGACTTCATTTAACAAGCTTATTCCTGTTATGTCAATAATGTCTCAGGCCTGTGTTACATCACACTCGGATGTTTGTGCTGCCTGTACCATTCCAGCATGAACCAACCACTTAAACTCACCATTCCCAATTAAGAGAGTTTAACAAACACAGCTTTGCCAGCTGAAAGAATTGAAAGCCTCAAGTGTGGATTAATTCCCTAGCAAAAGGTGCAGAACTCCCAACTCTCATTTCCCTAACTTCGGCAGTATGGATTTAAAGGAATGGATTGTAAGTCAGAGAAGAGAATCTGGGCTGCCTGAAAAGTCAATGGCAAAACTCCCACTGGCTTGAACAGGACAAGAATTCTGTCTGGAGAGAGTGCTTTCCAAACAGCTCCAACACTCCACAGAGTATTTCATGAAGAATGTGCTGTATTAAAGATTTAAGGGAGAAAAAAATCTTCATAGAGCTCTATTATCTGTACTGGTCTCCTAATAACAGGACCAAAAGCATTAACAGCATCCTCCACTGCATTTCACATTTCTTTGCAAAACACAACCCAAAAAGTCCAACGTTATTATCCTAGGAAAGGGTATTCACAGAAACACAGAATGATTTGGGTTGGAAGGGACCTTAAAGGTCATTTTGTTCCAACCCCCACAATAACATGAATTCTTACAAAATAACCAGCAGACAACCTTCATTTTTCCGTTCAAAGCATCCGAGTTCTAAGGTCACTGCTTTATAAGGCCTGGTTTTTAATAGCAACACATATTTTTATCATATTTTGGTAATCTTTACTCACCACTTGAGCAATCAGTCCCTCCCCAGCCTGGTTCACAGTGACACGTGTCAGGGGAGACACATCTTCCATGCACACACTCCTCTGTGCACAGTGCTGTTAAGAGGAAAAAACAGCATTGTAAACATATTAAGTGGTTGCTAAACATACCCTAAACAATGCCTTAGAGAGCAATATTTTGTTTAAAAATATTAAACAAAGTAAACACACAAAAAAATAATTACTCGCAAGATTTAATTATTGCTAAGTGACCAAAATAAAATATAGGTCTCTTGACAGCAATAAATTCATTTGTCACTTCAGCTCTGTAATGTAAAACTCACACACCAGAAATTCCTTTGGTTAGCAGTTTTGCTTCGTAATAAAGTTTTTACCAAACTGACATTTATTATTATTATATTACAGAACAGCAGCTTCTTATATCGCACTCAAATTGCAACTGCTCATAAGACAAAATGCTCAGTCTTGAAAGTGTATTAAGATCCAAAACAGATTTATAAAAACCAGCCCTAGGAAAATAAATAATTTTACTCCATGATGCAGTGGCTGTAAGTGCAGTCATGTCTTTTCAAGGTCAGCCAGTCTTCCATAACTACAGTTCTCACTGGTGGAACATTGAAGTTCAATATCCTCAAGTTCAAACCAAGACAAACTGGTTGGCTGAGGAACAGCTCATAGTTTTTAGGATTCTCTTCTGTGCTGTTTCAGTGTCTGACAGTTTCCAGTGTGTGCCCATCACATACTAAAGAACTTGGAGAGCACTGAATAACTGCTTTAAAGGCTGAACTTTACTGCTTACTACCTTGTTTCCATTTTACCACTTAGGACACTGCCAAAAACTCTGTATGTCAAAGATTCAAATTGGATGGTTAAGTTGGAACACCTCATTTCCATCTAGACCAACATGTATGAGTTATTAATAAATATGATGCAGTGGCAATGAAGTCATTGTATTAAACTATATGTACATATATATAATATACATTATTTAGATCACATATAACCGATGGTTGTATATCCTGTGTTTTTATATCAGATGGGAAATGTGGGTATTGAGTTTACTTAACCAAGAACTGGCTGAAGCTGGACTACAAAAGACTTATCCCAAGACAGAGTTAATTCCTTCCTGCCTAAACCAAGCCCAGCGAAGCTGATTTGGGAAATAGCTTTGGGTTGTGGTAGTGAAAATGCAGCTGAACCACCCAATTCCTTTGAAATCAGCCAGCAAAGCTTCTGGAAGTTGCCCTGAGCTGTAGGTGAAATGAAAGCTGGAACCCTTTCAGTTCCCAGATACCTCCTGGGCCAAAAGTTCTCAACCACTGCTTTGTAGCTTTGAATGATTCCTGCTACACCTGACATTCCGTTTGGACTCCAAGACTGGATGACACCTTGGACCCACACCTTGGACCCACACGCAGGCTGCCATCAAAGCTCATGGAAACATTTTGCTGCCTATTCTGTGGTTGCAGACCAAACCCACTGAGCTGTTCAGAAAGTATTCAAATACAACTTCAAAATGCAGGTGAACTTAGAACAATCCTGTGGGACAAACTTTCCTGCTCTTTATCCAGCTGATCCCACGTGACCAGTGATTAGAACATTGCCTCGTTAAAATGACTGCAAGATCTTTCTAAATTAATCATTTCCTTTCTACGTTTGCTGCATGTCAAAAATGCAATTTATTCTTATTCCATATCTTGTGTTTAGACAGTATTGCAGTGGGCATGAAATATTCATAGCTAATCTCTAGTCACTAATTGTCCTAATCTTTTGTGCATTTATTTTACTCGAGTTAGGCTTTCTGGAGACAGTGAGGCATCCTACTCCACAGCTGTAGGATGAAATTCGGGAGACGATATTAGATAAATGGGATTTTCCAATAAAAACACCTTCATGCAATCATTTGAAAATGGCTGTTATCCAGAACAAGGAGAAGGCCACATATAGAACAGTCACAAACTTGTAAGTTCTTATTCAAACTACAGTGTGCTAGAAGAGGTAGGATATGCTGGCATAGGGATACCTAGGGAATTGTACATTTCTCATTGATGTGACATCCTAGTTTTGTAAGAGATGTGGAAGTCAAAACTGAGATTTTGCTGTTGCCTATATGGACATTTACAACAACAAATCACGCTAACATGTAAAATGTGTAGCATTTTTTACACGTTTTAACTGGGCCACGTTCTCAGCTCAAGGCAAATGTTGTGAGCAAGGTTGGTTTACTCTTCCAAATAACAGAACTCCTGCACATTACTGGTCTAAATTTAGTTGATTTCCACACAAATTTATCACACCTTAACAATGTTAACAAAAATACGAAATAATAGTAACTAATTATGCAATGTAGTTTCCTTAATCACTTGTCTAGCTGCAGTCCCATGGGAAGAGTGCAATGCGAGACTTAGCAGCAAGACTCAAGAGAGAATTCCTCATTCTAAAGCACTCAGTCACATGAAAAATAATAAAAAATATATTATGAAGAACTGTATCCTTGTTTTCAGGTGTTCTGAAGTCCCACATCACTAAAGATGACAATGTTTAATGAGCAGTTAAAGATTCAAGTAAGGTGAAGATGCTTCTTGGAACTGTGGGTTCTCTCATCTCTGGTTGATTAATTGCTAAACAAGTAGCTGTGAGCTCAGAGCTCACTAGTGACTAATCCCATATGTGGGGGTCACAGAAAACCCCCATTTTTAAACAGAGAAGCTTTGATGGAAGCAATTTTATATTACGTGGCAAACAATCAGACTCCTGCATTGACTGATTCAAATCAGGCTTATAAAGGTCATATTAGGGTACAGCTCTAAAGTTTTACCATAGCAAATAAAATTTTGAATTTCTCCTATAAAAGGGAAGTCTTGCCTTGCTCAAGTCTTCAGAGTTTAAATTAATTTTTCATTCTATTAACATTCAACATAATAGGATACAATGGTCCCCAAGGCATTCTTCATAATACACTTTGTACAGTGGTTTGCAAATGATCTTACTAGTTAATGGAACTATAAAAATTACTTGCACATAAAGGTCAAGAAAAATAAAGATAAGTATATACTTTCTGACACTGTCCTGTTCAACACTCAGCTAAAGGCCCCTGGAGTAAAGAAAACTTGTCCTAATGCAAGGAATGTAATTCCTCCCAGTATAATAGCCCAAGCACTTCAACCTTTGGAATTCCATACTTTTTATGTCTGCATTTTCCCTCGACCACTTCACTTGAGCAATCCAGCACCTCATTGATCAGTGTATTTGCATTCTTGGCATGAGTTTGACATCAGTTTGTAGTTTGATTCAGCCTGGTAATAAAATGACCTACATCAAAGCCCTGCCAAAATGCCATCTTTGTCGCAATGTGTTTAGCATGAGTTATTTGCCCACATTCAAGGTTACAAAGCAACTGCTCCTTATCATGCAATAAAGGCAACAAAAGGGTTCTGTAACAATCCATTTGATGCTTATCACTTACTTTATAATTACAGACTGGGCTTTTTTTAACATATAAGGTCAATCCTCAGGGAAATAGACCTAAAGATTGAACTCTTTTCTCACCTGAAATGGCTGCACTGAGGAATGGGTGTTAGAGAAATGGATTCCTCTAACACTAGTGCTTATTCTTTAATTGTTGCCCAGAATTGGAATTCAGATATGATAAATGGTTTGTCTGTGTCTCCTCTCCACAAAGGTATGAAGTGGCCAGAATATTTCAATGAGGAGAGGAGCTCAGTAGAGCAGACAGGAGAATACTTCCACTGCACAGTTTCTTCAGCTGAGGGGCACCACAGGGAGTCTATCCCAAACAAAAGCAGAGATGGAGAGTTGCTCTGTCTTCCTTGGTGCTGCATCCCTCTGTACGGACCCAAATTATGATGTTGCAGGGTTTAACTTCATTGTTACACACACTGTGACACCCTGCTCACCACCACATCATCAACCCACTGATGGCTGGCACCCACTGACCTGCCACAATCAGCCTCTTTCCCAGAGGTCAAAGTGCATTTAGGGAAGAGTTTCATCCTAGGGGAATTAGTATGGAGTGATTTAGCTTGAAAAAGTTTCGTTACCTTGTCCAAAAATATAACCTATGCATTTATTTCACAAAAGACAGAGTCACGACCAACTTAATTTGAGCTTGCACTGGAGTGTGCTAACATTTGTGGTGGTCCTTGGAAACTGTGGGAGTTCACAGCCACTGACCCAGCAACTTCCATCTGCCATTGTCCCACTTTGCTGTGCCAGACAAGCAAAATATCTCCAAAACAAAGAGCAGGATAATTACAAAGTGTGAAGAACCCAGAGCAGAACAGAAATCAGGCTCCAGGAGCTGTGCTCACTCACGGCAGCATGTGCTGCTGGAGAGCCGTGCCGGAGCATTCCGTACACGCTGAAGTTTCCTGGGCCTTGTGGGATTCCTGCCCAGGATCACAGAGCAGCCAGGAGGTGACAGAAAGCATAAATAACTGTAGATACATTATGATAATGGAAAACATTGCTAAATGGAGATATGGATGCTGCTATGAGACACAATGAGAAATTCAGGCACTCGCCTGGAACTGCACAGAATGAACTGGTTTATTTGGACTGCACACGTGGCACAAGGTCATTGCCTCAAAATATCTTCTTTTCTCTGTCCTACCTCTGCCAGTTTTTCTTCGCCATACACTGATCTTGCCCAAACTCTGACCAATTTAATTTCTTTTCTGTGAACCAAAAGTAAACCTGCATTTTTTCTTTTATGTTGCTGGTACTTTAACTTCAGATTATTTAACCAGTTCACCCCATGCTTGATAGTTGTTGGACTAAACAAAGCAGAAATTTAATGGAAAAAGTGATGTTTTCCTTCAATATTTAATATGTGTCCCTGAAAAAATTTGGGCCATTTTAGCACATTCCTCCATTCCCTCGTGCCACTTTTAGAGTAAAGAATGATGTTGTCAGGTGAAATAGCTGTTGTCTTATGGCCAGTGGTTTCAGATAATGCAGAGAATTCAAAGTAGATGAAAAAAAATGAAAAAGATTCTTACTCCTTATCCATTAGGAATCTATTCACTCAGGGCCTCTCTGGTGCTTCCATCTAAATGTACTGGCCTGGGTCCAGGTTGTGCTGAGTCTACAATATCAGCTTCATTAGATAAGCCTGTAGTCAGCTTTTGGCTGGATTCTCTTTGACTGTGCTCAGGAAAGGGAGGTTTGATAGCAGACAAAAGATGACTACAGCTAATGCATCCAGGTAGGTTTTCCTCATTCTTAAATTATTGCTTATTTGTGGAATGGATGATTTCCTCTCTAAATCACTGACTTTCCATCAGGAATCAAGCTGATTTGATGGTTTCCTGGATAATTGTTTCAGTGAAGTGGGATAATAGCTCTTTGCATTGCTTAATGTCTATTTCTGTGGTCATCACTCAGGATACATGCACTAATTTATCACCTTGGAAAGCACTTTCATGCAAGGTTTAGCAACTTCCAAAGATGAAGAGATCTCAAAGCCTGCTCAAGCTTTGAGGAATTTATTGTTTCAGTGCATGGCAACCCTTCTTTTTCATCTTCCCATGAAAGCACCAGTGAAAAATACAAACCCGAGGAGATCAATGTGAGCAAAGGAAAGATGAGACTGATGCAGAGCAGATAACAGCGACGGGTCACAAGATCAGCTCCTTTTCCTGTAGGTGTAATTCCAACACTTCTTTTGCAGATTTGGAATTACAGACTCTGCATCAATGCAATCAGAACAGAATCAATGGTCTTTTTGTTGTCTGGGACATGGGGATGGTCTGACCATTGCCTCAGTGAGGTATTGATCTGTTCCAGGTTGTGTTATCCTCAGTCTTGACATCCCGCCAAAGCTCAGGGATTAGGCCATGCCAGACATGACTTGTGAATGTCTGAAGTAAAAGAACTGTGGACATACATTTTGAGGATTTTGTCTTTTCCCAAGAGCAGAATCTGACATGTGTCAGTGTCATCACTGACAACAGCTCAGTAAATCCCTGTATGCTTTTCCTGGGACATGAAGATTTGTTAATAAGCATAAACTCTATGGTAGTTTTATACCCTTTCTATCAGCAGGTAAATGCCAGCCTGGGGTTCTGATCACTAATGAGGTGAACACAGAGCCTTCCACATTCTTGAGTGTCCCAGGCTTGTGGCATAGACTAATTTAGGGGTCCTGGAATAATTCCAGCCAGATCTCAATGTTGCAGACTCCAAGGGCCATTCAGGAGGAACGCTCACACTTTACTGTCACCAGACGAGCTGACACTGATGAGAATCTCCTTTAGTCCACGTTGCAATCTGTTGCTTTAGGCCTTACTCTAGGGAGTGGATAGGGAAGTAAACTGTGCCAGGGGAAGGGCAGGGTAGGGACAAGACTGTCACTTGCTCTGCATGCCCTGAGAAACGCAAGACTGGTGGAGCAAGGTTTGGAATCCCAGTCTGGTTGGTTCTGAGGAACAGCTGAGCTGGAGCAGCACATCCCTGAGACAGGAATGGCATCGCATCACTGACCATAAAATAGTGGCAGTGACAGTGACAGAGAAGTTTAGAGCCTGCAAAAGGGGAGGCCGGGGGAATCACACATTTAACAGACTCTTTGTGGCATTTTGATGCCCCATTGGTTTCATCTGCTCTGGTGGAGAGAGGGAACGGGAGATAGCACTCACCACTTAATGATGTCTGAGTGAGAGCTGCAGAGCAGCCTCCTCATAGCAGCAAATGCCAGAGAGCAGGACTGGGGTCAGGAAGCTGAACTCTGTTGTACCTTTGGCTGTGTTAATAACAAGTGCAGGAGTTGAGGGCACAAAAAGAGATGGTGGGAAGGCAGTGGGAGACTCTGAGCACTCGAGTGCATCTGCCCTGCAAAGTGGACAGGTTACAGGGCTGGTTAAGAGCAGCACTAATGCCTTACTCTGGAGATAAAGTAACACCTCAGGTCTGGCCAAAGGAATGGGTGCAAAGGCAGGAATGGGTTAAGTGTAAAAAGGAGGCAAATCCTGCAAGAAAGACAGAGCCTCTGTGAAATCTGATCCCAACAGCTCCTGACTAACACACCGCAGATCAAGGTCAGAGACATCCCCTGAGCAGGGACTCCTGCTCAGCCCCAGGGCTCTGGAGGGATCAGGACACACCAGAGCCTGGGCTTGACCTTAGGACAAAGAGGGAAATTCCTCCTTCAGGTGAAATCCGGACCCTCTAATGTGAGTCACACTCCCAAATCCTTTACCAGTTTGTTGGGGGCCAGGATTTTTACTTTTCTTTCTTTTGTGGAATTTTGTCCCATCTGTTGCTAAGAGAAAATAACGACCGGTACTTAAGAGAGACGAAAGAAATGGCCACGGTGGGGGAAGGATGCAGCTGGCTACTCTCTTACCTGGGTTTTTTTCTTCGGAAGGGCAGAGATACCACGAGATTTTGGGCTGGGGGAAGGGGACGGGCATAGCTCCTCGCTCTCTCTCGCTGTCGGCATCGGAGGCGAAGCAGGCTGCTGTCGTTGCGGGAAGAATTCGCCACCACTGCGGGGTTCGGTCTCCTGCTGCCTTCCCTTACCATGAGTGAAGCTCTGCTCGTGGGCGCGGCCGTTGCATTGGGCCCTTGTTAACCCCGTCCCTCACTGAAAAAGGCCCCTTCCCCTTCTACTCGGGTGCCTCAGGGAAAATCCTGGGACCCCAAGCCCCTCCGAGGGAGTCTCTCCTAGCCGTGCTCGGGAGCCGGGTCGCCGCTGCTCCGGGGTTTTTTTTGCTACACTGTAGCCCCGCAACCCCTGCCTGCCGGGACGCCCCGCAGCTCCTGCTACACCTACAGAGTTTCTGATAAATTTCGTTTGCTACTCCGGAGTCTGCTCGTCCCTGCCGTCCCAGCCGCGGCTCCGAGGTTCCCGCTAGAGCCCCTCTCGCCATCCCGCACACCCGCCACCACCGCGTGAGGGAGCCGTGAGGGCGACAGCGCCCCCTGCAGGCGGGGGATCATGGCACGCGCCCTGGCGGCTGTGAGTGTAACTGCAGCACCGCGGAGGTGCGTGCCGCCGAGAGAGGCGGGCGCCGGGTCCTGGCTCTGTTTGTTCTTGCTGCCGTTGTTGTTGTTGTTTGTTTGCCTTGTTAAACACACCAGTAAAGAACTGTTAGTCCTTTCCCCCATATCTTTGCCTGAAAGGCCCTTAATTTCCAGTTATAATAATTCGGAGGGAAGGGGTTCATGTTCTCCCTTCCAAGGGAAGCTGCCACCTTGCTTAGCAGACACCTGTCTTTCAAACCAAGGCACAGTTTTAAAGCTCAGTCTTTCTCATTGCCTTCACAGAAAGCGAATTGGAGCCCAGAGAGAACTCATCAGGGATCAGCTAAATATTGATAATTTTCGATCTTTTAAGGCTTGCAACCGATTTTATGCATTTTCTGTCATTGCTTCAAGTAGAAATAATCGTTGCATTCTGCCATGTTGAGAGGGAAGGGTTACACAGAGATCAATTCTGCCAATCAATGTTCTAATACAATATTATTCTGTGGGACAATTTCAGCATTTAACATTTTCTGGTAAGTGATTTCCCATTGCCTCACTCAGGGTTCAAAACAATCATTATCATTAGTTCAAACCGTTAATGAGGTTAAGGGAGATCCTGAATCAGCAGACCAGAATCTATGACCCTGGAAAGCTTTTCCCCTCCTGTGCCCTCTGTCTGCTCCTTCCATTTTGGTAAATTGACCAACTCTTCCCAGCAATTTGTAGAAAATACATTTTCACTTGTTAATTTTCCACTGGAACTTGATTCATCCAACCAACAAACTTAATTTGTCTGCAAATTGTGCTCTATGTGGCACAATTTCAAAAAGCAGCAGCAGTATCTTTTTCTAAGCAATGCAGAAATATTAACATTTACTCTTGGCATGGGCCTTCATTCTCTCTACACGACCTAGGAGACCTCACTCCAACAAAACCAAATTCAGTCAAATAGGATTTGCCTGCAGGAAGCTCCAGGTTTTCTGAGGACAGAAGTGCCAAAACCAGTGAAAGTTTTCCCCAATCATTCCGTTCTTAACTTCAGGGGATTTTTTTGTTGTTGCCTGAGGAAATTAAATTCTTGACAGGTTGGGAATAGAGGAGAAGCTTGTACCTAACTAAGATCCCTGTCCTTCCAGCTTTCCTGCCAACCTGTGGAGCAGCAGCTAAACCTACCAGAAGAAGAGAAAGCATAACCTGGCCTACCAAACTACCTGTGAGGGCAGGTGGTACCAAACCACACTCAGCACACAGGCAGGAATGCCTGTTCTCCACTGCTGAGTATCTTTGCCTGCAGTCTGAGCTCTCCTGGGAGTTGTGCTGGAATGGAAAATGAGCAGCCAGGTGTGAAGTACAGAGCTGCAAATTAGCTAAAAGTGGTAAATCACAAACATTTCCATCATAGAAAGACTGGAGGAACACACAGTGCCCTGCAGGTGAGGAAGGTGAGAAGTAAATGACAGATGGACAGGTGAGAAGTGTGAAACTCAACTGCCGGGGGATATTTCCAGCCTCACTATAGAAACTCCACCAGTACATTATGACTGCTTTGCTTCATGCCACAGCCACCTCTGCTTTCCTTCTGTGACTGTAGCACTCCAAGAGACCAGGAATTTTCAGGTTCCAGCACTGGCTGAGAAGCTGTTTGATTTAAACAGTGAGACAGGAAGCACATGGGAAAATGTCAAGGAAAATGAGCCATAATCAGAAAAAAACCCTCACACATTTATAATTGGAAACATTTATTCTGGAAATCACCTCAAAATCACAGCACTTGCATATTTTGCTACAGGTTACCCACTCAGGGCATTGAGTGAATTTCTTTGTGTACAAATTCCATCAGACTGTGACATATTTATTTTTAAATCTGGTAGCCTTGCTACATGTCCGTAGTTCTCTGATTACTGACTTGGCCTGAATTGTGGGTTTCATGCCAAGAAAATTCTATTTTCTGACAGCAAATGACACAGCTCCACTGCTGATTGATTTTCATAGGTACAGAGTGTGTGCTGTGTGTTAGAGTGAGGATGGGGTATCAAAAATGTTGTGCCTAAAAGATCAAAAGTAGATGGATGAAGATATCTGGACTGCATGACACTTCTGTCTGTCTTGGCTAGGCAATGCAACACTTAATAAAATCAAATTACACAGATGCTCCTAGAAAACTTTTAGTCCTGTGGAAAATTGAATAAACTATCAATGTTTCAAACAAAATCTTTCATCATTCTTATTCCAAAATTTATAAAGTCAATCTAACAATCCTTTCTTTGTTTCTCACCAAAACAGGATGAATATGGACAAATTTCTAAATGCAAACCTGTCCTTGAGGCCAGGCACGGGCCCCAGAGGGCCAACACATTTCAGATTTCATTTTAAATCAAGGCTCACAGCGCAAGTGAAGGTGGCCCTGCTGAAATCAAGGACAGACCATGCTCTGTTTGAAGATCATGCTCATGTATAAGCTACACTAACCTTCCTGGGGATGGAATAGTTAAATGCAGACTCCTTTCACTTTTCTCACATTTCAAAAGGAATCACAGTAATGTGTTTCACAGCAGCTTTCTGAAAAGAACTGCAAAAAAGACAACACAGGAAACTTTTTATATAATGATGGGCGTTGATTCTCATCTCAAGCCACTTGTTTAAACTTCCTGTCACCAATTCCAGATTGAAGAAGTTCAGCTGATTTATGATCAAGCCCAATTTATGGATGTTGAATGTCCAGAGAAACTTTCTATTAATGACACACAGTGAAATGTACTTTCCAGTTCCTGGGATTCACACTGTGGCCTGGAGACAGAAGATGGGAGCTGGAAGCAAAAACTTTCCCCTACCTTATCAGAAACTACTAAAGAGGGCTACCCTTTATTATAAGGTAAATATGGCATAGCATTGGCAGTATTTCGTGAAAAGATAATTTTAGATGCTTTTAGTAATGCTTTTAAAAAGCATTCTATTTAAGCTGGACATTTCTCAGAACATGACACCCATGAATGCAGGTGTGGTGACATCAGATCCAAGATCTGTACCCGAGACCTGCTTCAGCAGAGCTCCTGTGCACAGCACTGCTGTACCTGAAAAGGCTCCATTTCTTTACCAGTCTCCTTATAATGTGTTTCATACATGTTTTTTTATTTTAATCAGAAATTTTTTTTTTTATTTGACTCAATTTACATATTTACAGTGTAAGCTTTTTGAAGCAAGGCCATCTTCTAGTTTTGCACATGGATTTCTGGACATCACAGTAATAAAAGTAAATCATAGCATTCAGAAAGGAAAAATCTTGATAAAAAGAAGGAAAGCTTTGGGGTTAGATAGATTGATTAAATAGTTCCTCTTGACTTATAGCATCAGCAAAAGTGAGGTTTCCAAAAGTGAATATCTATGTTAGAAATACTGAGCTTAAGATAAACAATTCAAAAGTGTTTTGTGATCAAATCTGCAAAGGACTGAAATTTCATGAAAAATCTCCCTTGGGAGCCTTAAAACCCCTCTATTAAAATGGAAAGTAAGTGCAACAACACAAAATCTGAAGGGGAATGCTGTAATCCTGACACAGAGTGGAAAAGGGAAGGTCTGTAGACACAGTTCCAAGCACATCAGGTTCTAAAGGAAGGCTCCATGGCTGCTTAGAAGTGCTCTGTCCCTGATTAGCCTTTTTGACATCTGATTAATCCCCTTCCCTGTACTGAGTATTGAATGTTAACAGATGCTTTTCCAGCCGACATCATCTTCTTTCCCTCAGAACAATTAGAGAACCAGAAATGAAAACTGATTTGCCTACTGACTCTATTGCAAATATAAAATTTCCATAGCGTGCCCTCTGGGCACCTTTAGTTCACTCTTACTTCCCATTCTGCCCTCCTACACTCTTTTGTTTCCCTTGTCCCATGAAGAATTTCCCTTCACTATCAGCCACTTCACTGAAGAAACTCATGCAAATGTCTGGGGAAGGTTCTTTGCTTTGTAAAGCTGCAAAAAGAGTTAGTGCTTCCATATGAACACACAAACTGCCAGAGGGCAGGGATAGATGGATATTGGGAAGGAATTCTTTCCTGTGAGGGTGGGGAGGCCCTGGCACAGGGTGCCCAGAGAAGCTGTGGCTGCCCCTGGATCCCTGGAAGTGTCCAAGGCCAGGTTGGATGGGGCTTGGAGCACCCTGGGATAGTGGAAGGTGTCCCTGCTCATGGCAGGGGTGAAATGGGATGAAATTAAAGGTGCCTTCCAACCCAAAGCATTCCAGGATCCCATGAACTCAATCTGCAGATCATTTATTACTGCGGGGTGTTAACACCACTCAGAGATGGTGCACAGCCACAGTTCTCAGCCAAGGTGATGGAAATTGGAGCACTCAGCCTGTTTGATATCCAGGCTCCTGCTGCAAAGTTGTGGGTTCAATAGGAAGAAATTACTTCTTTTCCAAAGTCTCCGAGTGATTTTCTGCACAATTTGTCATCTTAATATTTTTACGTTTTGGTCTAAATGATTTATGCTTCAGAGTTGTAAGTATTTTATATTTTAACATAAGTGATTGCTTTCTACAAATTTTCAAGACTTCTTCCATAACAGAGCCCTGTCAGTTTGCATTAAGCTCCAGAGTAACTGCCTTATTTTTATAGTCCATCATGTCTCCATCAGAAATGGATGCAGTTGCAAAAAATCCATGGAACAATATATCTTTATCCTACTATGGGACGTGGAATAAGTGCCACAAAACCCAAAGTTAATTGGGAACAAAGGGAATGACAACCTCTTTAAATTCCCATCCAGCAAACCCACTCCCAGGAATTACCCAGCATTTGAGAAACCAACATCAATAAACACAAGTAGATTAATAGAATCATAGAATCACAGAAGCTCAGAGCTGGAAAGGATCCACAAGGATCATTGAATTCCAGCTCCTGGCCCTGCACAGGATCACACCATGTGCCTGGAATGGTATTCCTTATGTCAGGCTCACGTGGTACTCCCTGTGTGAATGCCATTGGTATTGTTCAGAGGCACTGCTAAAAGGATGGAATAATTACAGACAGGCGTTCCAAAAGTTCACATAAAAGAAATGCACATTATGCACAGGAAGATGCTGAAAGCACTGTATACTCTGGGCCAAATTCCATCTGCCAAATGCTTCCAGCCACTCTCATTCTCAAGCTAGAGGAGAGGGGGAGTGGCCGAGCTGTAAGTAAGTGCACCCAGGTAGCCAAATGCCTCCTCCTGCTTGCCCAGGTTGCCGTATTTAGGGCATCCATGGCTGTTGCTATAAAAGGCTGTGAGAGCAGAGGGTGGCAGGAGCAAGGCCTACAAATCCTCAGCCAGCCCAGACAACTGCCAGCACCAGCTCATCCTTCCCAATGTTCCGAACAGAGTGAAAAGCATTTGAAAAGAGTGGTTCACTCCAGCTTCCAAAGTGCTCCCCTGCCACTACTGAAACCAAGAGGTGGAAAGACAAAGAAAAACCATAAGGAGATTTCCTGAGGATCATATTGATGAGTGTTTTATTATCTGCAGCGTGGCTGGCTGTACTGGGCTGGCTGGGACGGGGTTAACTCTCCTCTCAGCTTGGATCATGCTGTGGTTTAGGTTGGTGACCAAACCAACGCTGACCATGCTGACATTTCAGCTACTGCTGAACAGTGCTGGCACAGCACTGAGGCTTTCTCTGTTCCTCAGGATCATTCGCATTTGTTCTGTCTCAATCCACAAGTTTTCTTTCTTTGACTCTTCTTTCCTCTTTTCCCATCCCATTGGACAAAGGGAATGGGAGCGGGTGTGTGGGTCAGTGAGGGAGGAGGCACTGGGTTAACCCATACCCATCATATGTCATCATATGTCATCATATGTCATCATATGTAATCATGTGTCATCATATGTTATCATGTGTTACCATATGTTACCATGTGATCATGTTTTATCACATTATCACGTGTTATCATTCCATTGTAGCACTTCAGCCATCTTTGCAGTGACAGTGATTCAGTTGTATTTACATTTTCAGTCTATAAGATGGCTAGAAATGAGGAAGGTGGCCACTGGCACTGACACCTGGCAGGAGGTTGCAGTAGCTCTTTTTTGTAGGCAAGAAGGAATCTGCCTGATAATGGTCCCCCACATCTGATTGGTGGCTTCCCAGACATCCAGAGTTCATGTGGGAACGGGTCAGGGAAGGTCACAGCCAGGGGAATACAGAGAAGAAGCAGAAAAAGATGCTACCTCAGATTTTGTATACATCAGGAGCTCTTTTTAAAGGCCATTTCAATTTAGGTAACTTATTTTCCTCTCTACCTTTCCTTCCTTTTCTCCTAGGCTTTAAAACTTCTCCAGAGCACAAGAGAAATCTATTAATGGGAGAAGGATGTAAAGGGGTGATCAAGAAAACAACTTGTGGTTTGGACTAAGCTGACCTTTAAGGTCCCTTCCAACCCAAACATTCTATAATTCCAATTTCAATTTTAAACTTGAACCCTTTCATACATCTCTCTTCTTTCTGACCCTATTGATTTCCATAAGCTAACCCAGCTCCCCACAGATCCGGACTACTCATGAACTGTGAACTATTTTTGAGGGGAACACCTTCTAGAATCTTGTGTCTTCGTAATTCCGTAAGTGGCAAATGCTCTGTATGTCCACATCCTTGGAACCGGTTCATTCATACCTGGGGTGCACAGGACCCTGTTTTTATTCTGGGCAAGTGAATGGATCCCAGCAGCACGGGGAGGGTTGAGTTGCAAAGCCATTATGGAATAGCCCTGGTGCCCTCCAGGCCGTGCAGGATCAGTGCAGACCGGCATGAACCACCCTGAGGTGCATCCCAGCAGGAGGAGCATTTGAAAGGGCATCCAGACACATCCTGGTGGATCTGTGCTGATTTAGAGCAGCTGGGGACCAGCCTGACTTTGCTAAAAGAGAGCAGATTAATGGACTAAACTTTGCATGGCTCTTTCTTTGAACTCAACAATGAATCACATCTATGGTTCTTGTGCTTTTTTCTGATCCTGCAGAAGCTCCCAGCCATGCAGGCCATTAGCATGAACACCACGAGGAGCTCTGGATCCAGTGCCTCCTTCTGTGTCTGCAATCCCAGTGTGCTTTTATACTGATCCAACAGAGACTGCCTAAAGCAGCCAGAAAAGCTTTTTCTGCTACACTAGCAACAGTCGAAATCTTTTTCTAACCATAATGCCTGCATAATTTTTCCTCTGATATTTATTAAGCCCCTTGAGACATTATATGGCTTTAGCATTCCCTCCTTTTTAACTTTATGTTATTTTCATTCCTTTATATGAACATTTTGTTTCTCCTCCTTCTCCTGCACTGCTTCCAGAAGTCCTTCCCTTCCCTTATTTCATTACTGCTCCCCACCAGCATCCAGGGGCTGACTGCAAACATAAAATGATGGATGGGAGATGAGAACTGACCTTTCCACCTTCCCATCCAGGGGGTCTCTCCTGTGTCTTTAGGCTAAGTAGTCACCCACTGGCTTCATCTGGGTCACCAGCTGAACTGACCTTCTCTTGAGGCTGGTGTCCCTCTGCCCACACACTCCTGTGTCCCAAGAGGCTCTGAATGAACAAGTAAAGGCCCATTTCCTCTCAGTTTCCCTTTAGATGGGAACAAAGGATTCAAATAATTTTCCCTATGTTCTTCACTGCGAGAAGATGTATGGAGTCATCTCCAATGCATATAAAGGGAGAAATTTCGAAGTGTCTCCTACTGTCATTTCAATTCTATAATTAATAACTATATGCAGAAAGGCCTTCCACACCATTTTCTTGCTGTCATACATCCCAAATCAGACAGAGAGAAAGAATGTCCCCTGATAGGAAGTATCTATGTCCTGCTATAGCATTTCCCCTAATTTAGGTTGCATTATTGATGTACAGAACTCTGTACTTGAATAATGTAACAGTAAGGCTCTCACAGAAAGCACCAGCACCAGCTTTAATGTGTGTCTATAAAGATAAGAAAAATGTATTTTAAAAGTCCAGCAGCTTTCAAACAATATATTTTCAAGTTACAAGAATGCTCACCACAAGGAATTTAAAATTGAGGTGAGAAGGGGGGGCAACATTTCTTCTAAAATGCTAATAAGCTGCTGCCTTATAAAGTGAAAAAAAAATCAACAAATCTGACGTATGAACAAACATTATGAATATTCAGGAAGTTTAAGCCACTGATTCAACATTTTCTAAGAGTGTACGACTTTTGCACTGATCACACAAACCATTATTTTTCTTCTCATCATGAGAACACTCCACTGTGCTGTCGGTGTGCTGCTGGAACATATGCGTGGAATTGCAGGGACTGTAATTCATCCAGATGGCAGGAAGCTCTGGAATTGTTACTCCTATGGTACAGATGTTTAACAATCCAACCATATGGCTCCAATAAGGCAGACTTGTCAAAGAATACAAAAACTGCACTAGACACAGAGCCCTGTAAATGGGAACGCAGTCCTGAGGTGGGAATGTTCATATGGCTACACTATAAATGGGAACATCACACTAGGAAGTTGGCATGGCTATTGGAATTACAGAATTTATGAAACATTATTTAAACTCCTGAAAACAATCAGGCCCCAAATTTGCATAATTTCCCCAAGTCAGCTATTAAAAGAACATTCCTCATTTGTTTTTGAAATTCATTAAAGGCATCAAACAAAGGTGAGTTGAAAAGATGGGTAAATAAATACATGCAAATACAATAATGTCCCCAACCTTTGGCCTGAGGGAAATACCACTGTAGGTAACAAACTGAGATTTAACCAGTAAGACCAACAATTTCTCTAGAAGAAGATTTGTCAAAGTCAGGGAGCCCTGCTGATGCTTGTGACAATTGTAATGTGGAAAGCTGAATGTTGAGAAACAATCTGAGATCAATAATATCTTGGCCAAGGAAGGAAAGCACCATGAAATGGTCAATCTATAACTCTACTGAATTTTGGCAGGTTTGAAAGACAGATAAATGGCAGCAAATCAGATTGTTAAATCACTAATCCTGTCATTATTACATCCTGTCACATTGCATAGATTTAGACATTAGAAAAAGAGTGTAAGGTAGGAGAGTGAACAAAACACTTAAAAGCTCAGCTCAATCTATGAAGAAAAGGTGAATTCCCAACTTTTTGTTTCATGTTTGGGGCTATTCTGCCCAAAAGTCAGCTGGCAGTAGCTGCTGCTCGGAGTCCCATCTGCCCTCCCTCTGATGCCAGGTCTCTGACCCTTTGTTCCCCACAAGAAGTGTCTCCTCTGTACAAATCTGTTGTGCAAGAATAAGATTAAAATGGACAGACTGAACAAAGCGTTGGTCTCTCAGACAAAAATGTATCCATTTAGCACACAGGGCATCTTTCCACCTGACATATTCTTAAAGGGAACTATTCAATTACCATCTCCTCACAGGCTAAAGAGCACAAAAGGACCATGTAATATTCTTTTTCTTTTTCTTTTTTTTTTTGGAGCAGCAAAGTATTCAGAGCTGCTTTATCTACCACAGATACTAATCTAGGCAATATAATTTTAAAACATCCTTACAAAAACCTTGAAGGGCAGTTGAACCCTGTGGTTGTTTAAAAAAAGATTTTCTGCAGTTTATGCATTTGCTCTGCCAAAAGCTTACCTTAGCGTACAAAGTACAGTAAATCATAGCTGCTCTGATTTACTGCCCAGACTGTGCTGTTTGTTTTCCGGGACAGCTCAGGGAAAAGCTCTGTCAAGTGTAAGAACATTCAGAGAAGGGGAATCATTTTGCAAAGCTCCCACAACGGTAACAACCATTTCTAAGATATCAGTGAGGGGGGGAAGAAATGCAGATGTGCATTTGCAGCATTTTTCAGGGGAGATTTTTTGAATACCATTGCAATGCCAAAGTATTTCAAGTCTTTTGGAGGCACAAAGACAATTTCATACCCCAAAACTGTTTGGCCTAACTACTAATGGGCTGGCCAGTTGTATAACTTACCAGGCAACTGCTTGAATTATTGGACCTTGTGCCTGAATTCCACATTTTATGGGGCAGCAGCACAGATAGATGCCAAAAAGGCAGAGAAGACACCAGAGAAGTGGCAGAGCAAAAAGCTCTGGATCAACATAATTATTTAGAACTCAGGGTAGATTTTATTAGACTTAATCTATTTAGTAAGCCAACAGGAGGACAAAGATAAAACCATATATCTGACACTCCTTTAAAAGTTAGTAAATGAGAAGGGAAAAGATCAAAACAGTAGCTGAAAGCCTTCACTTCTGCTTTAAAATCCAAGAAACAGTCATTAATAGAGATTTAAACTCAGCCCTCTCTAGTCTAAACATGTCACTGTTAATTACAAAGCTATTTAACTTTTGCAAGAAATAAAGACTGCTATTAATGAAAGAAGAACCAATTAGCCTTTAATCTACACACTGTTTTTTAATCAAACTTTCTTCTGATCATCAGACTCACTGCAGGATGTATCCCTCCTCCCCATGTTGTAGTGGTTCCATGATTGCTAATGGAATAGATTTTAAAGGGCTGGCTGAGTGGGGAGAACCTTCTCTGCAGGGCTGGAGCTTCCTTCCCTTCCTGCCAGGGACAGCTCAGGAAAGTGGAATTTTGTGTCCTAACCACTCTTGGAGCAGCTGTCTCTGGAGGAGTAGCACTGAATATGTCTAGAGGAACGTGGGACAGGAGTACTGGACTACCTCGTTAGGAAACAGCAAAAAAATACCAGTTTAAAGAGAAGTAAGAAATGGGATGGAAAAAGGCAAAAGCAGAGAAGTGCCTCCAGGAATGAAAATGGAATTCACTGCTGACTGCAAAGAATGATGAATGAGAGAATTTGCTTGTTGGCACAGGAACATATTGTGGAAAAACAAAACAAAACAAATGGGATCAGGGCTTGATGTGTTACAAACAAAAGGGGTGACACGAAAAGGATCCCATTAGCTAAATATTGTGCCTCCAAACTGTTGCTTGAGGGCTCAGAGAATTTCAAGGAGGTTTTCTGTTTAGTTTTGGGTTTTTTTGTTATGTGGCTACTTGTGGTAGCAAATAATAAGTCCAAGTGTCTGGAATCCATCATGATGGAGAACTCCTTCCCTGACATCATTTCCCTCTCGGCTGCTGTTGCTGCTCCGATCTCCGGGAAGGATGGACAGCAGATGTCCCTGAGCACACATCAGGCTGATAATGAAATACAAGAACCTGACTCCTGCACATGTAAACAGCAGAGAGAGTGTAACTATTATCTGCTCTGTGTCAAACACGAGCCTTTTGGTCTGACCAGATACCTGCTGCCTGCTCTGCATTAGCAAAATTTCAGTGTATGCTGTTCTTTCTCCACCACAGAAAGATAAAACTTGCCTGGCAGCAGCAGAACACTGAGTATTAATACTAACAAAAAACCCCCACAAACCGCTTCAAAACAAATGTTAATATCCTCAAAGAATCAGAAAGTCTGGAGAGAGTTATTGCAACAGTATGGCAATTAAAAAAAAAATCAATAGATTGCAGGGAGAAAAGTGTTAATAAATATGCTCTGTGCCAGACAGGATTCTGAGTCATGAAATTCAAGACTGTAATAAAAGTACGTGGAACAACTGCTGACATGTTATTGACACCTGAGATATTTGAAGGTAGGTACATACTTACCATGGGAAGGATTCCAGCAAAGACAATAGGTTGCAATAAATGTTCTTCAGGACTTGAATAACAGCATTTTGCTCTTCAAAAGATCAAATTACTACACTTTCTGTAAAATAATTCTAATGCCTTATCTCAAAGGGCGGGTGATTTTTCACAGTCCAAAGCCCCTTTAATGTAACTGTTTGGCATAAAGGTCATTGAAAATGAGATCAGGGTCCATTCACGGTTTTCAGCTGCTCATGTATTACAATATGAGTCCAACACAGGAACTCAGATAAAAACATCAACAGAGCTAGAAAGAAATAGCTCTAAAGCATAGTGTCAAGATATTTGAAGTTAGCTGGATAATTGTATCATTTTCACATTTATTCTGTGGCGTTCTAAACCTGTTCATAAAATTTGGATTCTGATGCTGATCAAAACCTCTTTGTGTTTTTCTTGTGTCATAATCCCACGACACAAGACCTAGACAGGGGATGCCAGCTCCACTCTCCTTTTGAGCACATACAGAACACTTGGAAAGCTGCAATACTGAAAACAAGTGACACTAACGTACAGGGTATTTTTAATTAACAAAGCACTTAGGCATTGCTGAAAGATCTGTTTTGATTTTTGTCCCGCCTCATACTGACCTAAAACACTCCAGAGCTCTGTATTTATACAGTGCAGCTGGGAGAAAGTTCTTCTGACATCTGAGAAACTTTAAAAATTTAAATTGTTGATGGGAACCATTGTGAAAAAAAATGAGATTTTAACTCATTTAACTCTTGAAGTAAGAACTTTCAAATGTAAGAGGCAGAAACTTTACACTGCTGCTTAAATTATGTGATAGTTTATTCCTGAGTGTTCTCAGTTCTCAGTTAACATTGGTGCATACTTGCACTAATTACTCCCCAAAGCAAGCTCTAATTCAAGAAAGCACTAAGGAACTTCATTAACTCCCTCCCCAACAACTTCAGCCAAATTTTACCTACTTACTTGAGATGCACATACCTGAAACGACCCGAAATATTCTGTACCTGCAATTCTGCCCTCAATCAGAGCGAGCTGAAAGCTCTGAAAAGCAACCCTAATGCACCACGTCTTTAATTTATCTACAGCTGCTCCAAAAACTCCTTTTAATTGTGCCATGTGCCATGTGTACATACGTATGCAGTAGTCCCCACTCTCGTAGTAGCCGGGGCAGCACTGGGAGCGTCGCCGGTACATCGTGCGCAGCCCCCTGCGATAGGCGGTTTTGTAGCTGATCCTGCACCACGAGACACAAAACCATTGGACACTATTGAAAATCAATGCCTCCTGCTGGAATGATATTTGTGTTAAATTATAGTAAGGGTAGCATTCAATAATTATTTTTAAATGCATGAAAGCTTTTGATAATAAAAGCCACAATAAGGAAGAAATCGATACTTGTTTTGAAGCTTGAAATATGACTTGTGTTATAAACACAGTGCTCGTGACAGTCAGTCACTGGAGCTCTTCCTGGGGCAGCTGCTGCCTTAAAACATTTTCCCAGTCCTACTGCAAGGGCAAGGAGTTTCTTCAAGAATAAATGATTTATTTTTGCACATCAGCAAGGTCAGCTCTCATCAATGGAAGGAACAGAATCTTCTGCAGAGACCACTGTGTCAGCTGCTACACAAGAACTGCCACAATGGGAACGGCTCTCACTACACAACTTGAGAAGTTAACCCCAAGTGATTTATTCCTGCTTGCCAACCCTTCCAAGGCACTCATACCTTGAAAAGTGATATTATAGTCCCAGTTCAGTATTTAAAGCCGGTTTTCCCCACCACAATACTGTAGTCCACAGAAATTAAGAAGTGTTTAGCATTCTGTAGCACTCCTACACTATTTCATACCATTAGCAAGGATACCACGTTACAAAGGTAATATTTAACTTCATATTTAACAGCAAACACTTGAAAACAGCTTTGCTAGTTTATGGAAATTACTTAAATTGAACAAAATCTATTGTCCCTTGTGTTAGATAAACTGATCGAATTTACTCTGCTGCATTCCAATCTATACAATATTCCAGAAAGCTCTGCAGCTCTGTTCACTTCCAAACGTTGTAACACAGGAGTTAAAAAGCCAAGTCCAACACTCACACTGGGATGGTGCTGAGCAGCCTATTTGCAACTGAGTGCAGAGAGTTAAGATACCAATTGGCTTCTAAAATCCCCTTGAAAGATTGTGAATATTAGTGGATATTTATCAGGATACTTTGGAATCAGAATGAATATAACAGCAATAACTTGCAGGCTGGGAAAAATTAACTCCTTGGTACCAGTTTCCATTGAGTGCTGGAAATGGACCCATCTTCATTTTACCTGATTTTCAGTGCAGATTCGGGTGCACTAATTCTAACACAGATCCATTTTTAATTATCATTAACCCTCAAATGCCTGATTTTTCACAATTTAGGAGGTGCATGTCCTTTTACAAACCTGGACAAGCACCAATCACTTGGAAAAGAGAGTTGGTCATGTCTGGTCAGGGAATAAACACTTCCAATCCCATGGCAGGGCCAGTGGAAGGATATATGCTCCTGGATGGTCCCATGAGGGAGTGACTATCACTGGTCTCACTCAAACCTCAGGCAAAAATCTCTGTACTTTCACCAATGCCCTGGAATTCCAAACACCCTGTTCTAAAACACATCTTTGTGTGCATCTATATTGGAGCACCACAAACATTTGGATAAACAAGAGGTGTGTGAGGAGATAGAAAGGCAGAATGATACTGAGATTTCTGAGGGTTAGCTCTTACCTGTGCCTGGTGCACTTGAACCAGTTCAGGATGTCTGTGCATCGTGTGTAATAGATCTGGTCAAAAGGGTGAGCGTAAGATTCCTGCACGGTCACGGCGTAGCTGCGAGTGGACAAGGAAGGAAGTGAGAGGCTGTTTGGTGCCACATGAAAAGCTTCAGTTCCCTGTATTTGTGCTCATGGAACTCCAGTGTGAAACATATTTACATCAAGAGTCTTAGAAACATTATCAAAGAGCAGAAAAGGGCTTCCTTCAGCTACAGCTCCTCCTGAAAAGTTTGGAAATGCTTCTAACTTGGGCTCCATGACTGACATAGGCATAGAGGTATCAGTGTGAGCAATAAACCACTCCCTTTGGGAAAAACCCCAAACGTTATTAAAATTCATGATTGTTTAGAAGGTGAAAGGGTGAATGGATATGGATAAAAACTGGGCAATTTGATGAGAAATCACAGAGCTCCAACAATAGCAAGAATTGAACAATCTCCTTCCCAAAACACTACTCAGTCATGCAACAGGTTCTATGTTCATTATTGTTTGGGCCTCTAATGCCGCCCAAATCTCACGTTGGGGTCAGTCATGCCAGAGCATTGCATTGCCTCACAGAAGGTGTGTGCACTGCTCAAGGGACTCCTCTCTCAGGATCTCTCTGATCTGGACACAAGCCCCACTTTATCAGATCTACAATATCTTTGGAGAACAATACTCAAATCATCCTGGGCAGGTCAAGACCCAGGAATTAGATCCTCTGGGTCACTCATTATATCGATTGTCTTAATTCTGCAGCTGATTTCCCTCTCATCAGCAGGACTGTTGATGTGATTAAGCCCTGGGAGATTGCACCCACAAGGTAATACCAAGATATTTGCTTGGAGGGTCTGATTGGCTTGAAATCGAAGACTGGGCTGTTCCTGCCCTGCTTGTCGTGTCCCTTCTAGACAAGCCAAGATTCCCCTGGATGTTGCTTTGCCCTCTGTCACTGTTTGCTGGGTTACACAATAATGTTTTTACTTCTGCTAATGCCAAAATATAAAATATTTACATTGTTCATTATTAATGTAAGACAGTAGCACTTGCAAATCTCAATTATTATTTTACGATCCCGTTTATTATCCAGCAACAGCCCTAACCATCTTTTCCCTTTGATTTATTAACATCTAACTAACAAAGTCATCTTGGTCAGTACAACCAATCAATTTTGGTATTTAATTTTTGTTTCTCCTTGATTGGGTCTCTAGGTTGCTGACTTTCTTCAGACAAAATCAATATTTTATTCCTGTGCTCTGAATGCACTTCCAGCACGCAGACTGCAAAATCCTTTTTCTGTATAGTCTTTGCTTTGCAGCTGCATTATCTACAAAGAGTTAATTCTCTAATTAAGGCCTCAAAACATAGTCATTAAAATATGATTCTATTTTTACCTTTGTTAAGGGGTTTATTTTGCTGAAGTGTACAGCAATTCAGATTTGTGTGGAATTGAACCAGAGAACAGAACTGGAAATTTAGCAAGTTAAACTGAGGAGTACAGGACCTTTAGCCTCTGCAAACAGCCCCTGCAGGAGTGTGAACCCCATCAAAGGCTGTGATTTTCTCTGTGCTCACAGGAACTGGTCTGCTCAGATCCACTTTTAGGACCAGGACACTGGAACAATAGAGAGAACAAGAAATTCCAGGGCCTTTCATGTTCAGTGCTTTCGTTCACTCTTTGATGCCGACACGAATTTGGCAGGAAGAGCCCCAAAGTTCAGGCCAGACAAAAACAGCCTGGATGCTGCAGCAGGAAGGGCTTCAAACTTCCTTGCTGGACAACAACCAGAAAAAGGCAGGACAGAACAAGGTCAGCATTTCTGTAGGTCTCTCCATGATAAATGCAAACATTTCAGTGCCCTCCTGTTGCTCAGACTCTGGAGGAGCTTCCCAAAGGGCACAGAGGATCGTGGTCAATAGCTGTAGCCTTAGAACCAGTTCCTTGGGATGATACAAACCCTCCAAGGCACTCAAAAGTACTATTTCTGTAAAGCAAATCTGTGCTCTTTTCTGAAAGAGGGTGGTATTTAGCAAATTATGGCTCTCAGCTTGCTTTCTAAATGTAAAAATCTGAAATGGATAGTAAAAAAAAAAAATTTTGGCAGGTTACACCTTACCTTTCCCAGTGACTACAAACATTTGGATCATCTGGATTTAGGGACAGAGTAGCTTTGAGCAGAAAATCCAGAATAAGCCCTCTCAGAATGCACTGGAACAGCACATGTGCCACCATTGTCGTACCTAGATGAAGAGAAGAAAGTAGAGCCATTAAAGACATTTTTGAAGAAAATATCCTTCTAGGCCTTTTCCTCCTTGCTTTTGTGCAAATCCAAATACTGTGGAACTTTTCAGAAACTGAAATGCTTGAAAAAGCAATCAACTAAACAGTAAAATTCTTTAGAAGTTCAAATCCATTCTAAAAGGAATTTATACATTTAAACCTAATAAAACCAATGAATTTGATGATTAGGCCACCCAAGATATTGACAGCCCCAATGATTCTTCCAAAGAACATTTCTGATACTGATTATTTTTATGACAGGCTGTCTGTACTGACAAATAAATCACAGAGGTATTAAAGCAATCTATTCTTCAATCAACTTCCAGGCAAGTGGGAGAATACCCAAATGCCCCTTTTGATTTATTTAAATGGGGTTTACAGGTGTCAATATGGGCTGGATGTGAGACTCGTGCTTATTGTATGATGGAAGGAAAATCAATGCACTCCTCAAGCCTTGGGTGGGGAATCACTGAGAATTACAGAGGTCAATGCGTTGGGGCACATTACACAGAACACTGAACATGAAATAAAAATATTTGCATTGAAGCTGGAAAGAGGTTGTACAAAATTCACTGGGCGTGGTCTCTTCATCACCTTACTGTTCATCTATTAAATGTACTGACTTACACTGTCTTGGGGCTTTGAAACCAAAGTTGTGGTGTTGGCCTAGAAGTCTCCAACAACACCAGTCAAAAATTCAAACCAGATAGAAAATAAAATTGCTCTTTTTGTAACAGCATTAGAGGTGTTAATCTGTAAAACATTAAGTCAGTAAAAAGTATTTTTAAATATCCATTTCAGGCATTTACACGGACACATCATTCACCATTCAAATCAGAAGTCCTAGAAATTATTCCTGGCAACAAGATTGCCCTAAAAATAGATTGAATCTTCATATGATCATCAAAAAACACATGGCTCATTGCCTCAGGGTCCAGAACAGCAGAGGGATGTTAAGAGGTTTGCTCTGCAGGGCCCTGATATACAGCCCAGCATAAAGAAGCCATCACAAAGCAGAATGAAGAGCCAGGAAAACTGCTCAGAAATTACCTCCTGACCCAAAGCCTTCTTAGGCAGTTCAAGGACACCCATTGCCTTTAGTGGATTCAAGTCAAAATCCCAAAGGGAGCAATAGCTCATCTTTTAAATTATTCCTAGAGCTCTGCTAAACCCAAAGATAGGTCTTAAGCCATGTAAGTCATATTAATGTTAATTAACATGATTTAATGCTAATGTTCCTCATGAAATGGATTTAAGTCAAGGAGTGACCATTTTTTACCTGTGGGCTTTTCCAAAGTCCCACAGCAACAATGCAAAAGCTTAGTCTGGAAATCCAGAGGGCTGACGAGGCAAGGATGTATTTATGGAAAAGCCACTGCCTATCCTTGTCCTAGGCACTGCTTCTCCATGGAGGAAAAGTGTCTGCAAGGGCTGAGCTGCCGAAAGTCCCAGTGCTCAAACAGTCAGAGCTGTGGGAGAGCAGAGCTGAACTTTCCCCGAGCACAGCATGGACCAATGGATGGGAGCTACCCAAGGATGAGGCTCCACAAACTGGCAGCCCTTTAACACAAATCCCTCCCAAAAATGCCTTTAACTGTGGCAGCACTGGAATAAAGCCAAAGCACAGGGGACAAGTTTCCTTGGCACTGTATTTCCAGGTTGTAATTTACCCTCCTTCTTCAACCTCTGCACCTTTGGCACAGGGCAGGACTGAGCAAATGGGGCTGAAGGAAAGCTCCTTCTGATGGACAGACGTGGTGAAAGCGGGAGCAAGGCAAACCTGCTCCAGGAAATGCACATCTTCAGGGAGGGTTTAAATCTAAACATAGTTCTGCGCTCGGTTTGTTAACTTCTGGAGAGCATCAACAGCCTGGGTCTGTGCTACATTAATTATAGGCAGAAAGGCAGCCTGACTTTAAACCAGTAATTTATTGCCTGCATTTGCTTTCCATCAGTTATCAGAAACCGAAAGGTAAATAATAATTAATTCAAGGTAGAAATCAAACTTCTCCCCCACTCCAATTTCTTCTCCTTCGGTACCAACTGAAGCCAGTGCCCTTGAGTTCAGGAGAAAGCAAACTTTCAAGAAAGATTTGCTTAGAATACACCAGATGCTAAGAAAGAGGCTCTTAAGATCACTCATTTTTGCTGAAAATTACCCATTCTTTATATTGAATTTTATATATCCTTTATATTAAAGTACTCCCTAAAAAATAAAAATAAATGAGAATAGAGCCCTGCTGCCTCACTCCGTCTAAAGAGAGTGAGGTCTAAAGCAGCCCCATATTTGAATTCTGTAGTTCTCAGGGACCTCAATTTGTTCTTAAGAAATTGATGCCTCCGTTTAGTTTTTAAACCAAACAAGCATCAGAGAATTATTTATAAGCCCCAATAGCACACAGAATATTCCTTTGCAGGGTATTAGAAAGAGGTTCCAAATAGTTTTCTAAACTTTTAATGCTAATGTTATTTTATTATCTGTTTTTAAGGGAGTTGCTTTGTGCCAATAATTTCCTAACTTTGTAAGTCAGATCGAAGATCAGAACCATCCAACTCCCCAAATCCAGCAGAACCTCATTCATCTCAAGTGTTTCTTTTTGTAACTCAAATGAAATATTTCACTTTGATCACTGTTAATAGAAAAGCCCTCGCACCAAAATGGAATGGTTGCTATTACAGGAGTCAGAATAAAACTCTAAAAATAGGAGCACATATATTAAAAACCAACATCAAAAAAGAATCCAGTAATGACATCTAATACTGGGCTTTCAGCTTTCACTGCTCACCACAGCACATAGGAAATTCCTGCCTTGAATTCGGTGTTTGGGACAGATCCTCCAAGGAGGGAGCACCAGCCCTAAGGGGAACAATACTTGTAACTTCATTAAAGCTACAGCCAAATTATACAAACATTTCCAGTGTCTGCCACTCTCCCAGGACAGGCAGCCTTGGGAGCTGAACACCAAAATAAATGACACAAAGGTTCTCTGGGCAATCCCTACATGGACTCTTAACTCTTTTTTCTCTCCAGGCCTGATTTTTCTTCCCAGGAGTGAAAGAAGTCAATTTGGGTAAAATTTGGCAAGAGTCTTTCAATCCAAAGGACAACCCGGTGGTTTGTTACAAGTGTCTCACTCTGTTAATTATAACTGATTAGGTATCTGGTACTTATTAGGCCATTTTCTTGAATCTTCCTCCTTTTTGAAAAATTCCAGTATTTCACTTACAATATTGATTCGAGTCAGTGGTTCCATCACAAAAGAAAGGAAAGCTCCAAATCTTAGCTACAGAAAAACCAGTAGGTGGCCAATCATTAATTTATTTGTCTGTGGAGTCTCTGTACAAAAACCTTCTTTGAGGAAACTGTGCTGGGGTTTGCAAAGAGACCACGAGATGCAGATGATCCTTTAAAGTGGGTGAACATGAGAGTGTGGAAAAAGCAGGTCTGATACTCTCCTGCAGTTTGTGCAACAGTACCCCCCGAGGGTAGGACCTACCTGCACAGAAAATAAGACCTCAAAGAATCCTTGCTGGGTGAAATAAATATCCTATAAAGCTTTTTCTAGATGTCGAGGACCTGGTTTAGGTAACATTCTTGTGAAAAAAGACCAGTGTGTACTTTAAGTGGCAGAGGGGAAAAAAAAGAAACCCAAAACCACAGGTTCAATTTCTCCTCTGCTTCCTTGGCTGACAGGCTAGAAAATCTAACTAAAAATGACCATTAGAGACTTTCCTGTTCAGGGCCAGATGTGGTGAAACATTTCATTTTGACATCTCTGTCATAAAATATTTCATAACATGACTTTGACATGAAATTCAAACAGAGTTTCCAGCCCATGACAGAGTTCTAAATTGAATGTTTTTCTCTCAATTCGGGATGAAGCGAGCTCTAAACTGAGCAAAAGACCCCCTAATTTTGTGTCTAGCTATAAGCAGAGGTGTCTTTCACTAGCACACAACGTTCTTAAATCCTTATGTACTTTTGAAGAACATGATGTCTAAATGTTTATGCAGTCAGTTAACCTAGGCTGAATTTTCCCCACAAATTTCCAAGTGATGCATTCAGCAAAGAGCCATGTTAAAAAGTCTTACCTTAAAGTGCTAAAAATTCCCAGTGGATCCTGTTTTTACAGATCCCCAGCACATGGAGACACACGGCACATCAACAGGAGAGCAGGAGAAAGCCCTTGGGAAGTTGCTTGGCCCTATACGCGATTGGGAAAACCAGAAAACTGGGTCAGAGGAAGTGTGTTTGGGAGCATGGAAACAAACCAAGGCAGAAATGGGACAAAACATTCTAAATAACTAGATAACACAACATAATTGTGCTGTTTCAGACCAATCCCACTATCCTGCTTTCAGGCAAGAGCAGAGGACTCGGAAAGAGTGGAAGGGCGTGGGGGATATAACAAATCCCTCTTACACCCTCCCAGCCTTCAGAAATTTGTTTCCTATCATTTCCTACCTAATTTTGTTCCCATATAGACTTTTCCTTCTTTAATATCCTAACAATAAAGTCCAGTTTCTTTCAGGAAGTTTGAGGCAAGACCTTGCAAAAGCCTTCTGGAAATCTAACTGCACCTTTTTGATGCACATGTTTATTTCTAAGAGCTTTCACAAGTTAAGCCTTTACAAAGCCATGTTGATCCTTCATAAACGTATTATATTTATCAAGATAAATAATTCTGTTCTTAACTCTGGTTTCTACAAAATAGGAAAATGAGGTGTGCCAAAATTAAAATGGATCCTAGTATTTGTGAGGGAGTGAGTGAGGAAAATGCAGGAGAGTAGTTAAGCCAGGAAACAAAAAGTTGGATTTCACTGGAGAAGCATTAAAGTGACGGAGTGTTTGCTGATTACACTATTTTAGTCTCTAAGTAGTAGCAAGCTTCCAACAAGCTGCCCTTGGTGGCATTCCTTCTTCTCTTCCCATCTGAAATTTTCATGATAGTTTAGGCAAGGGATCATTTAAACACACACTTCATTTGGCTCCACATCAGATTTTGTTTGAAACAAGCTGTTATGAAAGCTAAATGAGGCCATGAGTTTCAAAACTGATCAGGGTTTTTTGGATGCCTCCATTTATGATTAATAACTTGAGATACCATGAAAGGACTGGATAATTTGTGGAGCTCAGGATACCTGCTCGGAACAGCTTGTTTTAATCTGGCCAGTCAAGAACAAATCCATTCAACCTCACCAGTCACCTCTAAAAGTTGTTGTCATGACCAACAGAAATATTGCCAGTGACAGGTTGTGGTTTTGTTTGTTTTTTAATGAAAATTTAAAGCTGTTTTAAACAGATAAACACTTCCAGGAAGGATCAGGTACTGAATACAGAAGCACTGACAATGTGATTCTTATCATCTGAGCACAGAGAAATTCAAGTGATGGAAGAAGTAGCAGAAACAGCAGACTGTGCCCTGGGCTGAGGCGTCCCTTCACTGGCACCTTGCACGATTAATGCAGGAGACAGGAGACAAGAATTAACATTTAATTAACATGACTTGGGAAATGAAAGAATAAAAGCAAAAGTCTGAGATTTCACAGTTTATGGGGCAGGCATCAAGGAAAAATATGAAGAGTCCTGTGTGCTCAGTCTCAGCAGCCGCCACCTCTGCTACATGATCCCATGAAGTGGGTGCTGCTCCGTACCAACAAAGGAACCAATTCCATTTTCCAATATCTCATTTTAGAGGCTCTATTTTAAAGCCTGAATAAACACACCAGGGCCATAACTGCTGGAGTACCCTCATGACTCTCCCTTATATTCTCTGAACCACAGTTGCTCGGTTTTCCAAAACTGGGTGAGGGAATGATTTCAGTGGGATCTGAACATCCAAAACTCTTAAATTGCTTTAAATTTCTAAGGTCTAAAATACATCAGTGTGACTTGTAATTGTTAGAGTGAACATTGTGTTAGAGCTCCAGAGATAACTCATGACGTCTGAAGATCTGCTTTGGTGCTAACACTCTATGAGCTGATTTCTGGACTCATCAGGAGCTTGGCCACAGCTAAGCAAGAATAAATAATGAAGTAAGTGCTTCTTAATCTATCAAATGTTATTTTTGGAAGCTCAGGATTGTTCCGTCAGTGCTCTCAGAGGAAAACTGGGTCAAAATATTACCGAGATGTGTCACTAGGCAAGGAATCTGGGCAACTTCTTCAGTTATGGCTAATGAAATACGTTTATCAAGACAAAGGCTGGTGGATGTGTCTGGGCCTCTATTCAAATCACACTGGCAAAGATTTCAGGCACTGGCTTAGCAGAGTGGCCTGGACTGAGGTGGCTCAAATTCCCCCCAAGTTCTGCATCCAGTGTTTACCATCTGAGCCCACACACACAGCCGCACACAGCACTGGGCTCTGGAACTCCAAGTGGAATTAAGGACATGCAAATTCTCAAAGTCTCAGTATCTTCCCCAGGGAAGAGGACTGGCCAACCTGCCAGGTGCATCGAAAATAAGCTTGTTACAAACTGAAAAGTGTTAATACACCGAAGCAACAATGTGCAAACACGTTTGGCATTCCCCATCCACTCCATGAGATTATCAGCAAAGTACAAAGACGTGCAGACTTGATTTTGTCAGTTCTTACACAAACTCCATGAACACTTGTGCAACGCACAACTGCCCATCCAAAAAGCTATTATTCACTACAATACGAAACTTCTTTTTCTTAAATAATTGAACAGTTAATCAATAGTCCAGCAAAAATATAATGAAAATATTGCATTAACAACACCTAAAAACATTGCTGAACCAGTGCCCAAATCCACATAATTGCTGGCTCCTTTTCAGAAAGGTCGACTTGGAAAAAGATTTTCTGCCCATAATTTTGTACTTGTACTCGACTACCAGTGTAAAACTGGAAGCCAGCCCTTTGAACATTTGGCTCGTGAAGTTATTAATCCAAACTCAAGCCCACTGAAACGTTTGTGTTCCTGGTAGTGCCTAAGCCTGAGCCGCTCTTCCAAGCCCTGCCAGGCGGAACAGGGGCATGGCTGATGTTCCACCGGCACCTTCTGCCAAAAGCAGCTTGGTGCTGGAAGGCTACGAAGGCAAAATCCTGGTCCCTGAAGGATTTCAGTACAGACAAGGTCCTGCAGGCTGGGAGCCTCTCCTGGGGCAGCTTTCTCTGAACCCTCTCCATTAAAACGTGGTAAACAAGGGAAGTCAGGAAGAGGCACTTAGTGCCTTTGGCTGCTCCCTCCACCTGAGCACTGCCACAGGGGTGGCCAAGGAAGGAGCCAGGCTCAGTGTCCCCTCCCCTCTCCCAGAACGCTCACTTAGGGAATGTTAAAGCTGCTGGAAACTGTGTGGGGAGTCACACTGGCTCCTGATTGAACAGCGTATTTATATTCCCCATCCCATGCATTTTCAGAGATGCCTCCACAGACATTCCGTCAGGAGAGAAAGTGGCTGACACTCATCAAAAGCTCATCTCTGAGAAGCCAAATGAACTTGAATTGAGCTCACACACAGCCACCCACCCAACCCATGTGCGAGATGGCAAACAATTACAGCATATGCTTCCTTAGACACTTAGAGCAACAAAGGCCTCAAATCCCCAGAACGCCCAGGATAAATAAAGCAACCCAAGTGTTACAGCCATGCCCAGATGAGGAATAATGTTTCTAAATATTTGGTTAAAAACCCTCAACTATTTATTCCAACAGACTTTTTTACAGCATTTAAAGAGTGCACATAAAGTTGACCTGAAAATGACAGTAACAAGCAATAAAATAAAAGGATGTTCAATAGACACACTGTGAAATAAATTAACTGTGATCTGTGAAAGTGCTGTGAAAGTCAGGAAAAAAAAAGCAGTTTGAAAATGTAAAATATCCTTTACGGTTATATATTTTTAAAAATTACTTCTATTTGTCAAGAACAATTGACCCTTTCTTTTTGTCTTCATTTATCTCAGAGGAAAATAAAATGAAACAAACAGCAAAAAAGTCCCAAGTACAGTGAACAGCTGAGCCAGGGACAAATTAAGTAACACAGATTGATGGCTGTTGATCTACAGCAGTACCATCACATCCCAATGCTACAGCTCATATTTCATTTAAAGACCCATCTCTTTTTTTCCAGAAACAGTGCAGTATTTCTGGGAGAAGGCTGATTTGCAAGCCCTGGAGCTGCACTGAGAATCCAGATTCAGTTTTTCCAATTTGGATTTAAAGTTGGTGAATTCCTTGGACTTTTGAGGTACCAATCCAACTAAAACGAAACCAAACACTGGAATAAAATGAACACTGAAACGAAACATTTATTTTTAAAAAATGCTGCAGACAGGGCAAAGCTTTTTATCTTCAGTATCTTCACCAGGCAGTAAGGAAATTATGTTTGCTACCTCTGTATCTCCACTTTTACTGACCCCACTGGTCCAACAGCACGTTTTCCTCAGCTGTTCTCCTGGGGCTTTTCCCGGAGCTTTATCCTCCCTGGCATTCCCTGTTACAGCAGCATGCAGGTTTCCTCTTCCTGCATTCCATTCCCCTCTCAGCCTCTTGAAACCTTAACCTAAGAGTTTTGAATTTCATAGCTATTAAAGACATTGATAGCCCAGACAGAACATAACTTTTTCTGTGGATGTCTGCTAAATGTAAGATAAACGTTCAATCAATTTTTAGATTTCTAATGGCTTAAGAATTAGAGTGGCCACGTAAAAAGTGCCAATTTCACTTGAAATACAAGAGGTTTCCTCAGAAGATGCAAGAATCCTTTGTGCTTTTCTGTGTTTCCTACAGACACATCTGGAACACTGCCAATACTGGAGGATTGATATTTGGTTCAATCAAAGCCTCAAGTCAGAGGTCCACAAAATTTATCTGATTTTCAGAGCATGCACAAATCTCTGTCTGAGAATCAGGCTGGTTACTCAGGTGCCTGGCTATAAACTCCATATTCAGGCATCCAACATGGAAAACAGGCTGACCAGGTGTGCCCTTCTCTAGCACACAAAGCTGATGCCATGGAGAAGGTGTGTGAAGAAACCTTTGCAATCTCTGCTGATTCCCCTGTGAACCAGGAAGGAGGAGTGAGGGCACTCAAGGGCTGGATCTGGGCTGGGGAAGGTCTCTGCAAGAAGCAAAATGTCCCTGCAATCCGGACTTAAACTTGGATCTCTCAATCACCCAGCACTGAGGGTGGGCTCTCAGGGTACACCACCACAGGGCCCCGATCAGCCTCAGTGCAGCGGCTGCACCTTCACCAAGAAGGGTCTCAGTGGGCTGAGATGGGCAACAGCAGCAGCTGCAAATGCTCTCTGATAACATCCACGTCCTACAGTTCTGTGTCTGCTTTCTCCCCTGTGCAGAGCAGAGAAACAAAGAGACTGTGCCCAAAACTCCCAGCAGATCTAAACAGTCCTCCAAAATATCCTCACCTTTCCAGGAACAATCACAGACCCTGTTAGAGCAGTAACTGGAGAGATAAACGAGAACATGACCCCAGCCTTATTTAATTTTACATCACTATGCAAAACTCTTGACTCTGCTGTCTCCATGACCTACTTTATCTATTGTTTATTTCTTTTTTTTCTTTTTCCAGGAAACTGTTCATTAGGGATAAAAGCACCTGGCTTACAGTAACAGGGCACTGTGCAAAATGCCTGTCAAAAAGTCAAGGGAGGAACACTCATAAATACATCAGAAAGAGCAAACCCACAAAGAACTGCGGGATTGCAAGGGAGTATCTTTGGTAGAAGAAAGGCAAAGAAGATGCAAGGGCCAAAGTCTCTACTGGTGTAAATGGCTGAAGTCCACTGAGTTCACTGTGCCAGTTTGAATCTGGGGAGAATTTGGATGTGCCAGCTCAGTCCGATGCAGATGGCACTGGAGCTACTCAGGTTAGAGCCAGAGTCTGTTTTCTGGCAGGAAAATGGGAGCTGGGAAAACCACTACGGACAAAACCAGACCTGAACAACTGGTGCATGCAACTACCTTGGATTCCTCTTCCTACTCTTCCTAAATTTGACACTAAAAACTTATTTAATTGCTTTGAGAAAAAAGGTTAATGAAAATTATAAAAGAGAGTGTTTATGGGGTAATTTCGGGACTTCATTTCCTTCATTTTCAGATGCACTAATTAAGTTTTTTTCTACCAGGTAGGACAAGCACAGTTTTCTCTGTGTTCTTTTCACATCATGTATGTGCCATCTGCTGAGTCCTCTTACTGAGCCCTCTCCGTAGCTTGTTCTCAGCTCCACTGCTCTCAGATGATCAAGGACAACACTTCACTACCAGCCCTTTATCAATCTCTCTGCAGAGGCCAAAAAATTGGAGCTTAAAAGTTGCTTGTATATTTTTGAACTTAGTGTAACATAAGCTGAACACAGCTCAGTCTGTGTTGAGGTTCTCTGAGCAAACATCACTTATCCTGCTAAACAAAACCAAACCCAAATCCTCCTCTCCACAAAGTGGGCACACGAGGGGCTGGCTGGCAGGAACCAAGGGAGCTCCCCATTTTCCTCTCCTCTCCCATCAGATACCAGTTTCAGCACAGTTAGGAAAAAAAAAGCACAAGCCTTAGGGCTTTTGCTTTTGTTAGCACCACTCTTGTGGAACCCCTTTATTTGTAAGTGTGAGTTGATGTTGGTCTCCCTTGCAGAGCACAGCACTAATGAGGGGTTTCTAAGTTCCCCGAGGATTATTCTCCTCCTTCCACCTGCTCCAGTTCTTTAGGGATGTGCTATGAGTTCTGTTCCCCTCCTCAGCCATTTTTCTGACCCTCATCTTCTAGGTGTTGTTATCTCACAGACTGCTGTCCAAAACCCTTCTGGAGAATTCCACTTAGAATTCTATGGGAACTTCTGCCCGGGATCAACAGCCACTTGCCACATCCCCTTCACAGAACTCACTACAGGCAATTGTATCTCTATGTATTTAGACCTCAGCCCAACTCAGTTGGTCTCCAAGGGAACCTGTGCAGTTTCTATGCTCTTAGCTATGAATTCCAGCACCTGCTGGGACTTCAGGAGTGCCATGAGCTGCAGGGTAAAGGGTCAAGATTGTGTAATTTAGTGATCCCTCCTTCGCCACAGAACAAAATAATTTGTCTCTGTGCATGAAAGTTTCTGAGTGGAACCAGGACTTGTGGTTGTAAACTCTCCTCTGGCCACTCATTAGAATCTCAGGAGGCTGCACACCACTCTTGTGCCTTACGACCTCTTCCTCCTCCTTTCTTCTTCCATGCCATTGCTTCTTTTCATGGAATTCTTTTCTTCAGATATGGAGAAGCTAAACTCCAGCTCATCTCCTCCTAACCCAACACTTTCCATGATTTCCTGCTGTTATAGCTGGGCCACACAAAGCTGGTGTGTTTAACAGGTGTGTACGAGCCAGAGAAATCACTGTCCAATTAAAAATCTGTCCTAGGGGTAATAGAAAAACACAGCAGCAAAACACCTGAATAAATCATTGATTACTGGTTTATAATCTGGGCTATTCAAAGAACTCCTGAAGTGCTCCTTACACTGATTTTTGAGGAATGTGTTGTTAATACACCTTGAAATATCCTTTGGATTTTCTATCAAGCGGAAAAGACACCACAGTGTGTCCTCCTCATCTGCTGAGGAATGAAACCCCTCATCCTCTGCCAAAGCAGGCACAGACACAAATGGATACGGGGAAAGGATGTGTTTTGCTCGTCTGTTTATTTGTTTAAGCTTGGAGCCCACCCACCAGCCCAGACATTCATTTCTCAGCCTGTTTCAATTCTTTGATTTGCTAACTAGGAAATCAAACAGAAGGTGGGAGTAGGAATGAGTAGGTGGAAACCAGAGCAGTCAGAAGTTTTTAGAATGTTATTCTAAGAGCTTAAAAATCAGAAAATCGGAAGCTGATTTTAAAAAATTACAGTAAACTTCTAATTTTTTAAAAAATGCTCTGCCAGAGATTTTTATTTCTCTGTAAGTTACTCCTTGGAAGGATTTAGTCAAAATGACCCCCTCAAACCTTTAACACCTCAATGAAAACAGGCACAAAAAGGCCAGCTGGAAATCTGAATAGTGGTTTAGCTCTAAAAGACTTTCAAACTTCACAATTTAAACAAAATATTTACTAGTAATGTCTCACCTTATTATCATGAATTGAGAGTAAATTGAAATTTCATGCAACTGAATAGGCTAATCACATACACAGACACATACTTTAAAATCTAGGCTTTTCATGTTCTTAAGTATAAGCAATTAAGGGTAAGAGTAACATTTCGTAATTATGTCATTGATCTCAATTCCTTTTCATTTTCCTATGAAAGCACTAAACTTACATAAGACACATCTGAGGTTGTTCCTGTTGCTCAGATCCACATTTGTTCTAATCAAATATTCACCTCGTGGCTTGTTTTTTGAATTTTTTTCAGTTTTTGCCTTCACACAGAATTAAAATTTGGAAAGTCTGAATGTATCATTAACTTTGAAAAAAGTACTAAAACCTCATTTTAAAAAAAAAAAGTCATAGGGAGCTATGGGAAATTCTGTCTTAGGCTGGCCTACTAATTAAAATCAACTATGCCACATTATTTCCACTGTTCAAAAGTATCCGCCTACAGATCTAAAATCTTTTCCGAATGATTAAAATCAGGAGTAAAAAATCCCAAATCTCTTTCCTCTTTCATGTGGAGCCACACAGAACACACTTTTGCAGCTTTCAGAGTCCATTAAAGCATCACCTTTGAAAACAGATGCACAAGCAGGCCCAGGAGTGATTTGTGCGAGCGGGAGGCTCAGAACTGCCAGCGACTCCTCATGTTCAAAGCACCCCCAGCAGGCTCAGCGAGGTCCACTTTGGATCACTTGTAATGAGGATTCTTCAGACCAGAAAATCAATAATATAATTAGTAAATGGTATATTATTTCTCAGAATCTTGCTGCAACTTATCTGCCTTTGATCAAGCTGAGTTGACTGCTAATGACATTTAATATTAATTAATGAAAATGCATGTGATAAAAAGTTCTTTGGAGAATTATCTAATTATGTACCATAAAAAAATGAAGTCTGTAATAACTGCAATTCATGTTTAGATCAATGACTATTGTTTAGGACACTCTAAGAAGACATTGGGATTATGAGTTATCTTTAGCTCCACTTTCTCCTGCCTTACAGAGCCACTTAGAGCAGATGAGCCACGTCATTCACGAGCTTTGTCTCATTTACAATACCAAGGGCTGCAGGTAAATCCTTCCTCAGCTCTGGGACAGCACCTACAGAATATTTTATGAAATTCACTTCTCTTTTGACAATGGATGATTGACAGTGAACCATCACGACTGAAGTTACTGACAAAATAAATAACTATGGAGATTAAGCAGGATTTCAAAGGAACAACTGCAATCCTCAGGGAACAACGATTACGGAAAGGCAAAGTATTTCATTAACTCACAGAAATGCAACACTTTGCTACCCCTCACTTTGACTGCCTGAGACCCCAGCTACTGAGAAACATTTACATTTAAAAATATTCCAATTTGATGTAACATGTCTAAGTAACTTCTCATGATTGTCAGGCACCAGAGAAAGGCAAAGGGAAATTTTTCGTTATTATGAAACACTGTGGGATTCACCAGAAACCTCGTACCCAGTTTAATAAATCTGGTTCGAAACTAGAAAGGAAGGGTGGAACAAATACATTGTGTTAACTCCATAGGGCAGATTCTATGGTTAATATGTCATGTCAATTAGCCCCCATTTCCCAAGACATTTTGGCTTTGGGGTATAAATATATAACAACTGGGAAATATAAATCCTAATGCTTTTGCTTTTTTTCGGCCATGTATAGTAACTGACCCCTGGTGAGACAATTCTAATCCCATAATCTAAATACACACCTGACTTGCAACAGCCTTTTCCAATGCAGGTGAGTAAAAAAGGAACAGCTTTCACATGATCCCACTCTTCTCTCTAATAACCATACAGAGTAGTATAATATTATTCAGAAGTTGTCAGTATTCTTACAGCAGCTCCATTAATTCCTCATAGGACATTCCCTGTTGTTCACTGGCACACTCTTGTCAGAGTGAGTGGGGAACACTGAATTTAGAAGTAAACTAAGGTTTTCAATGGTCTGAATTCCTGGGAAAAAAATAATAATCTCTGACAGTTTGGTTTATTTTGAAAGACAACGTGTGAAATTGCTGAGAGCAGAACATTGGCTAAATAGGTGCCACTTGTTCTTGTCCCAGATGTGAAGGAGCTGCTGGCTGCTCAATACAAAGTGATTAATGATTGCTTGCAATCAGCCCTGGAAATCATTGGCATTGAGTGACAGAATGATTCTATGACATCACACAGCCTCACATCTGATGCTTGTTCTCGGCCACGTTGCTCCTCGTGCTGCCATTTTTGGCACTGTGAATGGGCACAAAAAAATTATGGCCTTTATGATGTTCATGAATAAACAAGTTTTCACATGACAGACGTTTCTATTTCCTTCTGCCAAATTTATTCTTCTGTTCACTCACGACCTCTCCCATCCCCACGCTACCTTGTAGGAACACTGCCTTGTACAAAGGTTCTGACGTTTTTCCATCTCTGTGCAAAGATACCTCATTGAACCAGTCCTGGAAACCCTGACTGCAACCAGGTCTCTCTTCTCTGTCACATCCAAATGATGAGCCTCTACCTTACAGCAAAGTTAATCTTTGTTTTATGTTTTAGTTAATCTTTGTATTTGTTTTATGGAATTTCCTGCTGTTATTACAGTGCACAAGGTCATCCAGTTGCTCCTCTATTAAAACCCACCCTGGAACTGAGAGGCTCACTAGTCCCCCAGATTAAGCAGGGAGTGCCATTCTAGCAAGTAAGGAACAGGCAAGAACTGACACCTCAGCTTTCCCAGCTGAAACCCCCAGAACATAATACATAAGGAAAAAAATACAAAGGATTCGAGATTCAAGCATTCAAGTTACCAAATTCTTCTTAATCCCATCAAGTTGTCTTTTATCACCAAAACTTTACATCTAGAAAATAGAAATACAGCCTCTGGGTTCTGCATTCCTATTAATTAGAGGCTGAAGAGAATTCCATGAAGAAATAGCTGGATGCTCATAATTCAATATATAAAAGTGAAAGGCAGCTTGAAAAACTTGCTCCCTGTATTTTATTATTTGCATTTTGCTTCGGTGTAAGTTGTACAAATGAACAACAGGGGAGAACTCCTGCTTGGTAAATAATCTGTGTAAATTTTTAGAGAACTTTTTTGGCCCAGTCTGCAGTGGGTCCTTGTTCTCAGTGCCCAGCACAACCAGTATGACCAGAATGACCAGTACAGGGCAGGTTGATGAGTGCTGGGAACCGGGGCAGCAGTGATGCCTTGGAAGGAAATGATGTTTGAGTCTTAGGAAAAGATGGAACAACATCATAACTGTCAGAGCAATTTTCTGCCTTGGTACTTGAACACCTGAACTACTGCTTATTTTTGCAGCGGAATTATTCCCAGTTTCTCTCTGCTCAGCTCTGAATCAGCTCAGAGATGTGTCATAAACAATGTTTGCCTCAAAGAGCCACGTGGGCCAGCGCCGAGGAGGGACTTAATGAGGAGACAGTAGTTCCATAAAAAAATAAAAATAAAGAGCTTGGTTCATTTTCTGTAAACATCTGGGTTGTAAATAACTGTAGGCAGGATAGCATTAGACTGCCTCTGACTTAATGTCATGAAGATTGAGTTCTTAATTTTAATTTAGTGCCACCATAATTTTCAGTTTGCATGGGAACATAATCTTACAGTCTGTTACCAGGTACCTCGGGAATGTAGCAGAAATTATAACATTCTTATACTTTTCACAGGAAAAACTGAGTAAACATCTGTATTTGTCAGGTATTGTTAAAGGATTTTCCTAGTTCAGTAGCTGTGCACAAAGAAAGTTTGATTTCAAAATAAAACCCCAGATAACTTATTTAATGTATCAATTTTTCCAGATTCAAAACAGTTTAATTGTTTTCATGGTCTAAATCTTAAAAAAATGTGAGGTATAAAAGAATAATTTGTTTCCAGTGGTTAATCCTTCAAAAAGCCACAGGGAAAGAGACTCAGGATGCAGAAATCATTAATGGTAGAGCAATTGCTGAGTTCTATTCCTAGAAACAAAGAAATAAGGCTACAGCTGGCTCCCAGAGGCAGGTGAGTTCTGGCTGACCTGCCAGGAGGGCTCTGAAAAGGCTCATTCAGAATCTAATCAAACTGCTGGTGTGGGGAAGATAAGGCTTGAGTATAATTTTCTAGAAAATACTCTTTAAATGGTTCCAGTCACATTTTTCTACTTGATGTCTTTCTTCAAGCTATTTTGATTCCTGTTTTCATTCTCCTGGAACTGCCCTCAAAGAACCAAGCGAGTCAGTCCCTCACACCAACGTCCCAGTGCCCAGCTAGGGATGGATGTGCAGGAAGAGGATCCATGAGGAGCTGACCCCTCTGCAGGTGTCAGCCCAGGAGTGTGGTGAACATCCACATCCCACACCTTGCTCAAGCCCAGAGGGAGGAAATGCAGCCCTTAGCAAAAATACTGAGGAACACAAGGCAAAGAAAGCACCAACTGCCAATCCAACCTCTAGCGAAAAAAATATCCTTCCAGGAGCGTAAGGAGTCCCACAGCTGTGCCGTGGGAACCCAGTCTCTGGCTGTCCTCATTCCTGGTGAGGAAAACATGCTCACTTCATGTGGATCCTGGCATGGAACCTTAAAGATGCTCAGTGCCTCTTCATTTTGTTGCAAAGTATTATGCAGAAGAAACACAGCTCTAATACAGTTTTCTTTTACCTTACTCCTAAGGAATCCTGCAGAGCACTGAAAAAGCAAGTCCACGTGTGTGAACTGCTTCTCTCTGTGATGTGGGTGATAAGCCAGAAAGTTACTGGGCACCAGGCCAGGGGGAGGGAGCAGGGACAGAGAAATGAATGGGAGTAGAGGTAATTATAGCACTTATTTCGATTAGGTGCAGATCACCGATGAACTCTTTTGCCACTTGTTTTCTCCTCAGGGAAATCTCAATTTCCCAGCTTTAATTTAATCATGGAAAAAATATGTCAAGTATTGATTATAACTAGAAACTAAAGTCTACTACAAGCATGTTTACATTAACACTATCACTCAGACATGACCTGGAAGAAATCCTCTGTTTGTCTTTCTTCATTCTGATTCCTGAACAGACTGTCTTACACAGAACAGCATGTTCAAACTTACAAACATCAGTTTGGGTGATGAAAAGTCCAGGAGGGAATTTGTTAAACCACTAAATTTACATTGCCTGTGATGCTAAGTATAACCAAAAGACACATCTTCCAGCCCTGAGAGCAGAACACAATAAAGCCTCTGAGGAAGTGCTGCATATCAACACACAGTTCAATTTATTGCAGATTGAAATAATATTCCAGTCAAGTCCAAAAGTCAGAGAATTTGTCAGAAATGCTGTGAAAAGCCTAAAATGGTGCTGTTTGTTCATGACCCTTGAGAAATAAAAGAAACAAGCAACACAGAGTCACAATGTGTTAGACTGCAAAGCAGGAACAGGAAATTAAGGGATGGAAGATTCTAAAAGTGACCCTCTGCCACTTCTCCACACCTGCCCACCTGGGCCACACTCTGCCCTTTGCTCTTTTGTCTGTTCCAGACTCACATCGATGACACATTTTGAAACTCATCAGTATTAGAGAAAGGCAATATGTAGTTTCAATTCCTTGAGAAAGTTCTCAAGATGTCAAAGATTTGAAATTAATTCAGAGAAGTAACAGTGAATGCTTTACCACACACCTCTCTGTAATAATTTCTGTCATACTGTAGCCCCTAAACTCATTTAGAGAGGCAGAAGCTCAACCCCCTGGCCTAGATGAAGAACAGGCCTGGGAAACTGAGTCAGTTCTCTTCCAAATGCTGGCAACTGGAGATTAACAGCCCCTCTCCATTGACCAGGAATTCTCCTTTCTCAAAGGCAGTACACACAAAGCTCTGACAAAGATAACTTCATGTTTGATACCTTGTGATTAAGGAAGCACTGCCATTGCCTGTGCTCACTGCTCCCTGTGCTCAGCCAGCCCTCACTGATTGCTGTGAGCCCAGCTCAGAGCTGCAGTGTCAGGGTGACACTGGGATGTGTGGGCTCCCAGAGAAACCTGCACAGCACAATCCGTTCTGGAGCTGCTCTTGCATTTTGCAGGTCGTATCATATGGCCTTTTATTGCTTTATCTGTATCCCTGTAAGTAAAAAGACTCTCAGACCAAACTCAAAGGCAAAACAACCAGGTTTGCAGAACCTCACTGAAGGCATTCAACAGCTGAACAGTTCTGCTTAGACTAAATTAACTTTATACAGCCTGGTTTTACTCACAAGTTCTACTTGATTTGGAAATGCCAGGATTAACAGTATTGTGCCTAAACCTGTAGCTGCAGAATGTGATCCTATGTTCAGTAGGAGATGCCTGGCAAGCCTCAGCAGCTACGAAAAGATAGTGAAAGAGCTGATTTCGGGTAATATTTGGGTCCCAAATACACCCAGGAAAGCTCAGGAACATTGCCCCAGAGATACAAAATAACAGCCAGTCACATATTCTGATTTTACAGACATACAGCCGCTGGAAACCTCCTGGAATAACAAACATTTTTCCTGCAAACCACTCCAGTCAGAAGAGTAAGAAGAACTAGAGAAAGTTCCTGAATGTTCTGCCCACGTTTTTGGTTTGAGTTACTAAGTAATGACATTGTTAGAGAGATTAATGTTAGAGCTTAACTGCTCCTTTAGCACCTGTCCAGTCCACACCTGACAGAGGAAGATAAATATATTTATAAGACACAGCAAAGTGAATAACAAAGGGTTTATAAAGTTGTCTCTGACAAAACTGACAAGTTGTAGCTGGCAGCTTTAATCAGCTCCCAGCTGAGCCTGGGAAATTGGAGGGAACTGAGCACTGGCCTTTCTGATGAATCTCTGAAGGAAGGTTAAAGTTTTGTTTACTTTTTTAATGGGCAGAGCTATCAGGTTCTGAGGCCTTTGGATAAAAGGAGGATTCCTGTGCAAGAGCATTGTACACTGTATTTAACAAAGTCATTACTGGGTTAAAACTGATTTTTTCCAGTGAAGGATATGGCCTAGTGTTCCCTGTATGAAAGTTCCTACAAGGTTTAATGGCACAAATAACTGCCAGATGCTGGAAACGTACCAGATATATTTTTCATGTCTTGTATGTGAAAAGAGCAGTAGAATATAATTTAAATTTTATTTTTACAGATCAATGGTTCTTAAACCACCAATTTGATTTCTTTTTCAACAAGTATTCAGCTCCTGCTTCTTTTGTATGGCAACAGTGGGATCTTTCATGTGCATTTATTTAACTAGTACCAAGAAGACGAATGCAAGTAATGACCAATTATTTGATCAGATATTTCAAAGTAAGTTATAATTTATTATATTGCAGTATGTATAAAAGCTCTGGGTTTAAAAACTCTTAAACTGTTACTCCCTTAAAACTGAATTCTTTGGAGTCATGTCTGAGGATTGAGAGATCCAGCAGCAATTCCCAAATGTTTCACCTTACAGTTCACACCCCCTGCAACCACTGCCCAACTGACACCACAGGGGACTTGCTTTTTCCGAAAAGGCAAAATTGTTTTCTGATTAACAGCATTCTGTCACAAAAGTGTCTGCTCTTATTGCTGGCTCAAGTGTCTACTCCATAGGAACAGCTGATACAGAGACCTCACAAGAATTCAGGAAGGTTGGTAAATCAGGACCAAGGAGAGTTTTGCAGCAAACGAACTGCAAACCCTTTACTTTTTCACAGTCTAATTCACTGATTGCTTTCTGTCCACTAACTTCTAAAAAATGAGCCCACAGCTCTAAATCAGCAGCACACACGGACTCACAGCCCTCCAAAGCTGTTTGTGAACCAGTCACTGTGTAAGTCACTGTACAATTTTTCAAGCAGCACTGAAGGAGCTGAGGTATTGATTTTTTCCAGAGCTGTACAGGATACACCTGAATGTCCATCAACAACACTTGTACCAGTAAAATACCTCCATGTTCTAGTTTGTTTTTTATTTTCCTTGTGGTTCTGCTTCAATGATTTCTACCTGGTAGCAGTGGCAGACATTGAAATTTGGTTTTAGATCTGGGCCTTCCAACTTTGTACAGCATTATATACATTGTACACACATGTAACGTATACACATAAACATGAGCATGAAAAAACCACTTCCTTCTGATTGACCTCAGTGGAATTGTTCAACTGGGCCAGTTATTTACTGGGAAGATGACAAAGAACCTCACTGACACACGATTGCTTTAATGGAAAGGCACTGACTGTAACTGAACCTTTTCTATCCTGACCTGTTTCATTCAGAAATGTTTCCAGGGCATCAGTCTAATGGGGAGGGGAAATAATTTAAACTTCCTTTGTGAGATAATGCTGTGTTGTACTCCCACAGTGAAGGGATATGAGGATCGAGGCCAGGCTGGATGGAGCTTGGAGCAACCTGCTCTAGAGGAAACTGGGATTGGAACAAGATGGTGTTGAAGGGCCCTTCCAACCCACACCATTCCGTGGGTTCTGTGATCATCAGGAGGTAAAATAACACGTAAATAAAGCCCAGTTCCTGCTGCTCTCAGGGAAAGGCTCTGTTTCCTCAGCAGCAGAAAACAGCCAGTGAATTATATCCTCTCTGGAAGCGTGAGACAACCCACACACTGCTAAAAAGTTTTTATAAATTGTGATGGATAACTCCAGAGCTGCTTCCGCCCGCTCCTGCATGCTAACACAGGGATCAGCTGAAGAAATTAAAAGGGAACATAAATGTTGCATTAACAAAAAATAGATGTTTGTACTACTACAAAATTAATATGTTGGCATTGCAGATCTATATCCTCATTTATCTGAGTTACAATCATTAAAATATACAAACAATATTATTAACATCATTGCGGGATATCAATCAAAACCATTCCCACCACCTAGAGCATAATAAAAATCAACAAGTGGATTTTACACCAATAAATCTCCTAGAGTGTGGGTCAGAAATAATTTATATATATATAATCAATATATAAATAATTAGGATTCTGGCTTATGGTTGAAGGAATTCACATCCTGATAGAGAAATGCAGGAAAATTGGAGCACTTCTTCAGCTGATAAAATCACCATGTTGTCACTAACACTGCTGGTTCAGAGCACCTGTAAAGTTGAAAATATTATAGAACTAAAAGGATATTTAAAAAATTCTCCATTTAGGCAAAACAGCAGTCCAGAGAGCCATGCAAGTGATCCTGGACTAGCAAACAGTGGATAATTTTTCTCATTTGTATGAATGCCTGATTTTTCATATGAATTATGCCAAATGAGTTATTCACAGCATCCCACTGAATCTCACCTCTAAGATATTCACAGAATTCCAGAATGGTCTGGGTAGGGACCTTAGAACCCATCCAGTCCCACCCCTGCCATGGGCAGGGCACCTTCCACTATCCCAGGGTGCTCCAAGCCGTGTCCAACCTGGCCTTGGAGATTCCCATTCCCCAACCCAGGAGCAGGACCTTGCAGCTTTGTCAAGTGCTCCTTCACATCTTTCCTTTTCATCTTTGTGTAACTTGAATTTCATTGGAGTTAGGAGACAAACGAATTTGAATGTTTGATCCACGCACTCCAGACTGCTCATCATTTATTATATAAATTTACTATCCATTTCTATTCTAATGTGAGCAATTTCTAGCTCTTCAACAGGCTAAAAAGCGTTTTGCTACATTTCAAAGCATTCCTGTCACATCTGTAAGACTCATTCAGCTGCTAGAGTAGCAACATTTCAAACCTTTATTTGAAAAATAAATTTATTTCTTATATAAATTGTGTTGTTCAAAATTCATTCAAATGCAAAGAATTTGTGATTCTAATTGGACTTTTAAAAGTGTAAGATCTGCTCCTAAATCAGAGCATCACGTGATATCCTTCTCATTTGCCTGGGGAAGTGAGCAGATTCCTTGGATTGTTTCAAAGCTTCAGTGGAATGACTGATTCAGTTAAGCTCGGGATCTGAATCCAAATGATTTACATTGCAAGGAAAGCACTTGGAAAAGCTCCACTGCAGTAGTCACAGAACAATCTCATGGTTTAATTCATTACTTTCACCAACTTCAGACTGGAATAACTTCCCTGACTGGAGGAGAGCTCCTTCCTGGTTAGTAAAATCAGAGCCAGCCTCCTGAATCTGAGCGGAGGATGGATAGGTCACCTCAGATTTTGCATGGAGAGCATATTAAATACATATACATATATCACTCTGGTGGCAGACTCAGGGAACAAAAGCAGTAAAATATTTCCTCAGGGTAAAATACAGCTCCCAGGAGTGAGAAAGCCTGAAGCAAAAGGTTATTCTACCCAAGACATATGCTGGATGTTTTATTATTTTGGGGGGGATGCAGTGGTGTTGTTCTAATATGTGGTGTTCCAATTCCTGAGCCTTCATCCTACCTGCCCTTTGAAGACCTTGGAAGCAAAACTTCCTTAATGACACTGATGGGCAGAGAGGGAAATGGAACAGAGAAGTCAAGACAGCGGTGCAGAACCATTCCATGTTTAATGAAACACAGGGAAGGATGATGGATGTAGATAATTACCTGCAATTTGTATTTGAGACAATCTTTGGGTAAAAACACCACATAAGGCTTTAAAAGTCCAAGGTGAGAGTGCAGGTGGTGTAATTAATGGTAGGCAAAGCAGTCAGTACCTCTGGGGAGTGGAAGAGGCAAGTGCTGGTCAGTATTTCAGTGTTACCTGTGTCAACATAAATAGGGATGACTTCTAGCACAGGCTCCAGCCTTCCTCAGGACAGCTAACAAAAACCTCCTTCTGCCTGAAGGTTTCAAACAGCATGGAAGGAAAAGGATCACACAGGACTAAACCAAGAAGAAATTTAAAAAAAAAATCCAGTGGAAACTTTTCAACAACAAAATCTACAAAATGTATGGAAAGTAAATATAATATAAGCAGCACAGTCAAAAGACAGAAGAGTAGAAAGCTCAGCAGAGAAGAGGCCCTCACTGTGCATAGAAAGTCCAGGTGGATAATCACAGAATCACAGAAGGGTCTGAGTTGGGAGGGACTCAGAAGGATCACTGAGTCCAGCTTTTAAGTGAATGGCCCACATGGGCATCAAACCCACAAACTTCTTTCCCTCCTGTCTAAAACTCGTGTTTGGAAGGACACAGAGAATCCCAGCTGAGCCGATTACCCACAGCACCAGGGAGAGCACGGGTGTGTGTTCCATTTCCTGTCAAACAATCCACTGATCCATTGATGATTCTCTTATTATGTTTAAACATCCCGAATTCGGACAATTGTGTCTCTGTCCCCATGCCTTGCTGCAGACACTGCTCATGGGAAATACGCTGAACTTGTTGGATATTTTGCCAGAAGGGCTGAGGGGCAGAGCTGAGTGGCCAGGCCAGCCTGGCTCAGGACTGCCCAGTCACACAGCCCTGTGATTCCAGACTTCAGGGGGCTGAGAGGGAAACATTCATTCAGTGCTCATATCCACGGACTCTCCAAGTGCTACAGCTCTAACAGATCCCAAGGCATAGTGTGGGGCATTGACTCATCAAAGTGTGGAAGAATCCAAACACTATAATAGCATTTTTCTCTCTGGGGAATTTTACAAAGAAACATCAGTTAGGGCAGAGTAGAAAATAACAGCCCAAATATTTCAACCTTGGAAGTGTCCTATTAATGTATTTCCGACTTCTCTTTGTATGGAATGACTTGCATACAAATCCAACAGGACTAGACACAGCAGCTTCTGAACATGCATACAGAGGTCTGGGGTTTTTTCCTTCTTTTTGAACTAATGAAAGGACTAAATATTGAGGGTTTTCTTTTTTTCTTTTTTTCTTTTTCAAATCGAGATTTACTCCCTGCTGTCTGGAGAGCTTCTGACAGAGTCACTGGGATCGTCAAATGCAGAAAATACAATTTAGGAAGCAAAGGGGAACCAAGGACTTGAATGCTGAGACAGGAATCGTCCATAGAAGGTGAAGGATGTAAGAATTAGATAAAACGCTTCAAGAGAGATGGCTTGGGGTATAACCCAGGTGAGGAAGCTTATCCAGGGTGAACTGTGTTCATATCTTCTCCTGTCCTACACACTGATATTCCTCATTCCTGGGCATGTGTGTACATGACAACCCTCTTTTGGGGGAAGGTGCTGAAGGCAGAGAAGATTCTGAATTGAGAGGCTCAGATCCTGTTCTCTGCCAGCTCACAATCAATTGACTTATTCCTGCTTCATTATTATTTATATGGTGCAGTGAGGAAGGGATGGAGAACTCCCGTGCTATTCTGTAGGCACAAGCACAGAAAATTCTTCTTAGACCAATTTATATCAAGTTGCTTTACTTCAAATGACTCACTCTGTGTTTACACCTCTGCAACAGAGATAAAGGTCTGTCTGCATCAGGGAATTTAACAAGATCCTTCTGTTCTCCTTGGTCCAGCCACAAGTTTTAGCCAGGGGGAAGGAAAATAATTTTAAAAAGCAGGACAAGGTTTCCCAGCTGAGATGATGCTTCAGCCTGTTCCATCCCCTGTCAATAGCCACGAGCAACTGAGGGCAGCTCCATGAACCAAGAACCCTGGTGTCCTGCATGTTCTATTGTGACTGTGGAGCACAGAAAGCAAGGACATCTTCAGCTCTCAGTGAGAGCACTTTTTTTTGTTGAAAAATCATTCCTCACTGTTTGGAATGAAACCCATTATTACCAATTAACCTGCTGTGAACCCATATCACTGGCTGAATTGAGCATAATTATTCATCCATAGTAATAGCTAAAGTAAATTCTGGCAATCTCGGCTAACATTGACTTCTCCTTTGGGAAAATTTTCAATGATGCCGTGTCCTTGGTTATGTTTCTAAAACCTTTTTTGTGTTAAACTGCAACTGAAAGTGTATCATTATGACTCATTTCTTCTTGTTTTGCAATGTTGTTTTCTTTTTTCTTGCACAAACATCTATAACTAACTCTATTATCAGCTGAAAAATTACTTCCACATGTTCAGAAACCTGATTTTACTTAAACAAAGTTTTAGCATCGGTAGCCTGTGTAGGTTGTCTAAAAATAAATTTTTAAATTAGTTGTTACTTTTCATAGCTTTTTAACCACACACTCTGATGAACCACAGCCCTGTGAGCAAATGCAGACATAAATTTTGGTTTGAATTTATTTCAGGTTGTCAAATGTAATTTACTAAGAGAACGTCTGCCAAAAAAGAATCCAGAGGCAAACCTAAGTTGTCATCTTAAATTAAGTGTGGTTCCTTTTTGTTAATCTTTCTACATAAAAGGTTGTAAAGTAGTGCATTAAAGATGCAGCATTCCTCTTTCCTAATAAAAAGGCAGAGGTGCAAAAACAGAATAAAGACAGGATGTTTCTCTAGCTGAGGGAACATGTGCTCAAAACGATTGAGTAAGTGCTCCCTTGCTCTCTGAGAACTGCAGGCTGCTGTTTGTTCATAGCCCACGTGCAAGGTGGGGAATGAACAACCTGACCACTGAAGAGGAAGAACATCAAAACATCTGCCTAAGCTCAGCATCTCCTTTTTGCACAAGAGAATTACTCAGAAGGGCAAGAAATCCTACTGTGATAGCCCTGGATATCCTGGAGAGATCACGTCCCCTCCAGCCTGCGCTGGAACTGTGGAACTCATTTCATTGAGGACAGGCTGGTTCTGGCTCTCACTGAAGAAATGTTTGACTTTCAGAGTCAAGAAACTGAATTATTAAACCGTGTCCAAACCCTCGAGTCTTCACACCTGTCCCCTCCTCTCAGCACAGGAAGGTTGTTCTTGCCTTCGGGGTCTGAATGAAGCAGTTACTGCTCTTTTTATCCCTGAGGGTTCCCATCTCCTCCACATCATCCATGTCCCAGTTGTTCACCTTAACCACAGGCACCTCTTTGTATTTCCTCCATCCCCCTCCCCTGTGTAAAACTGTCACAACTGATGCCCGAAGTCACTCCCTCCCACATCCTGCAGGAAGTTTTCTACCACAGCTCCTTTAAAACATTAATCTGTAGGAGCAAAGAAAAGCTCCAAATTTAGGTTCTATATGGGGAACAATTTCTTTAACAAAAGGGTTGTCAAGCCCTGGCAGTGTTGGAGTCCCCATCCCTGGAGGGATTTAAAAGCCCTGTGGATGTGGCACTTGGGGACATGGTCAGTGTCGCTTGGCAGTGTTGGGGGAATGGTTGGACTCAATGGTCTTAGAGGCCTTTTCCAAGATAAATGATTCTGTGAATATGAACTGAAAAAACTCAGATTTGACAGCCCTGCTGGCTAAGACATTCCCATGCCCCATTGCATTGAGATGATACAAACTTAAATGGAAATAATTCTAATCTCAAACTAGGCAAGCAAGACTTATTTAATGCCATTTTCCTACAATAACACCACTTTGGCACAGATGAGGATTTGTGCCTTCTGTTAGCCCAAGTAAATTTGTGTACAATAGGGCTAGGAAGGCCCCTTACCAGTTTCTATGACAGGACTCTCTCTGTGTCCACTTCCCAGATTTGAAACTGGTCTGGAATTCTCAGGGGCTGAAAACACTTCTAATGGGCCAGTGAAAGGTAAGTGAGAAAAACAAGCCTACTGGCAATTGATTTATATTTGCTATACAGAGAGCCATACCTAAATCTGAACACGTCCAGGAGCCACAATCTGACCTCAATAATGCAGATTTGTTAAAGTTTCTATTAAAAAGCCCAACTTTTTAGCTGAAACTCATGAAATGTTTTTCAGCCCACAGGTCACTCTTTTGGCCTTTGATATGCCTGTCAGACACTCCTTTGCTGATCAAGCATCTCCTTTCCCTGAGTAGGAGCTGAGGTCTCTATTTTTGGAGACAGGTCCTTTCTATATCCCTTCTGTGGGCAGAATTTTCATCAACAACATTATCACTGGGAAAAACGAGTGTCCTACACGACTCTTCTGCCTGCAGTGGTCTAAAAGCTGGGGTTAAGCAAGTGAGAGGCACGAGCACTCTGGCTATAGCCAGATTTATATGCACCTCTGCTGTACCCTTGGCTCTTTGCATAGATTAAAAGACAATATTCTACACAACCAATTAAGATCTTATCATATTAATTGAACTGCCATTATAGCATTACCACAAGCCATCTAAGTAATCACTATATGATAACTCCTTATAAACCAGTTCAGTGACCTCCCAGCTGCCTGCAGAAACCGTGGGGTTGGCAGTTTGCCCTGAAAGCTCAGAATCTGGCAAATAACTCCTAAAACAAGGGACCTTTGTCACCAAAATGAAGCCTCCTGCTTCTCTCTATTGGGCAGGGGGGGAATAGGTGGTGGTTTTTTTCTTTATGGAAACATTTTTGAAGGTTTAAATAATATCTAGACACTATTGAGAGGGAAAAAGGAAAAGATGAAGCTGACACGCTTTGAAGATACATCATTATCCATCATTTGAGATCAAGAGGAAGACAACCTTTATAGACCAAAGATCCAGGCTCTTATTTAGGGCGTTAAGAAAGAGTTTTCCTTTACCCAGTAGAAACAGTAGGACAGTGGCATCAAGCAGACAAATCCACCCTCATTTTGATAGAATGTGAATTTCTCTTGGAAGAAGAGACTTAGGAAAGAATATCCTGGTAGACAGAGCACTGGAGCTGTTCACCCTCACAGAGCTTTGCAGTTTAATCCCAGTGGTTTCAGGCATGGATTGGCAGGCACTGTAGAGAGCTGTGCCATGCTCCAAGGTGGGGTACAGGTGGAGCACAGGTTAGGAAGCTTTCTGCTGCTTCCAAAGGGTTATGCACATCTCCAGCATCCCGTGGTGATGGCTCCTTGAGTTTGATGGACTTAAACCAAACCCTAAGGATAACTGTGAAAAGCCCAGCATACAAAAGGGACGTTCTTTAAGAGCTCATATAAGCAACCAATGCCTTCATTCTGTGGAATATTCCCCCCCTGGTGTAACAGAACTACACCAGGTGAAAAATTACAGCTAAATTACTGATAAAAGCCTTTTAAATTTTGGAATCACTAAACAATATTTTAAAAAACACCGTGTGGCTTCAAACATGCCCCAACTGACGGCTTGAAGGTTTCTTGAAGCTGTTTACAGTTGTCTTGCAACACACTGAGTTCCTGGGAAGATTCATGGAGCTGAGACAATCTGAGTACTTAACACTTTCCAAGACTGTGAACCTGCAAATTTTCTGTCAAAATCCATAGCAGCAAATATGTCAGCAGCTTCCTTCGGCTTCACCTCAACCACACAGACTAAAAAAACAACCTTTTTTTTTTTTAAAAAAACTGTTGTACCACCCCTGTTAGCAATTCAAATACACGATGTTAATGTCCAACTAGAAGTGCTCAGGGAATATCCCACCTGACAGGCACCACAACCAAGCACCTGTGAATGTCGTGGAGCGATAGTGAAATGATCGCTGTGTTTCCTCCATCCCAGCTTGTCTGTTGACATCTGGCTTTTATTTTATTCATAGAATAGCCATTATCTGAATTTTCACTTGTGCAGTACAAAATCTTCAGCTCTGGTCGAAAGCTGTTTAGTTTACAATCTCAAGTGCGAGCCATCGATTTTGGGTCAAGAGTTCCTGCTGAATAAGCCCCTCTGTTACCAAAGTGACACACAGGAGACTTCACAACAACAGATAGGGAACACCAAGATCTATCGGGTCACAGTAATAATGCTCTGCAGTGATGCAAATCTCAAGTTTCTCTGATGTAACACAGATCAGGGGACTCAGAGAACCTGTTCCTTCTGATCCTCTCCTCACAGAACAGCTTCTGCCTCCATCTCTCTTCTTGTTTCCTGTTATTTCCCATTTTTGGTTCCCCAGCCCTGGCTCAGTGTTCTGCTCCCTGCCTCACAGCCTCTTTGACTCGTTAACCTCCCGGAAAACCAGACACATTTTTTGTTTCCTGGCACACAATATTTTCTCAGTGCTCTGTCATGCAAAGGCTCCTGTACAGCAGCCCTGCACTGCCCAAGGACTCCGCATTCCCTTCCCCAGGGAAGCAGTGGGAATCAGGCACCGAGGCAGGACTTGCACTTGTTCACTGCTGAGCACAGTGTGGGCACAGAAAGCATTAATAAACTTCATCAAACGCAGTTCTCCAAGAGTGCATAAATTACAGAGACCTGAGCAGTTCAGCCTGTCACATGCTATGACAGAGCAGCTCAGGAGCTTTTCACAAACAGTGAGAAAACCTGGAGACTGAAAGAAAACCACAGAATTCACAAGGCTGATCATGTTTTTCTTAAAAAGGGGGTAAAAATTTTTTCTGGAATAATTCTCTTTCAACCCATACCAGGGATAGGACAAGCCTGATATGACAAGAAAAAGTTCAGCATAGAATCACAGAATCCCAGAATGGTTTGGGTTGGAAGAGCCCTTAAAGCCCACCCACCCCCCCCCCCTGCCACAGGCAGGGACACCTTCCACTATCCCAGGCTGCTCCAAGCCCCATCCAGCCTGGCCTTGGACACTTCCAGGGATCCAGGGGCAGCCACAGCTGCTCTGGCAACCTGTGCCAGGGCCTCCCCACCCACAAAGGGAAGAATTTCTTCCTAATATCTCATCTAAGCCTACTGTCATGAAGTTTGAAGTCATTTCCCCCTGTCCTGTCATTACATGCTCTTAAAACGTCACTCTAACATGCAGCTGAAATAGAAAGACCACAAGTACATCATGGGAACGGTAAGAAAATGTAAGCTGGGTAGTCCCTAGACAATGTAATATACATTAAATTAACAGCTAAATTGCAGCAAGGTTTGTATTTCATTTTGTGCAGGTTCCCTTTTTACATAATGCATGCTGTCAGCAATCACTCTCTGCTTAATATGCGTAGCAATTCCTCTTCTGTGTCACTTACTCAATATTTTTTCCCTTTCTACCAGAGAAAAGGCGTGTGAAGCCCTAATCTTGCTCCGGGTCATGCAGGCAGAGAGGTGGGAAGCCAAGTAAATGTGTCCTCTCCTAAAGAAACCCAGGCAAGCAGAACACCCATGGAGAGAGGGACGGGGAAGATCATGATGGGCTGTGAGTGGGAGAGAATTTGCAGGGGAATGAGCCACAGCTAAAGCTGGCTGACACCATCATCAGAGTTATGATGCATTCACTGCTCCTCACTTGCCTAAAATTCTGCCTGATACGTGACCACAATTCCCTTCAGCTCCTCAAGGTCTCGCTACAACACCAACCTGTGGAGAGACAGGACCTGATGAAGGAAATTCTCATAGTCATTTGTAGCCCCAAAAAACATTGTAAACACTTCCTGACTGCCAAGATGAGCTGGGATTCAATCAGATGCTTAAATACATGCCCAAGTACAAGCTCTTCAGCAGAACCAATGGACCTGTTTTAAGTCAGGCATGGAGCAGGGGATCTGTGCTGCACCCAGCCTGAGAGCAGAAATTCTATTTCAGCCCTGGAGGTTGTGGCCGTTCCAGAAACACACTGCATTTCCTGCTTTACTTTCACTGCTGATATTCTGGCTTATTGTTATTAAAGTAAAAGTTATGGCACCAGGGACTTTAGAGGAGGTTTTATTTCAAAAGCCAAGATGTCGCCGAAAAGAACATGGGTATTTCAGCCTGAATAATTTTTCCTCTTAAGGAGGAAGAGATTTAACATAAAAACTACCATCCAACTGTATCAGAACATAGCAGATATTAGTAAACATTATTGCACCAGTGAGCTAATACTTGTGAAGATAATGCATTGAAAGTTTCAAACTCAGGACTGCCGGAAGTAAGAGATAGCTGCAGCTCAGAAAAAACCAGCTACAGAGCTCGATAGTTTTCTTGCTAAGAACAGCCACAATGGAATTTTACCCTTCCCCTTCTCAATTATTTTACTTCCATAAATCAAAAAAGTCTTGCATTACAGAAATTGGCCAGCAATCAGTCAGAGCAGACTAATTGCTTTTGCTATTTAAAAAGAACCTCATTTTAAATGGCTAAAGTGTTGTGGTGTAAAGTAGCTATTGTACATGTGCATTAATTAATTTCCTAAGGATTTTTATTACATCTTCATGACACAGTCTAATTATCTGATAGTGCTTTTTCCCATGTATAGGAGAACGATGTTGCTCCAGCATGTACTTCAATTGTACTGCGGGAGCCTGGGAAGTGGGAATCAAAGGACTCAAGGTCTGTCTGTTCTGCTAAATAACACATCAGGAAGCCCAACTGCAAAATCTCTTCATTCCCGAGGGATACAAGAGATAATCTGTGAAACATCACTGTCCAACTTATGCATTTTTCATACTCTTTCAAAGACACAGAGAAAAAGTGAGGGAAAGCATGTGCACAGTACTTGATTAAACATTTCCCTTCTTCCTGAATGAAAAATGCAAACACTGGCCAGCATAAAGAATGAGGACAGTGCTGGCTGGCAGCCTCTCCCCCTCTACTCCCACCTGCTCCTAACACTTAAAATGCTTTTTGGTAAGTGTGACTCCCCATCACTGGAGGGATGTCCTGTCAGCTTCCCAGCTCACATCTGAGGGCTGGTGTGGAACTCTTAGAGCCAGGACACAGAGCACATCAACTTCCCTTCCCAAAATCCCGAAGTCATTTCCAACAGCTGAGGAAGAAGTCTCACAACGAGCAGGAGAAATTCAGAACATAAAAATGTATCCTGGTCTCTGGAAAGTTCCAAACAGATTTGACCCACAGTATGCCACAGGAATTTGCAGTTTTCCTCCGTGCTGCTGTTCCACAACGAATCACAATAAGGGTTGGAAGATCCAAACTAGGGAGAGTTTCCAGTGGGACTCTCATTCCTTACAATGCAAGGGGAGGATTCTTCTCACCAGAGTACAGGAGAGATGGCCCCAATTTGGAACAAACAGAAGGGTGTATAAATATATACCACTCCCTATCCAGTACTCATTAGAATGAGAAGCCAAAGTCTATCAATATCAAATGAGAAATAAATAAATGTCAGATTGAAAGTTAGGCATAGATAAAGGCTCAGGAATCTGCTCTTCTGATATGTCACTGCAGCTGGGAGGTGAAAGAACTTGGATCTCAACAAAAGCAGTGGGGTACCTGGAAAAATGCATGATAAATACAGGCCCTGGGAAAAAAGAATTTCTGTGTGTTTGTCTTAATTTTCATTCTGTTTGGGAAAAGCTCCAGTGAACTCAAATCTTGGCAATGACTTTAACTTCAAATTAATTTAGAATAAATAGAGTAGATAACAGTAGTGGAAGGTTTGCCTGCATTTGGTACAGTACTCAGTATGCATCTGGGCAGGGATCGAATACTTAGAGCCCAGTCTCCCCTCAGACTGCATCGAACTTCATGTGAAATCATTAACACCCTGTGAATACCCTGAGAGCCTCAGCACTGGAAATAAGATCCACTTGCTTTAGACCAGAAACCAAGCCTCAAATGAGCACAGCCCCGCTGGCCTCGGCCTTGCAGAGATTGTTCCACTCTGTGTGGGGACAAATCAAACAAAATACTCCCAGCATATGGAATATGACCTGGGGGAGGGAAAGCTGGAGAGACAGCAAACGAATTTGTAAAGTCTAATCTGTGTTTGATGCACACAAGTTGCTCCCATTAATGTGAAATCAAGTAATATCACACTAAAAAAAGACTGCAGTCCCAAAGTGGCTGTCTGGGCCCATCCACCCCCTCCTCTGCAGCCTGTGCTGCCACAGAGCAGCCTCCTGCCAGCTGCTTCTCCAGATTTAACTCCCCATCCTTGTGCCAAAACTGGCTGAGGGTGAGCTTGGCATCATTACTAGGTGAGAAATACACACAAATATTCAGATACACTTCAAGGTTAGCTCTTGAGCTTCTGGGCCACAACCTGCAGCTTAAAGAAATGTGACGAATCCAGTGGACAAGTCAACAAATCCCATCCCTGGTGCAGTAGTGCCAGGGCATTTCCCCATTCCCCCAGGAGTTCTACCCCTGCCTTCTCCCAGCAAGCAGCAGCAGTCACAGACTGCAGGGCTCTGGATGGCATCACAACCTCCTGAAGCAGATGAACACAACTCCTCTGCTTCCACAATGGTGGTTAAGTGACACTTGCAAAGTTCAAGTCCAAACCTTCCCAACACTGAGCACCCTTAGGGAAATTCCTGCTCCCTGGGGAGACAAAGCAGCTCGGAACCTCACCAGAGTGGGATGGGAAACACAGAAAGGAAAGGGAACATGAATTGTGCATTATTTGTAGATATTCCCTCTCCCTGTATTCCATGTGCTTGGCATGGGCGTGGGCCCGGTCTGGCAGGGGAAAGGGGTGAGCAATAAAACATGGCAGCACTTTGAGGGAAACTGCAATTTCCATTCTATCGATCCTCTCTGGATGTCAATGACACACTGAGTTTATTTGGAAAACTAAATTCCAGAGCATGTTGCTGGAAGATGCTCTAGTTAAGCTTATTTGACTGACTAAAATTTAATTACATTTATTTTTGCACTATAAGATACAGCAAGGAAAAATACATTCACAGCTAAAGCATGTAATTGGACTGTAGCATATAGATATAAAACTTTCTGGGATAAAAAGGTGCATTTTATTATGTGGTTTATAAGATTAAAATTTCATTGTAAATTATTATCAAAACTATAGCATCACAAAATTAAATTTTAGTTAAATTAGAATTCCCTTAAAAGCAAAACCTCCAGGATCTCAACACTTAACTCATGCAGCAGCTTCAAATGGTGCACAATGCTTTCCAAAAAACTTCCCCAAAGAAACAAATAGAAAAATTGGCACTTAAAAAAATCATTATGTAAAAATAGATTGTTAATACTATCTGTCTGTAGCACAAAACTCCTGACAGGAGTAAAATCCAGATATTCATTTGCTCCTTTTCAGAATGTACATGGCTGATCAAGTAATTTTTGCTGCCAACAAAGGTGCCAAGGAGCTTCCATGCAGGTTGTTGTAAATGAAGCCTTCACTCCTCCCCTTCCTTATAAAACAACACTGGCAGCCACACTGGGGGTATCAGTATTGGACAGAAGTGCCTGGCCTCCCTTAAGTGGAAAAATGTCAATAAGGAACAAGAGAAAATCACTCCCTGATCCATAAATGATTATCTGGTGGTGGGATTTTATCACCCTGTTCACCACTGTCTGCAAAATCTGAGTTTTAAGAGTCCTGGAAAAAAAGCCATTTTGCCCTTCAAAGCACGGAGCAGGAACCTGAATCAGCCTTTCTTTGTTCCCCACCCTCGAAGTGTCAGCGCTGCGCTGCTGCATCAGGGATGACAACATTGGTCCCTCAGTCCTGGAAAATGTGGTTCCCAAAGCCCCTCGTGGACTATCAGCAAGTGCTGACTCATGAACTTTCCTTTTCAGGTTTTGTTCCTCCCCTGCTGTAAACAGACTCATTATTTGACATTGCAGTTTTCAATCATACATTTTTAATACTTTCTAGGAGAGTTCGTCTGTTGTGAAATCTGCTCCAAATATTTCTTTGATTCTTCAGACTCCTGAATATTAAGAATATTTTTTCTATTTCTCTTTCTTCTCTGGCACATCCCATGTGCTCCTCAATTCTGCTCCTCTGCTGCCATTACAATGCTCTTCAGACAACACATCTGTAATCAGGAGCTCAGGTGGGTGATGGCTCCCAGGTAAACCCAAACCCTTGTTTAAGCATCGTGTATTCAAATTTTCCCTGTCCTTATCCCACAGAATGTGGCAGAGTTTAGATAAGAATAAATTAAGGATGATGTATGAACTGAGGTCCGAATCTTTCAATAAGTATTGTTCCAGATGAGATGAGTGAGCTCTGTAAATGGATTACTTTCCAGAAGAAAAGACTTTACTGCTGTGTTATCATAAATCTATATTTCCACGGCACAGACGCTGTAATTTAATTATGGTGTTTAGCTTCTGCAAGTTTAAGGTGCAGCCTTGTCTCCTTTCAAATCTACATGGACAGATGTCTTTTCTACCTCATGGGATACTTCACTGAAGTATTGTATGGGTAAAAGCAGAGTCTGAAGCAGCAGAAGTACAATTTACTAAGAAAGCAATCAAAACGTTGTCCAGGAGGTACTCAACACGACAAGGAACAGGCACTTACTGCAGTGGTGTGTTTTTTGCAATAATGCTATTTGAATGTTAAATCACTTGGCAAAACAAAACCTTATTGATTAGGAGCTGCTTTAAAGAAAAGTACACATTTTAGCCATTTTTTTATCATCCATCACTTTAAGCCAAATGTGTAAGAATATTCGAATACCCAATATAGCATGGTGTGGAAAGACTCCTCCCTGGAGTCCCCACAGGAGGAGTGACACATTCTAGAAGAACGATTTCACACTGAAGTAACGAGGAGGCAGAAAAAGTTGTTTTTGTGACTTCCTCACCTGCCAATCACTGCCTAACTGATGGAATCAGGCAAATGGAATAGGTGAGTGTCTTTATCTGCTTGACTGCAAAAATAAAACTAACTAAAACACAGCGAGGCCGTCCAACTTTCTGTAGAGTTAATACTAAGTTAACACTAAAAAGTATGAATTCATCCACTCCTGCAGAAGGGAGGCAGTGTCTTAGAGCTGTGACGTGCTCAGGTACATTAACCACATCTAGAAAGTGTCTCCAGGGCCTGACCTAAGTGGAAGCCATCAGTCAGCTGAGGGAAGGGCACTGACACCCTCGTTCCTAAGCCATTTATCCAAACTGAGCCTCAACGACCACCACATTCCAGAGCTCTGTTTGGGAGAGCTCATAAGGACATGACCACTGGGAGGGGTGAGACTCATGACCAGCTGCCTGCTGTGGAGAAAGGATAGCAGGGGTGCCACACACAAAAAGCTGAATCTCCAGGGGTATCACCCAGCACCTGCTCTCAGTTGCAACTCAGCAAAAGAGAATGAAGCTGTGGCCATCCTTAACCCATCCAACTGTTTGATCTGCTCAGTGCAAACCTGGGGTGAAAACACAAACCAAAAACAACATCACTTTTTTTCTGGGGGGAAAAAAACCTAGGTTTCCCATTGAAATGTCGCAATCTGAAATTTTAATCTGTTCTCTCAGATGAGGTCTTTACCAAGGCATCAGCACACTGGAATGTCCACACAGTGTGAGCTCCATTAGCAGTTTATTATTGGAATTATGTCCCTGATTGTGCACTGCTCAACCATCCTGAGAGTGAGAAACGTGGACCTTTGCTCTGGAAATGTATTCTTCTGATCATGTTGACTGCTTCCCGTTCATTACTGACCAGCAAAATCGTATTTTAAACCTAAATTATTCAAAATCTTGCTGTATAACAACATGTTAACCCTCTAAATAAAGAATATATTAATTAGATGCTTAATGAAAAATCGTTGAATAGATTTTCGCATGGGAGTTGACAAAATATTTCTTATCATGATGTCAGATTTCCCTATTTTCTTTTTATTGCTCCTTGGTTGCTTTTCTTTCCTGTGTCCTTCATTGCCCTTTCATTCCTTTCAGGTAGGCTTCCAGTGGGACAGATGGAGAACTCTGGGCAGCAACTCAACCAGCACAGGACCCACAGTACCCAGTTTAGCTCAGGGCAGTAGGAAATCCTTTTGTAGTTTTTTCTCCAGTCTTAGGAGGAAAAAAAAAGCAAAGCCTTGTCTTTCACATGTTTTTACACTGCCTACTTATGTCAGCACAATTCACTGCAGAGAAACTTAGAATCTGTAACTTTTTCTGAGCAAGTCTGGCCAGCTGCCATTAGATAAAACAGCTCCACAAAACCATCCCATGTTTCCAAAGCTTGGAGGTGAAAAATACTGGATATTAGGAGTGTTGTCCACCCCCACTGAAATCCATGACAATTTCCCCTTTGGTTCGCACTGGTGGGTGATCAACATTTGAGGCAGTTCCTGTGTATAAGGGAAAGCAAAATGCAAAAGGTATTGGGGACATCAGGGCAGATCCTCTTTGGGCACAGAGCACACCTGTTTGTGCCTGAGACACTGCAGACAAAGCTCAGGAAGCTGTTCTCTCCAGTGGTCTGTGCTAAACCACAGATTTCATGTTCCCTCCCAGTACAGGAACAGATCAAAGAACTGTGGAAGGAATAAGGCCCCACTGACTGATTGATTTTGCAGGACAAGATGCAGCGCAGCTGCAGTAAATCTGCATTTTGGCCACTGCAGAGATGTGCTCCAGGTAATCCCTCCTGCAGCCACAGACCATGGCTGGGTCAGAAATTTGCTGTCTCTGTTCCCTGAGATCTGTGTGGCACAAGCCTAAAGCCAAACATATCCAAAACAAAGATTTGCTCCAAGACCTAAACCTGGAAATTTATCTTTTCGTGCCCTGTTCTTACACACAACACACTGAGGTGTTTTTATCATCTGCAAAATGCTTTTCCCTGGTCCTTTCCTGCTGTATGTGTGTGGCTGCCCAAAATGAGCTTGGGGCAGTATTAGCAGAAGAGCTGAGTGTCAAGGACCAAAGAAGTTGGATTTTGCCTTCAGGAGGAGCAGAAGGAAGAAGTTCATGGCACTTCTCACACCTGGCAGGGTCCCCTTGGTCCCCTCTTTGCTGTCACAGCCACTTCCAGCCCAAAAGGAACCGAACAAAGCTCATCCCAAGATAATTCCCCACGCAAAAGGAAACCACAGGAAGAACCTTTCTGCTGCTCAGAGAATCTATTTTAAGATATTGGCATTTGATATAAATAAAACAAAAGCTGTTCAGGATTCATTGTTCTGTCCACTGAGTAATGAACACCAACATGATAATTACATCAAAATTGATTGGTTTTAAAATGTCTACTCTAATTAATTCATTATAATACTTATAGGACAGTTTCAGACAAGCTCTAGTGCACCAAGGATTAAATGTCATTCACTTGCAGTGGCCAGGAGGCTGGACACACCCATTTGTAGAGAATGGAAATTAAAATCAGAATCAGAAATTAAAAATCAGAATCATAGAAATCATCACAGAAAGGCTTGGGTTGGAAGAGACTTCAAAGATCATATATTTCCAACACAACAAATAGGTTTAACTTTTTTATTTCCCAATCCTAATTTTCTTTGCTCTTAGTATTATGTGAATATTTTTTTATATTTAACTTTCTCCTTTGTTATCTTTTTTAAACAAGGAAAGAGAAAGATGAGAGATCTCTGAAATCTCAGCTCATAATCTTCTTTTTTTCAGCCTGACGGGAAAACCTGGTTAGGGATTTCCATGTTTATCCAGGCTGTGGAAGGACAGCTCTTCTGTGAGGTGGGAGTTTGGACACAGGCAGTAGCTACAGAAAGATTTTCAGACCCAGCAAGTGACTGAAGCACGTTGATTTCTTAATTTTCAGATACTTTGCCAACTAATTTAGGCCACGAGAATGAGTTATAATTTCTGCATTAGAATTTACGTGCTCCAGCTGTGACCTGACCACACTGAGCTGGGCTTCTCAGAACAAACACTTAATTCTGGCTCTGAGTCACAGCCCACCCAGCCCTACTGCTGACATGGGAAGGGTTCATTTGCAGAGTATAAATATGCCCTTCTACTCAAATATATTGGCTGGAAAACATCAGGCAAGTGGAGATATAAGGAAAAAAAGTATAAATCAGAATTTGTCTGACTCTTAAAATTTGGTAACCTTGACTCAGTTTGGAAAGTAACTGCACAACCCACTGTGAGGGCAAGAGTTTTCCTTTTAGAGAAAGTCAGTTTACATTTCATCAACTGAACACAAGCTTTATTTCTTTTTTGTTTAGAAGCAGGAAAGCGTAATGCCACAAAGACCAAAAGCCCTCTGTTGGTTTATAAAAAACTGCTGTGCTCTGAGCAAGAGCTTGGCCTGCCTCGGAGTCCATTAATAGCTATCTGTACCAGAAAGACAGTCGTGTATTTCTGTTTGTTTCTGTTCTCCAATTCCTCCCCTCCAAAGGCTAAATTGTGCTGCTTCTAGTAAAGATTAAATAGCAAGCAATTCAACTTCTGGCACTACACTTTCAAATACGAAAGAGGTTATGTCATGCAAGAAGAAAAGGGTTTTCTTTGGGATTGGGCATTCTTCTTCTTTCATGACATAATGAAAGGGAAGGGGTGCCTTTTAAAGCTCTGTGACATTATCAAACTTTGCCACAGTCACACTGTGTGAAAGCCCTGCACATCACCGATGCTAAGGATAGACAGGAAATGATAATGAAAAAATCAGTATTAATTGCTCACAGAGCCAGGATCTGCTCCATCCCCGTGTACAAATAACTGCACAGCTCTGCCTCATTGCTTGTGGTACTGGAGCGGGGGAAAAGTCACTTTCATACCCTGGTTGTTTACTCTGTAGAGTTACTCAGTGAATAGTAAGAAGAATCTGAGGCACAGCAAGTCAGCAAATAAATCACAACTGACAGGTTTTTTATTTCAGTCACACTGTGGTAAATTCAAATAATTCTAATGAAGTCAACTGTGCTGCTCCACACTGACCCATCATCACACAGAGTGGGACAATCGCAGTGTTAATTTCACAAAGAGAAAAGATACACTGATATATTTTTGCAGATCTGGTGATATATAACTTACATCCTTCATTAATAGCTTCTATTCAAGGCATTTAATTAGCATTATGATAAAACTAACCAAACTGCCTACAGTGCAACAAACAATCTGAATTGAGGCTGAGCAGTTAAACCCCTCTGACAGCTCTGACCGCCCGCAATCCTAATGGCCAGTCTGGCAATTAATGTTCGCTCATTCATCACTACTAATTAACTTCATTGATTTTTAACACTGGGATTTCCACATTAAAGCATGCTGCAAGAAGCATCACATTTGTTATGATATAATATTCAGAGGAAATGAAATAAAAGAAGTGCTGTGTCAGGAGACAAAACCACCATTTAGGCCAGGATGTGAAGTTACACCAAAAATTATGCATTGATCTTCACTGGCATTTATTTTAACCATCTGCTCTCTTGAAAAGGAAATGGCAACTATTTGTTACATGGACGTGAGACAAAAAAAGACAAAAGTTTAATGAATGGACTGCAAAGTTGCTTTTCAGGTACACTTCTCTTGCATAAATTCTGTCACTTCAATACAGCCTGAAATCCCCACAGTTCCTCTATTGGAAGGACAATGGCGAAGGTAAATAATGTTTTCAAGAAAGGATTTTAAAAGTGTTAAGGTTCTGCATTGGTCAGATCTGTAGGAATGGAGGGGAAGAGGTGGGGAGATAAAGATTTTATATAGTTTCTCCAACAGTTATCTGAACTTTCCATCATATGGAAAGATAATATAAGAATTACAATACTAATCAGGCATGGACACTGAGTCTCTGAAGATGCAGAGCCAGTCAAGAAAGAGCAAACTATCAAAAGAAATTAAAGTTACACTGCGTTGTTGGACTGGCTTGTGCAGGTAGATCAATAGAGCATTGACAACTTATTTCTATGCCAGGAATGTCCACTAAAAGCACATGGTTTCATTGAGCTGGATGTTCTCAATAAAATATAAGCTATCACAGAGCAAAGAACTGAAGGAAAAATATCCTGCTTATTTCTTTAAAGAGTGTTTGTAATAAACTAATGATCTGGGCTGATTCTAGTGGATTAGAGTGGTCCTGCTTGTCACTTGACACTGATTTACTGTATAAACTTCAGCAAATCCTGTTTCCCACAAGTCTCAGGCTTTCCTCCACTTATAAATTTAAAAAAACCACTCTTGAAGATTTTCCTTTTTATGAGAAGGGAGGAGAGTATTTCAGGTTGCAAATGAGGCCATTTTACAGCATAATAAATCACCAATAAATACAAAAAGAAATTGGGTGAGGAAAAGTTTTGTGTCTGGCAAACTTCTAGATCCTTTTCCACATGCCAGTTACAGATGGTTTGAAGGTGACACCACAGAGCACGTAAAAAAAGTAGATACTTTCTCCTGAATTTCAGCTTAAAATACAAGCTGAAAAAGTAGCAAATTCATGGTGCACAGGAGTCACTGAAGCTCTTCCAAATCTCCCATGAACGCTGTGCTTAGCTTTCTAAACAGGGAACACAGAAAGAGGATGTACTGCATACAGAGCAACTCAGTGATGGTGCAGCAGCCATGCAAGATTTTATGTAAGAATTACATAAAAGCAAACGTATAAAGATTTGCAAGATCAAAAGTTGTTCATCTGTGAAGTAAATGCCCAGTATTGTCTCTCCACTTCCTGCCTCATGCCTTGGGATGACACAATCAACAAGGCTTCCTTTGTGGTTTAAGTTCTGCTTGATTGTACATTAATGCACCAGATAGGACTGAATCATCTGTTCTTGTCTGCAAGTGGTGCTGAGAATTTATAGCTCTACAGTGGGAAGCTACAAGTGATGTGTATGGGCATCAGCTGAAAAGAAGAAAGACAAGGTCATCCACAAACAGCAGGCCTGAAAAAAGGGAGGCAGTAATATTTTAAAGAGAATTAATTATGGGGAAGATATTAATAAATATATCACAGAGTTTCTATTATAGTCTGATCATTCAAACCATTACAAGGCATGGAACAGAAAGGCTTTGGTCTAGGATCACTTGGTGCATAAGTTCAGGATTAATTTCTTTAATGTCCAAGAATTATCTCAGTTCCAACCTGCCTCCTTCCCAGCAAAGGCTCCAGAATTCCCCGCTGGAGAATCCTGGGGAGTTGCTGCCTCCAGGCATACAGAGGATGGAGAGGAGCTCCCCACAGCTCCTCTCTGTCCGAGGCACAAAGCAGGGAATGTGTCGCAGTAAGAGGAATGTGAACTCATAAATTAATGTCCTTTCAACATAGAGAGATGGAGAGATTTTGCAGGAAGCTGCTTTTTATCATATTGTGCTCAGGCAAGCCAAGGGTAGATCAGATCCTGAGCACATGTTTTTTGGATAGGGCATGTGAAACAAAGGATAAACAAACTTCAAGCAGCTTGGTGATGCAGTTGCCATCATTCAGTTAAGATTAAGACATTGTGATTTTAAAGTTACATCTCTTACAAATCTTTTTGTGGCCTTGGGATTTCTTTATGCTTTTTGGATGGCTCAGTTTGCAAAGACCTCTCTCAAGGCAGACTCGGAGTGGATCAGAGTTCAGTTCAGGAGTTCACCAATTTACAACACTTTTCCCTTTGACGTTAACGGATTTATGGATCTATTAAAAATAAACACATATTTAAGTGCTTTCCTGTAGATGTACAAATTGCAAAGTATTGCCAAGAATCCACCCCAGAAGAGCCCCTTTGTCAGAGCCCACACTCCTGTTTTATTCACTCAGACTGGGGCCTCCTCAGAACCTGTATGGATTAATCTGGGAGTGACTGAGTATTCCCCATTCCAGAATGGGGAATAATATAGAAGTTATAAATAATATAAAATATTCCCTATTTTGAAATGGGGAGTAAGACTGAGAACATCCGCTGAAGAAGGTAAAACAAAAAAGATACCAGCTCCCTTTCCTCTGGTTTTTCTCGGTTACACGCCTTCCCCTGAGCTGCTGCCTCAGTACAAATTTTTGGCCCAATGTAAATGAAGATCCACTAATTTTCTTATATCCTTTGTATCCTTATTCCATTATAAAAAAAACCTCATGGGACATCCTACCTGAAGTCTCATCCCAGTCTCAGAGGTTCATATTGCATCCAGCCTGCTCTAACACAGCCACATAGCTTTGGCTATTCTTTGTTCTCATCAAAGGCATTTTGAGGTGGCTTCCACGGTAAAAAATGGGACAATGGTGCCTCTGACAGACTGGAAAGCAGCAGAGGGTGGGATGAGCCACGCCTGCAAGCTAGAGAGAGACACAAAACAGGAGCTTTTGCCAATCCTACACAATGTGGTGCATTTGCCCCAGGAAAAAAAGATGCTTCCAAACAACACAGTGCAATCTTTGCTGTGCAACGAACTGAATCGAGATCTGATATTGAATGACATTCCATCAAGAGCACGAGAAGCAAAGAACTGACTGAAGCAGGCAGTGCGACTCAACCTTCTTTGGAAGCACCAAACATCTTGTGGTGATTATCAGAGGAGGAGAAAGAGAAGGAGGAGGAGGAGGCAGCTTCCTCTAGCTCGGAATAATGCAAGACCATCAGCTGAGTATGAAGAGCCCCAGAGAGTTTCCCTGAGCTGTGTCTGTGCAGCCCTGGCTGTCACATTCTGCGTGGAAGTGTTTGAGGGCTCTGCAAAACCTCCTGGGGGTGCAGGGGACACTGAGAGAGAACATGAGACTTTAGCACAGCACCATTAGCAGCTTCAAGCAAGGAGCTTTTGGTAACCAAAGAAACATTTTCAAGATCTCAGCACAGCTTTGTCATATAAATTTGAGAAATACTCTCTCTGTGATCTGAAATGACTTAAAATTGTCGTGGGCAAATTTACCTTTCTCTGCTGCTTGAGAAAAGCACACTGCAAAGGTCATCAGCTCCTCACACAGAAGTTTAGAAGCCTTCAAAACCCAGAAAATTCCTACTGTTTATGGTAAGGTCTCATGTGGTAATTAAAACTTTTAGGTACTGATGTAGTTTGGGGTTTTTTATTCTGCTATGTGCTTAGAAAAAAGACATGATTTTACATTAATCCTACAACTGAATACTGACCCCAAAATCTACAGGAAGCTGCTGATATTCCAATTGCTGTCACATGCGTTGCACCATCCATACCTAAATATGTACCTACTGTGAGCAGTTTTGTCAGCAACATGGAAAAAATGGCCTTTCTTTAACCAAATAAAGGAAATACCATGGAAAAAAAACTCCAGAAAAGAAAATATATTGAATAATCAATTATACATATATATGTATACACACACAGAGAATTTCTTTTATTTATATAGACATATGTAGGTGTGCATCTATCTCCTATTTTCTCCCTAAACTCTCCTGCTCACAGACCTGAGAATAGTCCTTCTAATTACATGAAGAACTTACAAGAGTGTAATTTTCCTGAAGATTTCTCTCCCATAACAGAGGATTTCAATTTGAAATAGTTCTTAATGATGACCAGAAAAGCATCACTCAAAGTATTCCAAGGTTCCAGTGGATGGTTCAAAGATAATTCACTGTAAATTATCCCTACAAAGTATGTCCTCATTTTCAAAAGAAAGTGTAAATGATGTAAATCTGAAGTGTTCATCCTGTCAGCCAGTTCTACATTTATATCCAAATAACCAGTTGTTTCTGAAAAACAGGAGGGTCAATGAAGGCAGCAGGTACAGTCAGATATGGTTTGACTGATGTATTTTAAATGACTGAAAAATGTGCTTTTCCGTGTTCTGACACCAGACAGATCCATGTACAACTGCTCCAGGAATGCGCTTTTTAATATTGAAGCTGAGGTTTTTAGAGCACCAAGTGGTGCATTTTCCTCTTGATGTGCTGCTGTATTAAAAGGAATTATGCATGTGAACTTGGCCACAGCAAGAAGAGACCTCATGTCTCATACTGGGCTGGATTTGATTATTAAGGTAAAATTTGTAATAAAATGAAAGCAGTGTCAGGGGAAAACATTTGTAATTCCAAAGAAGAGTAAGACCTTCAGTAATGACATGTTTCCACCTGAAATCTTATACCTAAAGCAACTGGAATGGTCCCTTTAAGGTCCCTTCTTTATTTTTGTCCTAAACGCTCATTTCCTCTACACCACTGCAGAATTCAGTGAGGCAATAAAATCATGAAAGTAGACCAGGAAAAAAATCTAAATTTTAAAGAGCATTGTAAAGCCTGGGAAGGCTCAGAGGGTGTGGGACACAAGGAAGGAGGAGTACCTGGAAACACAAAGAGTATAGGAATATGTACAAGTTCTTTTGACAAACTTACAGTAATAGGCTGGAAATTCATACTAAAAAGAGACTAAAATACAAGCTAAAAACTAGAAACACCGAAAGTGCTTTTTAAGTTCTGTAAGGAAGTGAATTATGAGGGGTAATGGCAGAGTTTCAGATTAAAATGAGTGTATTTTCTGAGAAAAAGCCATGGGATATTCTTTTACCAGTGGCCCAAAACATGGTCCTTGCATGAGGCACAACATTTCCTCCAGGTACAGGATGTTCAGGGAAGGATATTTCTGGCTATTTCTAAGTTAGAAGTTATTCAGTTGAAGAACAAAGATTTTGCATTTAATTTGGAGCTGACTGGAAAATGTTATTGAGTTATCTCCTAACCAGATTGAAAATACAGCAGCAAAATCAAATCATGGGATGAGTTTCATGCTCTCTTACAGAAGTGCTTTAAATTTGCTGAAGTTAATGGTGTCTCTGCTGAATTACATCAGCTTTTTAGCTCTAAAAGAACATACTAGTATAAACTAAAGCATTATCAACTTATCAGCAATCTCCTTGTCTCCTCCTGGCTGCAGGGCCAGAAAGGAAGACTCTTGTTTTAGACACAGTCCAGTGAACCAAGCAGACCCCTACACTCTCAAGAAGTCAAAGCTCAAAGTAGTAAAAGGCCTGAATCCTACCAGATTCCTTGGTAGTTCTGAAAGTAGGAAACAAAAAAGTCCCCAGAAATTATTGCTTTTATCTCCAAATGTTCTGAAACCTGTGGTTATTCTTCTTAAATGTAGATCAGTCATCTAGATCATTTCCATACTATTTCCTGGCCTATAGCTCTGGTGGTACTGAGCTAAGAGATCCTGTAAAGCACCTTGGATCTGCCCATTTACACATGGAATTCCCAAATGCCACTTTTCATGTTACAAACCCTCAACAGTCCCTGGTCTAAAACTCTCTCTTCTGATTCAGGCAGTGCCAAAAACCACAGAGACTCAAGGGCTGGGAATCAGAAAATCTCCGCATTTAGAATTCCGCTTTCTGGAGTTCCAGCCAAATGATGAGCAAAGTCTTTACATCTCTGCTTTCCATTATTGGCAAGCACAGGTTTTCCCTGGTATTTATCCTTGTGCTAAATGCCTTCACAGGATTCCATGATAACACAAGTAGGCTACTGCAGGGATTTGACACATATGGATGTGTGTACCCCAATCCTGGCACTACTCTAGTCTTGCCAGAAATAGAAAGCCCCTGGCAATGCAATTCTTTAAAATGTAAATTTGTAAGGAATAAAAAGTGGTAATTAATTGCCCGATATAAATGGCTCTGGACTGAGTACAAGCCAGTTTGATTACTTAACAAATAAAATCACCTTCTGAGGTGATAACCCAGTTCATAAAGTCGGGCAGAAAAATATTGATTATTAAGTCCTTGCTGTGGTGCCCTCTTCTTCCCTGAGAGCTGGATGTCACTCAGGCCACAGCTTGAGCTGAGTTATACAGGCAGAGAAAAAACCCAGCTAAAGAACACCCACCTTGGGCTCCCTTTGCTGCCAGCAAACCTTGGAAGCCTCGTGCTTTTCAAGGAGGAGGCAGAGAGATGCTCCTTCCCTTCGCTTGTACCTCACAATGGAATGGGTTGTAGGAGTGGGCCGACAAAAAGGGAAAGCCCAATTCCTACTGCTAAGGGACTGATTTGATTGTTGCTGCAGGTATTGGAAGAGCAGGTGAACTATGAGGCAGTGGGGCCTGGGATCTGTGCAAATAACACAGGAACTGAAAGAGTTCTGCTGTCTGTCTCAATAGGTTTGTGGTTACAAAGATATTTAACCGTGAAGTGTCACTTAATTCATGGACAGTTTGGTCTTCCTCACCAGCTTCCCTGAGCTCTCATCTCCCAAATCTTGGGACACTGTGGCCACAGGAATACCACACAGCACTACAGCTGTCCAGGAACTGTCCCCAGCCCAGTGGAGGGTGTCCCACAGGTACAGCCACACCTCCTGTGTGCTCCCAGAGCACTCCCAGCCAAACAAGCGCTGCAAGAGAACATCTGGCAACTCCTGCCCTCTTTTCCTGCTAATTTCACCCACACGATCCTGGTAAAACCTCTGAGTCTCAAACTTCCAGAGAATGGAATTTGGCTCAATCATTTTCTTTTCTGTTGAACATGTTTTGTTTGATCATAACAAATCAGCCCAGTGTGATGTAAACGAGCTGATCTTAATCAGCAGTGTACTAAATATCCATGTGACATCTGCATACATTGTTGGTTCCTGCCTGCTCTGCATGCACAATTTAATTAGATGAGTAATAAACGTGTCAAATTTATCAATGGTGTAAAACATTTGACTGCAGTGAATTTACGTCCTTGATTTGGATTGTTCACAGACACCTTATTATAGCTAACATGGCTTACTTATTTATCCTAAAAAATTAATAATTATCTTCTTGCATTTACATTGATTTGTCCAATTTTCCAGGAGGGAAATACAATTAACCACAAATGAGAAAAAAACCCTCAAAGCTGACTGATGAGAAGTTGTTTTAAGACACTCAGTTCAATTAAGCTAAAAGCATTCTTTCTTTGTTACAACAGCACTTTCCAAATAAAACCTGAATTGCAGCAGGAGTAAAGTGAAAACTCAACCAAAAGTTGAGAATGGATTTTCCATAATTTCCTCTATTGATTGTGATTGAACAATACACATAATCAACATGAATTATTTGTTAAATTCTTAATAAATAAATTATTTTCTCAAAAGCTCTTTTATTTAACAGACTTTTAAAATGTGAGTCTTACATACTGAAGTGGTTGTATGTGAATATCTTTAAAACCAGTGCTTAGGTTCTAAAATGTTCATCCCAGCCACACCAACTGAACAAGTCCTTTGAATTGAGTTGGGTTGGAATTAGGTTCAATAAACTTCTCTACTTTCAAAAATCATAATAGATAATAGAATTGACTTGCACCGAAGTTTATTACACAGCCACTGGACACAAATGCACTCAATATAATCAAGTTGCTACTTCTCATATTTTAATTATAGGAAAAGCATTGTGAAAGTCAGACTTCCATTAAAAACAGGCAGTTTAACAAGACCTAATAATAAAATTTTTATCAATAGGAATATTCGGAATTAACTTTCTGTGTACAAATTAGATTTCAAATAGCAGGTTCATTTCTCTGGCGATCTAATTTAGGTTTTGGTATCAAACAATGTCTCAAACACATAAAAAACCTCCTATGGTAAATTTTCATCCCTAATGTTTTCCAGCTGGTCTCTAATAACTATTCCTAATTGTACTTGTTAAAAAGTGGATTTATGAATCTCAATTAGACTGGTTTTACTTATGCTACAGCAATATTCAGTATCAACCAAGACTATTTCAAGATAGAAAAAAGTTTTATGTGGATGAAAGAATAATTATGAAAATAAAAAAGAAAATGCCTTTTATACAATTTAATTCTCAGTAATTCTATTTCAATAATCCAAAACAGAAAATATGGCATGTAATAACCATTCTGGGAACTTTGTTCATTCCACGAGTTACAAGGTACTTTTATTACCAGGATATTCACTTTGCTTCTGTGCCCTACTGTGAACATAAAGATTTACATCATTCTCAGTGAATCTATTTTAATTTTCTTTGCAAACTTAATATCCTGATTCAACACAGTATTGAGATGGAAGCTTACCCTGAGCATACACTGAAGACCCCAGTCAGTGTAAATGTTCCTGAAATTCATGCAGGGCAGCTTCAGCAAACTCATCTTTCAGGTGACTCACTCTTCAGCAGGCACCCAGGTACCCTTTATTTAATCATTCTGCTGACCAATGTCCTCATCTGCGGAAGAAAAGCTCCAGGACATCCCTGCCAAGCCCAGTGCCCCTCCCATGACTGACACTTCCTCTAATCCCAGTTCTCACCCACTCTCAGTACTGACACCCCTTGCAAAATTTTTGGTCATCTTCCTGTGAAATGTATTCCTAAGGAGACCCTTCCCATCACCTCAGCTGTGGGACTTCACAGAATCATGTCACAGGATCCAAGAATGGTTTGGGTGGGAAGGGACCTTAAGGATCATCCGGTTCCACCCCTGCCATGGGCAGGGACACCTCCCACTATCCCAAGGTGCTCCAAGCCACATCCAGCCTGGCCTTGGACACTTCCAGGGATCCAGGGGCAGCCACAGCTTCTCTGGGCAGCCTTTTAGTAAATGTGACTCCCTTCCTTCCGTGCCATGGAAAAGCAAAACTTCCACAGTTTGACACGAGAAAAAAAATAAGTGACAGAAACTGTTTTAGACAAAAATACATCCCATCTATGGGCAGAAACTACTGCTACAAACACATTTTTTTGTCTTACAGTCTCCTCCAACTTTCCCAGATGGCCAGGTAGTGGCTATTCCTTGGGAGTCACCATATGTTCTAAAATTAGTGACTCACGTCTCTGATTAACATTCAGATCTCTGAAAAATGCCCAGAAAATCAGAGCTGGAGACCAAGACCCTCCTGCATCAGAGGGAAAAGCAGGTTCTTCCATGGCAAATTCTGAAAGTCAAATCATTATCCCTGATGGAATAGCCATGACCATTCTCCTGGAACACCACTTGTCTCCCACGACAAGGGACCGCGCTGGTTGATTTCTGCACGTTTCCATTCCTTGTGAGGCTGAATATAGATACAGGAATGTTATTTTTACAACTTTTCAACATTGTCTGTTGTTGCAGCCAAACACTTTGGCTTGAACATTTGACTTTAAATATGCGTTAAGTAATGCACAATAAATTCTCATGCAAAAGAAAGAGGAATACAGGAGCACATGCAAGGCAAGCTCTGGGCACAGAACAGTTAACACAGGCCTGCTGTCCACTCCACGTTTGCCTTAAAAGCTGCTGCGAAAAAATCTGATTTCTCCCCGGAAGTATCATGATTGAAAGCAGCAACTTGAAAACAGCAATATTTTTATGGGCTCCTGTGAAGAGGATTCTCCAGTGCTCAGTAGGGTGAATCCAACCTTCTCAAAAACACTGATCCCATTATTCAGTTTTGGTAATTAAAATGTTTTCTAAATGATTGTTCCCCAGCAGGAGGAAATTGATTAATTTTAATGCATTATTGTATTTTAGCATGGAACAACGTTGTCTTTTTTTTCCTCTCCTCTTGTTCCCACCATTTGCAGATGAATTATTTAGATGTGAAGATTTGTCTACTGTGTTTGACGTGAAGCTTTAGGGAGTAAGTGGAGAAACCCAAGGAGTGCCTCATCATTTGCAAGTTCCATTTCTTTCTATTTGGATATTGATTAGCACAGCACATATCATGAGGAAGTGGCTTGACTAAGATTACATAAATGTGACTTTAACAGAATTTACATATTTAGAAATGCATTTAAGAGTTCCATTAGATGCTGCTTTTTAAAACAAGTTGTTTCATTTTGCGGGGATAGTTTGGGTTTTGTTTTGGTTTTTGAATTAGGCAACAGAATCTTATTTAATTTAAACGTATTTTAATGACACTATCAGTAGCATTTACCAGCACAGTGCCTCTTTATTTGGGTCCAAATTCTGAGTCCTTTGAAATGCAGTTGTTAACTTCAGCTGGTTTTCAGTGAGGCTGTTAATTACGCACAAGTGTTAGGAAAGCTGAAGCAAAGGACACCTGGACAGCTGACATCAAACACTGGTTCAAAACTAGATCCTGCCCCAGCTGAAGAAAAGAGATGTGTGTATCTCACAATTCTGTCACAGCATGCAATATTTTGAATAATTAAAATTATTTTGTGTTTGTGCTCATGTTCTGCAGCATTTTGAGTAGAATCAATGCTGCCACAGATGACCTAACACTAAATAGTTTCTTAAAACAGTGTTTCTCCTGCTCACAAAATTTTTTTTACAAAAGCTTCTGCTTGATTAGAAGGGAAATCCAATGTGATTTTATCAGAGAAAAAAAGTTTGTTTACATATCCAGTTCTATTTTCAAGCAGACTTCAGATAGCTGAGAAAACAATCAGATCTTCTGGAATGAACCTATGATCATCCAATTGCACAAAATACAGCAACAAACTGGAACAGAACTACTTGGCTTTGGATTTAGCAGCAACTGGCAGCAGTCACCTCCATAAAATTAAGAGAAATGAGCAGAGCAGACTGATCTATAGCTAATGCAGGACTAATTTGCCTAGGGATGCCTACAGTGCTCCCAAGAACTTTGCACAGGATCTTGGAGCACTCTACAAATATGTTTAGATTTAGAAAAATATCAGGAGCATTAGTATGCCCAGAAAATAGAATGCACTGGTATTAGAGGCAGCTTTTGACAAAGCCAAGAAAGGCTTCTCCTTTCCTGATCCTATAACATAACACTTTTTCTGGCAGTACATTTATCAAATAAACAGCATTCACCATAACATTTATTACTTAATATCAAATTTACTAAAGTGCTCCAGGGTCTCAAGCAGAATGAAGGCCTCTATATATTATGTAAAGACTCCCAAAGAAACTGTGTGTCCTTAAACACTCATTTTCCTACATACCTCTGATGAAAGTCTCATCTTCAAAGAACACAAGGCTTCAGTGCAGTTGAATATCTCAGCTGCCAGCAATTTCCATCACCATGGACTTGGTTTGAAACTCAGTTTTAGAGAGGCTTTAAACAATCAAAAGTGCTGTCCTTCACACAGCAAATTTATAAGGTGTGTTAAACACACCAGTGAGCAACACAGGATATGTTTTTGGCTTACAGTGTATAGTTTGAAGTCTTGTGTGCAATTGAAAATATTACAGTAGGAAGGGGAATGGCATGAAGACCACCTTATCCTATTTCCAAACACCTCAGTTTCTCAGTTTTAATTATGCCTTGGAATAGTTGGCTTTAGCTAGACGAGAAGAATTCTTCGTTCCTTATTAATTCCTGCATAATGAATGACAAGCTACAGTGCTAATGTAAGAAAATACTTGTATCAAAGTTTTTTTTTATGACAGGCAACATGCAACACAAGACTTGTTTTAATTCCTACACAGATGTCCAAGATTTTAGCTGGGAATAGTCTGCCTGGCAGCTGGGGGTTCAGTGTGAAACACAAACACTCCAGCACTGTTCTCTCCTGGAGTGGGTCAGATGGCCTGAGCAGGGACCACATCTGCTCAAACATCTTTCTCCCTGTGGCTGGAGCATTTACCTGAAGTGAAATAACTTTTTAAGGCTGCATTCCTCACACTGCTCACCAGGATGATTCAGGAGAGCAGATGTGCTCACCCTCACACACAACAAGTCAAGCTCATCCCTCCCTCCTAAAAGGGCTATTTTTATGCACACTGACTTGCACCATTTCTTCTCCAGAGCTCTAATGCAGGAGTTAAGACTTTACAGCATTTCATTTTTGCCATCCAATGGAATAAGTAAGTGGTATTGGAAGCACCATGGAATATGGGAAGAAGATGCTTTTAAATTTAAAAAAGTAGCTTTTCTGTAAAGAGAGTCAATGCTCTCAGGAATGTGCGGGGATTTTTGGGGTGTCCTGTGCAGGGCCAGGAGTCAGACTTTGATGATCCTTGTGGGTCCCTTCCAGTTCAGGGTATTCAATGATTCCACAGTTCCCAAATGGGTTCACTGAAGTAAATCCAGCATTAACAGCTGCATCATGCTCCCTGTTGGCAATGGCAAAACCAAGCAATGGCCAAACAGAGCCTATGTTCCATCAGCAAGTGAAAAGCAGCACAGACACACCAGTCCTTCCCTCTCTGGGTGCTCCTTCGAGCACAGTTCAGCAGCACAGAACAGTCAGAGCCCAACATTTCCATATCCCTTAGGCTAAATACACCAGGCTGTATCACCAACATTTACATCCCAGGAGCACTTCTGCAAGCTCAGGATATTCCCCTTCCCCTTCAGCAGTCTGCTCATTGCCGGGCTGTGTGTGAACACCAGAGCCTATTTCATTTAGAGTACCTGTGCAAACATGTTTCTCTTACAAAAGTCAACAGAAATATGAGTTTATATTCAGCTTCCAGTGCACATTATTTTAAATAGATCTCCTGCCTTTCAATGCCTGCATGCAAAAGAAAACCCCAACCTTAGCTCTGTACTACAAGGGGAACACAGACCCTAAAACTGTCTTCTGCTTAATGCTCTACCAAGCTGTCCCTCAAGTGGGAAACTCAATCCTTGAAAAAGCCTAAAAGAGGGCTGGGGAGGATGAGGCAAAAGACCTGCAGAACAGTAGGAGAACAGGGGAAAAAACCCATCTGCTACAAAAAATTGGGAGTATGCCTGGATTATCTAGAAACAGTCAGTGTTAGATGCTGGACACTAATCAGTGCAGCAGCATCCTGCTAATTATTTATCTCTTTCTGTCAAGCAAAAGGCTTTTGCACACCATATACAGATCTGATTCTTCACTTTACATTCTCAACTCAGTAATTTCTGAGTGAGCCTTTAACCTGTTGCTGAATTTTATTTAGTTGTCTTTGTCCCTTCTTGTTTATTTTCTTAATTTTGTTTCTTTTTCTCACTTTTTTCTATATATAAGTGACTTTCTGTGTCCTTCCTACCCACACACCTCTGCCAAGATATTTCCCATTGCCTTTCTGTTTAACATTGTTTGCCCCTTATTTAGAGTTTCCACATTTTTTACATCTTACAGATCAGAGCAAGAGGAACAAGCTCAGTTTCCAGGCTGAGCTCAGATCATCCACAAACAATCCCACGGAACATATTTTGAGAAATAAATTTCACTTACAGCTTCATGAGCCGAAGTGGCACAATATAAATCAAAATAGAGTAAGAAAAATAAAACTTTTCCAGATTCTGGTGGATTGGAATGGATGTAGCATCTGCCTCAACTGTTAAGAACACCTACTGCATTCACTCATTTGCTACCTTCTGACCACAAGCAGCAGATGGTATTTTGTCATTGCACAGACCTCAGTTTCCGTAAATCACAATTTCTGCCCTGCAGAATTCATAATCCAGTGCTGGGTAACAAGTGGATGGATCCTCTCCTGCAACAGGCAGCGCAAATGAGTCTCCTTCCACTTGCAGCTCACAAATATTTCTGTGTATTTGACCACTGGTATTTAATATAAATGAATATTTTGTAAATATAACTCACCACTCTTGTCATTTTGGTGACATTCCCAGTAGCCCTCACTGCAGAGACTCCATCTAATCAATCCTCAATTACTATTAACACATCCCATAGGCTACTGATGTCTTTCCTGTCCAACACACAATACATAATTTAAGACACCATAATGGCACTAAAGAATCCAACCCAAAAGAACTTCCTGAGGTAATTTACATTCACCACCACCAAAGAAAACTCATTTGTTGGAGTACTTAATTTTCAAGTATTTTGCAGTGTTCTGGCAAAGTTATTACCAGTAGTTCTGGTTACGGACTGCATTACTGTACTTTGCTCCTCAAAACAAGTTCTACATAACTCAGTGCAATGACATTTCCAGATGAAAGGTTACCTGGATTAGTTAGGGTTACATCCAAAAATCATCATTCAGGGAAGCTTACAGAAAAACAGCAAAACCATTGCTCCTACATGCTACGTGCTCAGCTCTGTCATTCTGTAACACTACAGCTATCAAAACTCTTCACAGCTAAACTGAAGCTCAGAGTTACAAACGATAATTTTTTAATTTGTTCATTCATTCATTTACCATAAGGTTTTTAGTCTTTCTTTACAAGTAAAATGAAAACTAGGCATTATTATGAAAGGATGGGATCCATCTCACCTCACTGAAGTACAAAAGTTGGATGCCTGGCCTGGTCTGGTCAGGACTAGCAGACTGACAGGGACTACCTTGAACTCCATGGAGGAAGTGGGCAGGCATCATATCCAGAAGGCAACTCATCCTAAAGGTGATATCCTGTGCCAAAACAAGCCTCCAAAAGCCCAATCCTTTGCAAACAAACACAAACACAGAACTCCTCTCTCCTTGGAGTTTCAGGGCATGACTGGTCACACGGTGTTTGGAGAAAATATTGCATAATAACACCAAGAAGTACGTTTTCTGATGCTTGAATTGTGTCTATAAAATAACTGACTGGTCCAGTTTGGTTGATAAAATGTCTACGTGGAATATGCAGGGAAAAGGAAATTAGAAGAGGAGAAGGGGTGAAGAACATTGCTACACCAGACATTTTTCCTCACTTTGAGGAATGGTAGGTGTTACGACTTTAATGGTTTCGATTTGCCATATCCATTTTAACGCACAGAAGTTAATACAAGTTCAAATTAATCAGCCAGCACTTCTTTAAAATGATATTTACAGCTTGTGCATTTAAATGAAGGCAAACAAAAGTAAAATTTATGCTATAATAAAGTATCATTGTTTTAATTCTTTAATAGAATTAAGCTAGCTGTGGCAAGTAGATAAAAGCCCTTTGAATAGTGAAACATTGCTGCAGTTTTTCTTGTCGTGGCTCCTGCTTCTAAGAATATTTATGATTTTCCTGTTCCTCGAGAACCATAAATGACACAGCAGGTCAACGAGACAGTTTCCATCTCAGTCTGGGTATTTCCATCCAGAACTAGAGTATAATTCAGCCTCCATCCCCAGGTAACCCCAGCCTCTCTCTTTCCACTGCTTATAAAGTGCTTAATACTGGACTTCCTCCTGAGAAACAAATTCCATACCTTGTGCTAACCCCACGACTTGGCCAGGGCTGCGTGGAATGAAAATGAAAGCAGCATTTCCCAGTGCATGAAGAGAGCAGGAATCAGCCCCAGTGCACAGGGGGCAGCGGCACTTTCGTGGAGTCACTGCCTGTCAGTAGGTACTAGACTGTGATGCACAACTCATGTGACACGCTGAGTGTCAGAGAAGTCACCTCCCAGTGTCCTGTGCTGTGCCAACAGTGTGTTGGCTGCTAAATGACTTTACATTCTTCTTTATTTTTCAGCAGAGCTTATTTTAGAAAGGTTGTATATCAATCTGGAAAGTGCTGTGAACATGATGTTATCATAATGGTACCATATGCCAGTTGACTACTTACAAATCATCCATGCTTCCCTCACTTGGTAGATTTTAAAAGCATGATAAAGAACTTGATTCTCCTCATGCTCACACTGGATTTATATCAGTGCACCTCCATGTTTTATACTGGTAAAAAAAATATTTGTATCAAAACCTCTCCAAAGCTTTAAAGACTCTTAAAACAGTAATGTCCAAACAGTAGTTTTTATTGTTCAAGTAATTGTCTCAAAACCAGATGTGAGTGTTAAAGACTCAAACCCTATAAAAAAAGTAGGATATGCTCCCAAAACACTTTATCCATCCCTATAATCTATAGAAGCAGGTTATATCCTTTAACTAAAGAGCTTTAAAGCTGTTAATTTACCTTGCTGGTTTGGCCCCTTTAGGAGGCCACTGTGAATTCGAATACTCCCCCTGATCGTTTCTCTATAGCTTTTTCCTACTGTCTTTGTTCCAGAGAAATCAGATTTTCATTTGTTCACAACACTCCATAAACCTTGCAAAAAAATTATGTACTGTAAGACTTGTGATAAAACAGGAGGTTAGCAAAAGTCTAGATCTTAACAAGGAATCCAAGATAAAAGGCTAAGTAAAACTTCAGCTGCATATCTGAGCTTAGGAGAACCTGGACCTATTTCCACTCATATCTACCAGTTAAATATCAAAAGAATAAAAATCAAAACAAACCAAGCAAAAAGAAAAGGAAAAAAAAAATAAAACAACACAAACTTGTCCACAAATTCCTCACTTGGGCAACCTTTCAGCTGTCATATTCTGGCAAGTTCTATGGTGCCTTTTTGACCCTTTAAAATATTTTTCAGAGTGACTATTAGTGCTTATAGAATGTTTTGGGTGAAAAAAATGAGAATGAAGTATGTGAAGTTAGTGCACAGAACTATTTTCACTCAGCTACTCTCTCTTACTCCTCTCTTACTCCTCCTCCAGGCAGAGCACATGTTTAGCAGTGAATCTCATTTCAGCCTCGTGCCTATTCATTCATTCATTAGCCTTTGTTCTCAGACTGGTACCAGGAGAAACTCTCAATGCCAGTTCTTACTGTAAAGGGAAAAGTGAGCTCTAAAGTTCTGCTCTGGTTTGCAATCTGGTGTGAGTTGGGTGTGCTTTTCATTCTTGCTGCATTTCTGTGAGCAGGCTAAGTGGTGACCTTCATCTTGTACCTCTCTGCCTCGCTCAGAAAGAAGCTTTCATACAAATTTCAATAGTTTCCCTTTAGAGCAGCAGCCAGACAAGAGAAACTGCCTGGAGGGCTGAGCACGAGTGGTCAGATACAAGTGTTTGTAAACACACTCATCCTGGAGAATTCTGCACTTGTCTTTGGTCATCTTGACTGAATGCCTCAGATTCTCTGGGCTGCAGCCCACTCTCACAGCTACTGAGTCTGATCTTCACAACGGTGTGGGATATTGTCTCTTCATGAATTTGGTACTTTATCTGTAATTCATAAGGTAAGGGTCACATCCTATAAACTCTTAAACAAAATTCCTCCTTTCTACATGCACACACCGATTATATATTGCTCACAGGATTCACAGAGAAGTATCATATGGATGAATTCTTCAGGCAATCTAAAACATTCTCTCTGGAATTTGTCTCCTCTGAGAATGGCTCTTTTAATTTTCTACAAGCTTTGTCATCTCTCACTCCTTAACACACAGAACTTCCCCACTGAGGTTTCAATCAGTTTTGTGCAAAGGAACGTACGGGTGGCTCTGGCAGCACGGCCAGTCTGCACGGCACGGAACAATGAGGGGGAATTTTTTCCATCTTTACCATTAACATCTGAACAACCCTTTCTGGGCGTAACTCATTTATTCACAATGGTAATTGTAACTATTTCTTTGATCCCAGGTTTTACATATTAGCCATTTTTTGTAATATGTGAGATAGTCAGGGCAGGACTCCGTAGCCTAACAGGGATCTGAAGTGCTATTTGAGACACAGGAGGAAAACCAAGATATCTTCATTGGACACTAGACCCAATGTATGTGTCCCAGGACAAGGGAATGCTAGTGGAGCAGCAACTGGAGACCAGGCAGGATACCCTGGGGGATGCAAGGAGGTTGTGAGACCTGAATCCTAAGGGCGTCTACAGCATGGTCTTAAGTCCATCACCATCCCTGCAGAAATCCTCAGGGACTTTGGCTTTGAATTAGCACCAGACTCTGCCTCTTGCAGCCTCACAGGTTCCTTGGCATGGACAGGCAAGGGAGAGAGGGGCAGTGGAAGTGCCTCCCGTGCCTCCCAGCACTCCTCTGCAAGATGCAGCCAGAATGGACATATTTGTGTAAGATGACAATATGACAAAAGAAGTGTAAATAGGCAATTCAGACCCAAAGGGGACCAACAGATGGATGGTTTGGGGGAGCCCACCACACTCTATGCACCTGGGAGTACACAAAGGCCGATGGTGAGCATACATGCTGCAATAACAAAAAGGTAAAAACCAGTGCAGGCACCATGCCCACACACTCCCCAATGCCTGCAGCCCCCATGTTTCGAGAAAAAGACTTATGGCTTTTATATAAAGTAACTGTGAACTCTGTAAAGTCTCCATTTAAATTTCCGACCCAGAGATTTGCACAGCAGTACTGCAAAAAGTAGTAATTACATAGAAGCTTTTTAATATGCAATGGTATGCAGCACTTCCCTTTTTAAGCTGAACAACCAAAGTACTCTCATAAATATTATATTTAAATAGTAACCCAAACCACATGGTTTTGAAAACAATAACCAAGCACATGCTTTGCAGGAACACAGAATTAGAAATGATTTCACATACAAGGATAAAAGGTTTGCAAGAATTGTGATCGCGCTACAGAGAAATAGTTTATGCAGGCTGTACTCGAAGGTATTTTCACAGTTCCAATATAATTAACTGTTTCCAGTGATTTATAGTTTTGCTGTATGCATTTGCTTAAATATTAATTCTGCTGCCTGGTGTTTAAAGCACGATGGATTGTTCAAAGTGAAAATGGCTGAGTGCCCCATTCACAGTAAATATGGGACTTCTTAACAGGGATTGTTGGTTTCTGTTTGATAATTTGGACTATTAATTTATATTTAATTTTAAAAAACAAGAGATCAAATCAGTCCTTTCTCATAAGTGAAAAGCTGGAGCAATATAATGCAGCCTAATATTGTGTATTTAACATCAGCCAGTTTGGGCTTTTTAACTAAAATCACAACATTTGATAAAGTAGGTGACGGGGAGTGACTGGAAAGAAAGACAACACTGAGATCCTGTTTTGAAAAACAGATCGTGGCCACATGACCATTTTCAATGTTTCATATATTGAAACACTTTCACCATAAAACTTTTGCAATTCTGTAACAAATTTACTCAGGTATCAACAAGGAGCAAGGAATAAAACTAAGCACAAGAGTTTGAACATTGAAGAAGCCTCTCGAGATTGTCACTGACAAATAAGAACTCTTGCACTTGCCTTGAAACTGATTTTGCAAACATATTTCACACACGTTTATTATAATTTATTAACCTCATCAAAGATAATTTCAGGTGTCCCACACCAACTTTAACAGACTCCAGACTCCAGAGCAGGTCCCATAAACGTCAGCTTGTTCATAAACAAGACCAGATCCTCGGTCTGTAAAAGATCACCTAAAAATCCAATCCTATGATGAGACTCTTCAGTCGGTTTGGTCACCGTTACTTAGCAGTACTATTACCAAGGCAGTACATCTGAAAGAATCCATCCAGCAGGCACTACTCTGAGAAGGAAAATTTGTGGGATTTAATAACAAAGTGGACATAGAAGGAAGGACAGCAGGAGGGACAGCAAAGCTCTGGGTGGACTCTAAGAGAAGTCTAAGCATGGAAAGGATTCTGACTGAAACTTGGATATCCCAGGATAAATCTTCTCATGATTACTTAGCTCTATGATGTGAAATTAAGAGACATAACGTCCAGCCACCTAACTTGAGATTTCTATTGCCAAAATACAGGACTGAGCATGACAGGGGGCAGGATCTCCCCCATCTGACAGGTCGTGGAAGGCAGACAGGCTGTTCCATTCTAGTTAATTTATGTTACATACTTATGTTCTAAATCAGGAGGTAATAAAGACATGAACTGTAGATTTCCTTTTAGTCAACTCCGGACTTTCTTCCTGCTGGGGGGGAGGACGGGCTAAGCCCAGCGTGCAGTGATCGCAGGGGCTGGAGATTTAAATAACAAGGAGCGATGGTTTCACAACTATCGATGCTCTGCCCACCTCTCTGGATCAATCAGGTGCCCCGTGCTTGCAGCTGAGTAACGGGCATCGGATAAACACAGCCAGCAGAGCTGTGTGCTGTCACTGCGGATCTCAGCTGAGCATTGGATTTGGGAGCTCATGTCCTGACACTCCTAAACTTCTCTCTTTGTTAGGAACCATCTGGCAGGGTGGCCAGAGTCCTGCCTAGGCAAAAGAAGGCAGTGTTTGGCAGCAGCGAGTAGCACCAGTGAGAGTGAGATTCCACCCACTTCCCAGGCTCTAGAAACCCAGGTGTCGCTTACACACTGCATCCTACAACTTCTCCCTCGTGCCTCTCCCTACCCCCTCTCCCACCAGGAACCCCGGGAGGTACAGACGAGGGAAGCCGCTACAATCCGAGCAGCGAGGCGCCAACCCGAGTCCATTTGCCCGCGCAGCGCTGCAGCCCGAGGACGGGGACACGCGGGGACACGAGAGGACCAAATCCCTCTCCTGCAACCAGAATAAAGTTCGTGCCGATACAACCCCCCAGTAAACCACGCGGGGGGAGGAAGCGGCTTCTGAGAGAAGCGCTGATAGGGGAGAGTCCTAATAAAGCCGTAAAATCTCACCCACGCACACATCTCCTAGCTCAGCACTTCCAAAAGCACCAACGAGAATGCAAAGATTGAGGGAAGGGACTGGAGAGAGGCTGCCTCCCCCCGGCTCGTCCTGGATGCCTGGGCAGTTCCAGGAGGAGCAGGGCAGCGGCTTCCTCCCTCGCAGCCGGGGGGTGCAGAGGAAGCTCTTTGCCCCGCAGCAGCGCCAGGAACAAACGGGGCGTGGAGGGCGGCAGCTGCGGACACGGGGCTCCGGTGCCGCGTCCCTGGCAGCGCCCAGCACTTGTCCCGACTCGCACCTACCTCGGCGGGACCCGGGGCCGGCTCCGCGGGGCTGCGGCGAGAGGCGGCGGGAGGCGGCGGCGGGAGGCAGCGAGCGGAGCCCGGGCAGCCTCGGTCGAGCCGGGGCCGCTCGCACGGGGGCACCGCGCCGGTGCCGCTGCCCAGGACGGGCAGGCGATGCTGCTGCGGGGGACTCCGGGCGCCTCTTTGGCTCTGTTAGGAAAGTTACCGCGGCCACACGACCCACCTTAAACCCGCCTCCCCGCAGGACCCGGGGGAGGGGGAAGGAAGAGGAGGGAGGGAGGAGACGGGGGTGGGGGCTCGGAGCCGTTCTTTTCCCGGCGCAGAACCAAGTCACAGCAGCATTTCTCGGGCAGTCGCTCCGGGATGCAGGGCTAGGCACACCAGCGCATCCCTGGCTCTCGCAGGCGCTGGGCTGGGGCCGTGCTCCGCTCCCCTCCCCCTGGATTCTCGCTTTGACGTGCGGTACCAGCTTCAGAGCGCAGAAACTTTCCCGTTTCCTGCGGCGCTGACGCTGATTTTTGGCTTATTCTTTTGGTGATGGTTGGTTTGGCATCTCGTTATTTATTTAACCGTTTGTTGTTTGGGGGAAGGGGGATCTAGTCCTGATGCCTTGGGCTTTGGGTATGTGTTTTGGGGTTTTTTCTCTGCCCGATTCAATTAAAATACATTAAATAGACTAGAAGGACAAAGACTCAGACCGCTACCCCGGCATCCCAAGGCTGCCGCCCGAACAGTGCATGTGGGAATGAGGAAGCAAACTATAGCCGAGGCAGAAACACTTGGTCGCTCAGCAGAGGCAGGAGATGGGGGGGAAAGCACGGCTCCCTGCCTCCTGCGGCTGAAAACCCGGGATCTCCCGAGCAGAGACCTCTCAGACTCCGCGGATGTGCTTAGAGGGAGATCATGCAAACTTCTGGACCCATTTCGAGGTGCCAGGTTTGCAACTAGAGGCACGCACGCAGCTGGAGGAGCGGGCACACACAGGCAGGCACACGCAGCTCGCAGTGCCTGAAGCAGCCCCTGCATGGAGAGAAGCTGGCTCGAGCTGATACCAGGCGAGGTTCAGGAGATGCTAATGGGGAACAGCGCGGTGGAAAATTTACCTCTTCTCTAGCATCCTCTACCGTCCAGAGCATCTGCCCTTGCACTGTCACATCGACTGCATCACTGCTGCTTTCGGGTGGCTCCGTGCCACTGCATGCTCAGAGAGGCATCAGCCAGGGAACGAATCGCACCCCACGGTTGTCATTTTCTTCCTGAAAGATGTACCAGAAGTTACAAATGTATAATGATTAAAATCATTAGACCAAAAGGCTTATGACAGGTGATTTGAACAGCTGCACTAACTTAGCTCTTAGCCAGCAATCTTACGCTTGCACAGGCTTTTCAAGATTAAATGCTCTACTTGTGTTATGTACTATTACTGATTGTATTCTAATTAGAATAACAATGTTGGCTGTGATCCTGCTTTTTTAACATCTCACTATGTAAGAAACACAAGCCCAAGTCCCTTTTTGATAATAGACCAAAATGATTAATAGAACTTCTTTTGTCACTGTAGCCACACGATGAATCCCCACATTGTACAGTATTTTATGTCCATATGAGGCTGCCAAAATCCTTTGTCCTGCACTGTGTGTTTCTTGGTCACGTGCCAGTGCATGACTGCAGGTGATGGCAATGTTTCAAAAAAGGACATAGTTTGGGCCAGGATTGGTACACTGCCTCCGTAAGGGACTCCCTGCAATCTCCCAGCCTCCCAAAAAACTCCTTCACTCCACTTCACTCCACCACTGCCTTCGTGCCTCCACATTTCCAACCTTGCCTTGCTGTGCTGTGCTGGTTTGCAGCGTTCCCGAGACCTTGCACCAGCCACATGAGCCAGCAGCACGGGGCAGTGGAGCATCCCTGTGTGCTGGAGTGGCTGCTGGAGAGATTCCTGCTTTCCAACCTCTTTTCCAAGCCCAGTTCTGCTCCCTCCCTGGCTCCGCAAGCTATTTTTCTTCATTACCTATGGCTAAGGCAACCTAAGCAGGTTCTGCACCAGTAATGGTGCCTGAGGTGAATTTCTCCCCATCTTTCCCCACCTGTTTTTAATTATTTTTTACAAAAATTCTAAAGATGAATATCAATAATAAATTAGCAATCATGTTTATTTATTAAATTATTTTCAATATTTAATACAATTCAATAGATCAAATTTGAACTTGATTTATTGAATAAATAAAGATAATTAGGTTTTGTTGTTTGTCTAAGAATATTAAAAACCACCAGTTGCTCTATACTGATGGCATTGTTTAGCATTCAGTTTTGTCACCAGTTTCCATTTGGGGAACTATTTAACATCCCTGATTTTTCTTTTTAAATGGTAAGAAGTGTACGGAGACTAAACCAGGCTGCTTAAAATGAATTAGGCAAGCCTGCTGCGACAATTTTTTTTTCTTTGTCTTTCAGTGTTCTCTGTAAAACTTTCCAAAGAAGTGGCCTGTCAAACTATGAGTGCTCTGGACATCAATGAAACCCAAGATACTACATTCTGTGTATGACTTTTGACAGATATTTGAGACAAAGCATTCAGCCCCACTCTTCTTGCCTGTATAAAATCCCATCCAGCTCAGTAATTTCCCATGGAAAGTTCTGGCATTCTCTGCACTATGGTTGTCTGCTTGCAGGGTTGCAGATGTCAGTAAATGCCAATGAATGTGGCTATGGATGTTTTTCCATTTGAGGGTGACTACTGGAACACTCATTTCTTCTTGGTCTCTATTTAAATGCAACCCCCTTCTAAAAAGACATTTGGTACAAACAGCACTAAATTGCAGCACACTGGTTCTAGTTCACTGCTTCTGTTTTTCAAATGTGTAGTTTACAAAAAAGATATAAAAAGACAGTTTGGCTTCTTTCTTATTATTGTTGACTCAATGAGTCTAGACTAGAGTTATAACTCTGTAAACTCCGGCTGAATCTTCAAGCTTAGCCAGATTCTTTCATAAATCAGAATGAGTTGTTGAAATTCTGAAGGACAAAATAACTCTCAGTTATGAGCGCACAGCCTCAGTCTGGTGAAATGATATCTGGTTATCCCCAGGAAACCTGAGCACCAACATGAAAATGAGAAAAGAATGTGAAAAAAAAAAAGAAAAAAAAAAAAAAAAAAAAAAAAGAAAAAAAAAAAGAAAAAGCAAGAGTGTATTACAAGAGTGACTCTGCACAGAAAACTGCTTAATAATTCTGCTGATAAAGTGTGAGCCAGAGAAGAATTCATTTCCCTCTCCCAAAGCTCAGCTGGGGTGACAGGAGTTTAAAGAAGAGCAGCTCTTTCATAAAGGTGAGCAGGTATGTCCTTCACACAGACAACAGGAGTTTGAAAACACTGAAGTCACTGTGAGCTTTGCCGCTGACTTTTGGGGAGGCAGATTTTTACCTTTTGAAAAGATCTTCTGAATAAAAACAGCCACTTGTACATGTTTTCTCTTCAAAGTCCATTCACCTTTCAAGAGCATTTTGCTGCTTTCATTTCCTTGCTTCTACATGTCCAATTCAAAACTAGTTCCTCTCCACTTTTTCATTTTCCATGTTCTTTTTGCTTAAAGGGGAAATTGGGCCTCAGAAAACAACAGCAAACTGAATCCTGCTATTGTTTGTAAAAGCACAAGTTACCAACACTGGAAAATTATTATAGTGTTAATATTAAAGCTCAAGAAATTAAATATGCATCATTTGTGTCGGAATGAACAATTACTACTGAAAATAATGCTTGAAAAACAAAAACAAAGCTTTTCAGACATAACATGAATTTTAACTTGGTTTTTTTTTAGAAAACCAATCAGGGTTTTAGTTTATGCATCATTCTGTTCCCCGCAATAATACTCTGTCTGTGCAATCAGTGATGATAAATGGTACATAATTGTAAACTTGATATTGGTTTTCAATATTGAATTCATCATCCTGTCCTCTTAACACATATTAAATACTTTAAAGAATTTATATATTTGTTTGATTTATCTGTGATTTTTTTCCAATATGTAAAATTTATTAGTTTTCTAGTTTTTGAGGAACTAAGAGTAGACAACATCATTAATAACACTGAATAATAGCGTTGGTCTCATTTATGCCTGACTCCCTTCTACCAATACAAAGTGTCCAAATCAAATACAAACATATTAGTTGTAGGCAGTGTAGAAAATACAGTCTGAACTAGAGCCAGTTCTGCACAGGTTTTGTTTGACTTTCCCAATCCATCCCTGAGCTCTCCAAATAAGGATAGCAAGAATCACGTTAATTTGTCTTTTCCCACATGATGGACCCATTACAAGTATGAAGACTCACTCAAATTGTCCCAGTGCTCTTAATGAACAAGTAATGAAAATATGATCAGAAAACATTAATCCTGCATTACAGTAGCAAAGTATACAGAAATTGTTCATCTAATTCAAACAGACATTAAGCATTTCAGGCCTGGTTCAATCGTGTCAATTGTTTTTCTTCATTAACACAGCTTTTAAGTCTGCTCCCTAATCATAATATAAAGGATACTCAATATGAGTTAAGAACTGGCCAGTGACCAAGTGGTTTGTGTAAATCTTAACCTATAGGAGGTCAAATTCTGCTCTTAATCCTGTGTGTATGACCATCATTCTTAGTGTCTGCTATTTCTCTTAATCATGGTTTCTGCACTGCTCCAGGGCATGACATTTTCTTCTTCTTAGTACGATGTAAATTTAAAAACAAACGAAAGATTCGGTAAGGCTGAAGAAAATAATTATGCAATGATGTAAATGAAGACACAGCCTTCATTCAGCTGAATTGTAGCTGGTTACTTCAGGGAGGAATTTGATCCACTAAAAAAACAGCAGAGAAATTCAGTTGTACACAGCTATTACTCCTTTTATTATAAAAGAAACTGGATAAGAGACCAGCCTTCCACAAAATGGATGAGTGGAATTCTGTGCTGCAGGATAGCTGTGACAGCTCTGTTGTAGGAACAGATCAGCTCTTTGAATGGATCAGAATGGCCTGAGCAGGTAAAAGAGCTCCATGGAATCCACGGTTGGCTCTTGGGAGCTTCAGGGTGTAATTCTGTAGGAAACAGGATCCCAAGTGCACCCTGGCATCCAGAATGACATTCCGCCTTTATTTGGAGCACATGACCCTGGTAAGTATTGGGGAATGGTATCAAAACAGATTGTCAATCACTCTGCAACACCTAAATTCTTATTAATGTTAATGAGAGTGATGCATACAAACTGAGAAATGAAAAGGCCCCTCACAATGAAAAAAGCAGCATATATAATGCATAATTAACAGCAATGTCATATAGGTCAGACTGCAACTGTTGACTTTTTCGTGCAAATTCCTATGTGGATAACTGCAAGATACTATTTTTTTCTTTTATCCAGAAAATTCACACTGCAACTGAAGCAAGAAACCAATTGCTTCCAACCACATCTTCACCTTCTGGTCCTGAGAGCTAAAGGACAATTTACCTGTCATGTTCGTCTGTGTCTACAGGACATCCCTCCTCGTACTGCCTGAGATGGAATCAAGGCTATGGGAGAAACCTGACCAATTCCCAACTTTCCAACACCAAACAGGCATTTACAGGTTGAACATTATCAGCTGTATTTGTAATTGAGTTAATCATTTGAATATTCTCAACCTCCTGAGTTTGTATCTCTTTGAATTTCTCTTTCACGTACACACAGACCCGAAGGCTGGAGCAGCCATGAGCAAGCACAGACCAAAAAAGGGGCATTGACCCAGGAGCTAAAGAAGAATCCTGATTCTCTCCATCTGCCTACACCAATGCAGTGAGGTTCCCCAGAGTTCTGCTCCTTCACAAAGAAATCCAGAGGCTGCTCTACCTTAGGAAATTCCCATTTGGAGAAAGCTGACAAAACTTCCAAGTGATAGCAAACCAGAAACAGAGTTAAAATAAGGACTGAAGAGACCAAAGTTGGTGGCTGGTATTCTGAAAGAAGTCCATAGGATACATTCATTTAGACCATATTTACAAATACTTCTAAATATGCTGGGGCAAATTTATGATCAAGCTTAGCTGTTTTCTTCAAACAGCTGTCTCCGAATAGACAGAATATTAGAGAGAGAACTTAAATCTACAGGAAATGTACTGTTACAGCAATTGGCATTATTTGGACACATATGCTCAGGTATGCTTTTATCAAAAGAAATTTTGATTCACTGCTCTTGTACCCAGTGAGGAATGGGTTTGATTACAGAAAAAAGAGAGAAGCTGAAAGAAGCTGTGAATTCATCTTCAGGATCAATTTCTGCAGGAATTTTTACCCTGAAGTTTTAGGAACTAGTTGAATGCCAACACTGAATATAAACATTCTCTGAACTGAACCCCTTTTCCGCAAAACTCAGATTCCTCATTCCCAGCCCAAAACTCTGCCACTTGTGCATCTCAGTGTGGTCTCCTTCCTTCAGCTGCAATGGGCTCAGCATGAGACTTTTGGAAAGAGGATCATTTGAATTTTTATCTGCTCTGGAAATGTTGTTACTGCTTTTATTCATCGCTGCAGAGATGAGCAGCCTGCAAAGCCAATCCACCTGCACAACACCTTATCCTGTCACAGTGGCATCTGAAGATGCACCTTAGATTGATTGTAAGGACTGTTAGACTGGACCACACATTTTATGCCTCACCTTTTTACCTGCAAAAGTGGAAACAGCATTCCATGTGCTGGATAACATTGACTTCTGCCCAGAAACTGTGTTTGTCCTGCATTTGCTATGGAGAGGAAAATTAAAATGGATATTTTGAAATTTTGGAATTTCAAGGTATTATGTTCATTGACATTTACATGTAAAAAAGAAATTAATCAAATCCTAGGAGAAATTCCCAAAAGTTCATTTCTGTTTTCAAAGAAAATCTAAGAAAACTTGGCTGCAAGTATGTCTTTTCATTTTCATCCAGCTCCATAGTCATTCACAGAATTCTAAGTCAGGATCTAGCAGGAGTTGTACTCAAAATGACAGCCTGCCGTGATGCATTTATTCCTCTGGTTTGCCACTTTACAAGGGAAAAAAACACATTTCCAAGATATTTTTGGTAACGTATGACTAAGTAGCAAAATTAAAACTAGGAAATTAATAACTACATGGCATTTCAATCCCATCAACTCTAATCAACATAAATCCATTCTAATTAAAACCTGCAAATCCTGAGGATACCAAAGAGATAGCCCTCTGTTATAGGGAGATGGCAGCAACAGGTACATTCCATACAAATGGAGAGGATGCAGATCTCTGAAAGAGGCGAAGATGAAGCTGTACTAGAAGTTATATTTTTAGAATACCACTAGAGCCTAATAATCTCTAATTGGTGAAAAAAATAATAATAAATTTTGTCCTTTAAAACTTAAAAAGCATTTTTACAATCTAAATGGAGTGTACAGCTTCACAGGCTGAGAAGGGTCACTAAGTTTATCACAATCATTCCTATAGTTTTAGAATATGATTAGCCCCTGGTAATCCCTAATTGGTAAAAACAAACATAAATTTTTTCCTTTAAACTTGAAAAGCACTTTCACAAGCCAAACAGAGGATCTGAAGGAAGTGTACAACTTCACAGCCTGCAAAAGGTTACTAAGTTTATCACAATCATCAAACCAGAAATAGGACAGTGATGCAAAGCATGTTCTGATCAGAATGATGAATAACACACACCAGTTTAAAGAGAATAATAGAAATTATGTAATTGCACCAGAGCCTTTGTTTCAAAGTCAAAATATCTCAACTCTTGAGTCTGTCTTTAGGACTTGATCAAAAGCCCATAAACATTAACAAGATTCTTTGCACTGACTCCCTTGGGCCTTGCACATGTCCTTTATACAGCAGCTTTGTGCATCTTAAATCAGTTCAGGCAGCTCCTTATCTCTCCTACAATCCATTCCATCTTGCCCTTAGAATTGGCATCAGCTTTAAAATACATAACTATAGATGCCAAATCTACCTGATTCTGGTAATTTTTCATGTTATACCAAGATCAATAATTCCCCTCTCCTCCTACTGCACTGTCAGGGGGAAAAAAAAGGGATCCAAACTGAGCTTGGGTGTGTGTTACTTGTGCACATCCACAGCAGCTACTACTGACACTTTGGGGTTTAAGGGGAGGACTCATCTTCACCCAGCTCTAAATCAGCTCTTTTAAAGAAGGCCTCTTTTGTCTATTGGTGGTTTTTATCCCCAACCAGCAGAGATTAAACAAATGCATGTGTTTGGCAGGAAGTGGCTGTCACCCTGCCAATTAGCTCAGCAGGAAGCAAACAACCTGCTGACCTTCCTGGGCGAGCGTCTCTCCAAGGCAAGCAAAAGGGGCTGTACTCAGTAGCTCAGACTGTTGTTATCATCATATTCCATCACAAACTTACCCCACCATTGCCTGGAATCACAGCAACAGTCCAGAGCCACAGAAGTGTAGAGCTGGAGGGAACCAAACCCATCATTATGTCTGGTGGTTTCCAAACTCAGTTTGTGAAATCATAACAAGCGTTGTCTTTATTCAGTTTGCAACAGCCACTGACACTGAGGGGGTGTGGTGGTCTGTGCAGGAGTCCTGAGGGCTGACAAGAGTTTGCCAGACCAGAAAGCTTGGGAATCACTGATTTTACTACTGTAGCAAGGCACAAGTTACACCTAGACTACTCCTAGCATGTTTGTTTCACATGTTCTTACAAATTGCCACACAGTCTCTTTATGCAAAGGGTGCCAGAATTTAATACACTGATGTTGTTCAAGAATATTTAATGCTAGCTGTAGTTTCCTTTTCAAAACTGTAAATTGTGGTTTGACTGTTTTTTTTCTTGAAATGCAGAAGAAATAGAACATCACATATATAAAGTCTTGGACAGCATTATATTTAGAAAAGCAAGCATATAAAATCTATCATTTTTATCCATCCTAGCCTGTTGTGATGGCCAGTGGTGATAGTTTAGTAAAATATCCACTCCCTCTGTGTTTTCAGTGGGAGGCAACAGCTATAGCTGGCCTTTGCTTTAATATGGCACACTCTGGAATCAGGATCTGGCGCTGCAAGAGGACTTTGGTGGATAATGAGCAAGGCAGCTTTAGTAAGGTTCCTCAGCTCTGAGCACACACCCTCTTCAGGTGTAACTTTCATCTAAGTCTCCCCTGCATGTCAGTCCATTGGATCAAATCAACAGGAGAAGCTGAAAAGTAGGCTGAGATAAAAATGTGTTGGGACATAGAAAGATGCTTCAATAGATAAAAAGCTACAGTCTCTTTTAGAAAGGATTTTTCCATTTTGTATTCCTATTGTCTGAAATCAGGCCCGAATAGAAGAAGATAACTTGATAAAATATAGGCAAAAAAAATCATATAAGGAAATAATGGAAATGCTGTTATGGACTTTTGTGAGTATAAATAGTTTCGGAAATGAAACTGTCAAGCCCAGCATCTGAAATGCTGTAGAAATAAAGCCACTTTAATGGTCAGCCTGCTGCAACCACATAAACATTCCCTAGTTCCTTTCACAGCCCAGCATCTTGTAAATTTTTTTTCTTTTAATCTGACATGTGGGGAGACATTAGTTGGAGACTGAAGAAGACAGAATCTAAAAGAGAAGCAGAAACGGATCAAGAGAAGATAAGGAACAGAAATCATCAACAGGAGATATTAAATTCCAAAAATGAAACTTGAAGGGATGGGACATTCTAGAAGGAAAAAAAAAAAAAGGAAGAGTGGTGAGATAAGCTGGAAAATAACATGGTGAACTCAATTTTAAGCAAAAATATTAGACTAAAATAATCTGAGTTTGTCCCTTTTCTTCTTCCATGCTTCTAAGTGTATGGGCTGCCATATCTGTGAGAGTATTCCTGAAGCTGACTGTAAATCCAGAACTGTTCTGTCCCACAGCTGGGGCTGCTCTTTGGCTTTCCTGTTGCACCAGCAGAAAACCTTTCTCTTACCTGCAGCTGCACCGGCTCATCCAATGCGTAGGACACCTGCTCACACTGGTGCTGGGCACCTCCTCCACACACTGCATTCTGCAACGTGCAACTGGGGAAAGAGTGGAAAAATATCTAAAATAAGCATCAGTGTAAAAAAATCAGGCAGTATCCCACTAAATTAAATGAGCATTTTGGTATTTGATTGGCATTCTGAAGTCCTTCACGTCCCCAGAAAGTTCCACATCTTATCAGCTGCCACAAACTACTAGCTCAAGGTTTAATTTCTTCCTCTGGAAATATTTTTTTTATCTTGTTTTTCTTAAATTTTATTACCCATTAGACTATTTCCTCATTATAATGGCAGCTCGATCTCTTTCAGGAACTTATAAAACTTATAAAACCTGCCTAATATCTTCATAAAACAGAATTAAATCTCCTATTTACATTCAAGGGTGATGAACCGAGAGAATGGATCTTTGGCTCAAACCCTGGCTGAGCCACGGAGTTGCCATGTGACCCCAGGCAAATAATTTGATCTTCTTTAATTGAAGCAGTTATGAATTTGGCTATGAAGCAAGACCCTTCTGAAAAGCACCAGCCTTTGATCTCAGCTTGCATGAGTAAATGCACCTCCAAATTCTCAGACTGAATGATGCAACATTTTTTTTCAATTATCTATCCCTAGAAATTATGTGGTTGCTCACATAACTTCGTATTTTCAGCATAATAGGGAACTATGCCATTTAGTGAGGTAGTAACAAGGAGCACTCTGGTGGTTCTATCAAGTGCTTGGGACCTAGAGGACAATTCTTGACCACCTGACTTACTTCAATTAGACCTTGTGGGTGAAAGCGGTGGAAAGAGCCTTGCATGCAGATCCTGCTGCCAGGAAAGCAAGTGAAGAATAAAGGAACTCAGCCTAAGTAGAAAATAAATATCAGTAACTGCTTTTTGTTCCCACAGTTGATGATCCAGATTCTTCTCATCACTAGGACATGGAGAGGGATAACTGGAGTCCCTGAGGCCAGCATAAGCAAGGCCATTGGATGTCTTATCTTACAGCAAGGGCCAAAGACCTGAGTTTCTTTGACTCCACACTAAACTCAGTACTCAGTATCACAACAGATTAGTTTTTACCTCATTTGTAAAAGCAGCAGGCACATGGTGAATGCACTCTCACCTTGCCTCTCTCTAATGAACCACTTTAACCATATCAAGAACGAATTTTGCATAATGACTGCAATATCAAGTCGTGAGGAACCATCCAGAATTTGTGATGGAAGCCTTGAGGACAATGACAAAGGCACCCATTAAGAAGACTTTCAGCAGCTGAGTGTCCCAGTAGGGTTGGGCAAACACTGAAATCCATTTCCCTTGGATATTCATTTGAATTTTTAAATGCGTTTCTCTGACTGTTCACATCTCTTTTGTGCTCACTTTCCATGAATAGCAAATGAGTTTTAATAAGGGGAATAATCATGAAAAACACATTTTAAACTTGAACATTTGCCAAATGAAAACCTCCAATTGCACAATAAGTGCTTAGCAGTACATATGTTATTTTATGACTTTTACACTAAATTAAAAATATTCACTGTTGGTCAGTTGTCACACAGGGACATTGAGGAAACCCAAATATCACTATATACAGAACTGGGCAGCATAGGTTGAAGTATTATTGTATACAATTAGGTATACAATTACTTGCTGGATGAGACTTAGTTCTTGACAATAATTATGACAAAAGAATGTATCTTGAAATATTGTATTTTTTCCTCTGTAATTTTTTTTTTTTTTAAAGAGTAACCTGTTATTTACCCAGCCCTGCCAGAAAATATGATTTGCCAGAGGATAGAGCAGTTATGGGTATAAAATCTTTGCTCAAGGGCTTTTAGTAAGAAGAATTTAAAGCACCTAAGATGCACAGCTGCAGCCCAGAAATGCAGTGTGATACATTTTCCTTTAGTTTGCTTTTATACATCATTGAGCTCTCAAGGAAAACCTCTTAGATCTCATTTGTAGAGCAAATGACAACTGCAGAATTCCCCATGAATCAACCCATTTAATTTCTGATGATAGGAGCCTAAGAGGGAATTAATCAGCTTCACCCAGAAACTTCTCGTTATTTTGAAAGTGGGGGGGAAAAAAGTCACCCTTGCTATTTTGTTTCCTATTTACTGGGGTATATAAATAAATAAACCTTAGAGCATGATATTGTGCAGCACTGACCCCGGACTTGAGCAAGATATACCACAGGGAGCACTCCCAATTTGGAAGGGGGTGGAAAAGCTGACCTGTTGGGTCTTTCCATCTCTGACCACCATTATCCTTTGAACTCTGCAGGAGCTACTCCAGAGGCCAAGGCACCCCTGAGCATCATTCCAGTGCAAAAGCTCACACCAAATCAAATGCATTTTGATGACAAAAAGATTGATATGGTGGCCTTCTCCTTTGATCCAAATTGTTTTCATAATTTCTAGCATAACAAATAAAAACATATTTTATGAAAGCAGAAATTCTGGAATACACCAAGTTATTATCAGCTGCAAATAGCCTAGAGCTCCCTGATGAGATAAAGTGTAACATTCTAATTATGTCAGCATAAAGGCTTTTTTCCTTTAAATAATACTTAGGATCTCTCATCATTAAATATCGTGAAAATCCTGGGAAAAACTAAATAAAGGCACAGAAAATAAGTGAAACTAAATAGTACATAGCTTTGCATTCCTGTACTGTAAACTTTTGAACTGCATCCATGGAAGAAAAGGGTGGTGGAAAGAAGATCAAATGCATGCTATAGTAAATATCAGGTATTGTGATAAATTGCTTTTATGCTTCCAATAATTGTAAACATCATGTAGTTTCATATTCCTGACATGCTTGAAGAGATCTGCATTTTTTTTTCTATTTTATTATAGAGCTGCATTGCTTTCCAGTTTATTTTGTGGAGAAAATTGTCTCTTTATGCTATAAACAACTCCAAGCAGTTTGTTCACGGAAGCTGAAAGGTGGAATTTCAGCCCATTAGACACGGGCAAGGAAGCAAAAGTTCTGATTTCAACCCAAAATCGATTATAGAGCGTCCCTCAGCGGGGGTGTCCGGTATTGCAAACGCAAAGGGCTAAGGTGGGTTTGACGAACTGAAATCCACGGAGAAAATTCGGAAGCCCAAAAACGTAAAAATACAAAATCATTCTCTTACAACATTAGCATTTTCTTTGTAACGCTGTATAAATGATTTTAAAGGATAAATTATATAATCATCGGCCAAAAGGCAATCCCAAGCAAAATAACAGAACCTAATTAATAGGGGATCTGACAAAAATAATTAAAGGAGGGTGACATAATTAATGCCAGTGGACAAGAGATTACAAAAAACCAGACATTGTTAAAATAATCTGATGTATTTCTTTTTTATGAGTGCAAGGAATGGCACATTAATCCTGAGACCTTTCTAGATGTGGGTGCAATTTTTAAAATACTTGGCTTTTACTGAGCCAGCAATCCAGGAGAAGGAATCTCCAAGAGAAGACAGCTTTTATCCAGTTTAGTATGAGTTAGAAGGAGATGCTGAATTGCCAATGGCTCCACAATTGCTTTAAGAACGGAAGAACCAACTTCAAAAATATTCTATGAGATAATCAAATCTTGCATCCTCTACCTCAGTGACAGAGTACTTGGAGGGGAAAAAAAATAAAAAGGCCTTTTCCGAACGGAAAGATACAATTTCTATTGATGCCATGACTATGTGGATCCCAGATTATTTCTCTGCCTCTTGTTTCTGGCATCTGTCAGATGAGTCAGGTTTCAGGCTTGGGAAACTTGAGCCAATTGCTGGTATTCTCCAGTGACCTCAAATTTCTTCACCCAAACACTTCTATCAAACTTGTATCAGAAGGTAACACACTGAAATTCTGTACTGCATCTCCTGACAGGCCTCTCCAGGCAGGGAGAGCTCCCTAGAGGCTACCACTTCCCATCCCAGGCAAACACAAACATGGGATTGAACTTTAAAGACTTCTATTGCCCATGTAAAATCAAAGCTTCTCTAGCACTTGCTGGTGTTATCCATGGGAGCAATGCACAAAGTGAAGAATACTCCATAAAAATAATATTTGTACTGATGTCTTTGTATTCTACCACCATTTTTTTCTTTACAAAGTACTTTATGAAGTGAAGCTGTATGCAGGAATGTATGTCCCATAGTTCTGCAGGCAGACTGTACTCCATCTTTATTCTTCAACATTTGGTAAGATCTTCTAATAGTGGTACTCCAACATTTTTGCAAATTTCATTTTAAAACAATTAAACATGCACATTATCCTCCTAGTTTTGGCTATGCCTGCACCAACTTCTTGCCCTGTGTAAAGATAAGTACCAGATGCATGAAATACCAGATGATGGAAGTTCATCTCTGATCTCACAGGGACAAACTCAGCTGTCAGATAGTGTCAAGAGTTCTCTTTGTCTCTAGTGACTCCAGCTTGGCCTTTTGCAATCATTTGAGGGTTCTTCCAAGAGAGGAAGGAAGTGGGGAAATGCAGAATGATAAAACTGTTCCAACTACTATGTTAGAAATACATATGCAGCTACTCAACAGTATCAGCAAGGCGTGAACTTGGCCCAAAGGTCTTCCATTTTCCTCTGTGAAACAGTTAACAGATGAGAGCAGTGATCTCAGCTACTTTTATTTAATTAACCTTCATTTTATTACAGTCATTGAATGTCACTGAGTAAGCACACTGGTCTGTGTTCCTCACTGTGTCAGCAATCAGCATCTGCTACATTTCAAACTCAATTAAATGTCTTTTTCCCCCCAAATGTTGAGTTTTTCTTACCCTTTCTATCAGCATGGGTTACTTCATCTTTGTTCCTGCAGAACAAGAGCTCCATCCTTTTGGTCTCCATTTCCCTTTCCCTCTCACATCCTGCTTACATAATACATCTAAAATCATCCTGACTCCCAAACCCAAGTCTACACTTTGGTCGTCTCTCACTAAGTTATAACACCTCCTCCTCCTCAGATGTTTGAGAACTTGGCTTCTGCAAATCAGCTTCTTACAGATGGTGCTTCCATTTACTGGCACGAATTGGTTACTTAGAAGTATTAGTCATTGGAGATACACATTTTATAAAACATGTGAAAAATAAGAAGTAGAATAAACAGGAACATACAGTGACAAACTGCCTTGGCTCTTTCCCAGTGGTTTTTTTTCCCTCCTAAGGACAAACACTACACAGCTCTCACCATGTATTTATGTTCAAGTGAAGTTATGGTGTAGGAAATTATTATTTGAGAAAGTATGAATGCTTTTCTAAGAGTCAAAACAACAATCCCCAAAATGCCACACTTGCAGCATTACACAGAGCAGTGACTCAGACCCAGAGACACTGCTCTGGACTCCTGACCTTCCACTGCTTTTCTTTTTCATCTTGGACTAGACTTCATCTGTCAGTGCCTTTATCTTCCTCTCCGTAAATATGAAGGACAATACTGGTGATTACTGTAAAATTAGTTGTCATTAGGGCTTGCCTGCTCTCCTCACGCACCCTTGCTCTGATCCCCACCTCAACTCCCCGAGTGCTCTGGCATGTGATCACACAAAATCAGGAGTGAGGAAGGAACCTGGAATTTCGCCTGGAAGGTGCCATGAAACACCATGGAGGGTCACACAACTGCACCCCTCACTTTACGGGAATCTGCCCTCTGTGCTCGCCCAGCCTCACAAGCCTGGGCTTCCTCGGGGCTCAGCGCCTGCACTGGTCGGGCTCCTCCTCAGCCCTCTCCTCACCGACCCCTCAGAGACTCCTCGATTCCCTCAGCGCGCCCCGGCTCCTTCAGCTCGCTCCCGCCCGTCCCTCAGCCCGCCCCGGCTCCCTCAGCTCGCTCCCGCCCGTCCCTCAGCTTCAGT
>VWZT01015556.1:186050-255025 GCA_013397055.1 Pachycephala philippinensis | reverse complement strand
CGTTCCCCGCGCGGTGACCCCGCGCCCCGCCCCGCGCAGGCGCCCCGGCAGTCGCGGCCTCGGGGCCGCCGGTCCCCGCTGGTCCCCGCCATTCCCTGCCGGTCCCCGCCGTCCAGATGCTCCGCACGGAGAAGGTGCTGCAGCTGCGGGGGCAGCAGGGCCGCGCCGTGCGGGTGGTGCGGGAGCATTACCTGCGCCCCGACGTGCCGTGCCGCAGCGCCCTGTGCCGCAGCGCCGTGTGCCGCGCCGCCTGCGCCCGCGGTGAGGGGCTCCGCCGTGAGGGGTCTGGGGGGAGCCGGGGGTGCGCTGAGAGAGCCGGGATCGCCCGCGGGCCGGGCTGGGGCGGTGGGCAGCGTCCGCCGGGGCCGCGGGGAGCAGAGCTGGGTGCAGTGATCCCTGAGCGGGTGGGATCCCGGGGCAGGGGGTGACTCCTGAGCTGGGGTGATGCCTGAGCACGGGGTGATCCCTGAGCGAGGAGTAATCCCCGGTCTGGGGTGATCCCTGAAGCCGGGGGGATGATCCCCGCTCTGGGGTGTCCGGAGCGTGCTGAACAAATCAGGTCTATAGCAACAGTTTTCCTTTAAAGCAATATCCTTTAGAAATTAACGAGGCGTTAAGAGCGAAAGGAATCGAGGAGCTGATTGTTAGAGGGTTTAACTGTGAACAGTTTACTGGCAGTGATAAAAGGCTAAAGGATTGTTCAACTTTTACACTGCTCTTGTTTTAAAAGATCCTTTAAAATGCATTAATTTCTGCAGGGTGGTGGTTTATAGCATGAATTAAATTCTATACATACCTGTTAAGTATTACAGTGGGGCCAAGCCATTATCTTGAAGCTATTGTAATTCTGCATCAGCAGCTATTTCTGTTCAGTAATTAAATGTAATTGCCTGTGTTGTATCAGGGCATTTCAGACGTGGGAAGGCTGCCAGGCTCTGATGTCTGCATTTGTTGTTCTTACATACTGTGGTGCTGTTATGTGCATCATAGATCATCACCCGAGCTTTGGTTGATATTTCAGTTGGGTTTGTTGTTGTTGTTCAATAACACAATTTATTTGATGCAGGAAACTGACTGGCAAATAACAAACATAATATCCAACCTGTTTAAATCGACCAAATGACTTGCTTGCCTAAAAGAAAAGTTTGGGAATTGTAACTATTTTTTTTTTCTACTATTATTGACATAGATATTTTCACTTTTGATTTAGGTGCCTGTTGCAATAGAGGGCAGAAGTTATATTACTTAGATTATATTATTATTGTGTATTACTGCTATCCAGGAGATCAGGACTAGTGATAGTTGCTGCCCCCTAAAATACTGCATTTCGTTATGAATTCCTCCTCAAGAATAACTTAAAGGCACATATCAGAAAAAAGTCTAACCTTTCCTGCTGTGCCTAACTTCCCCTCTTTTGGACTTAAATGTAGATTGCGCTACAGGTGACTGTCAGAATATGTCCCTATGTGATTATTCAAGGTAACCCAGATGTGAGGGAAATATTTGTTTTCCTTCCTGACTCTACACAATGTGCTGAGCAAATACATTTCCTGCCCTGTGAGAGACTGCCTGCAAAAATCACATCTGCAGGTGCTTGTAAGGGTGAGCTGTGTCTGCCTGGAAGTCATTCTGTTCTAGATGTATGGGTTAGGCAAGGATAGCTTCATACGGGCAGATCGCATAAATCTTCCAGTGACATTTCACGTTTAATGCTCTTCTGAATTAATAATAAATATTAGCTTTCTTGTATGTGTTCTGCCATCATCCATTATAAGCCTTCAGTGTGAGATGAGGCCAAGTTACTGTGAGCACAATTTTGCTGGCTGGATTCATACCCCTTGTGGTCACAGCTCAAAGTTTGTCCCATGCCAGCTTCTAAGAAATACATGAAAATAACCTTACTTGTCAATACCTATACACTTTATTCTGTATAATTTGCCTGCACTGTGGTGAGTTCAACAGTTCAGTATTTATAATAAAGAATAAATAGTTATTAAGAGAAAATACAGTGGAGATCCCCTGCCATCTGAAAGCTATTGGGTAATCTTTGAAATACCAAAAACAATTAAATTCATTAATTTTGAGGTACATTTTCAAATGTCATCTGTGATGTGTTGGCTGTGGTATTTTGATGGCATATTCCTATGGGATAGAGTCTCCATAAAGAAAATTAACACTGATGGTTAATAGTTTAGGTTTAAAAACATCTTTTTGCAGTAGCAGTGGTGTTCTCTATGTGCACCCTTACCTGTGCTCTTTTATGTAAAGAGCCTGCTGTAAATGGTGTGTTTGAACAGAGAGATGTGGGAGCAGGGTAAAGGAACTGCTCGTAATTCTACAGCCTTTAGAAATTCCATGAAAAGATTTTCTGTGCCAGATGTATAATCCCTTTTTCATATGGAAGCAGAGACGAAAGAACTGTAACCTTCACTCTTTTAAGTTATAGCCTTCTCATAATGCAAGTGGATCTTTTTCTCTCCTTTGGATAGAATTTGCACTAAATTTTGGCATCAGTGGATGCAAAAGGGTTTTGTCACAAATTTATGGACTGTACCACAGAATTGTACCATAATATCCATAATATTGTTCATCAGAAAAAGAAATGTACCCATTTGAGGAGACACAACTCTTAATTTTCTTCCATCAGAAAGTATTTTTAAGAAACCAATGTTGCAACTGAAAGTTTCAACCTTTAAACTCCAAATTATCTTTTAGATGGCAAATTGTTATCAGATGATGTCACACACTACGTTGTCCCCGACTGCAAAGTTGTTCAGGAGTACCTGGAGATTCTGGAATTTTCGGAGCTGAAAGGAATTATTTTCATGCAAACAGCTTGTCAGGCTGTGCAACATCAGAAAGGACGCAGGTACTTACCCCATAAGAACTTATTTTTTATTTAGATTGACGTAAAAATACTGATTTGTAAAATGCATAATTTGTTTCAAGTGTCTTAATGTAGTTTTACAGAAGGGGAAGGACTGGCATCCTTGTGATCCATGGACATCTATGCCTGGCCTGGTTTTCACTTGATAGGAGCAATATGAAACCTGTAGCATTATTAGCTAATCAAATGGCTGGTGACAGGAATTAATGAGATTTTGCAGTAATGATTTATCATGTGCCCACAGCACACAGGTTTTGGTTTGCGGTATGATGCCTGAGCACTTGTCTTTGGGGAGCAATTAATATTATTGTATGGTACTTACCTCACCAGACATTAACTTGGGCATTGCCATAGCATTTCAGAGTAAAACTTGCTCTCAGTGCCTTCCCATATTTCTAAAGCACAAATGCTTTTGAAGAAATAGCCCTTGTCCCAAAAGTGACAAACAAATATGTTCCTGAACACTTGGGATGTTTTGTGGAGCTCTTTGGAAAACAAGTATGTTTAAAATCAGAAGCATTCACAATGGAGCTTAAAAAAGCTTACTTGCAGGTGATGATTCAGGATTCATCATTAATGGTGTAATGTAATAAATGCATTTCTCTGTGCATGACAGTAATTTCCCTTGAGTTTTTCAGCTGTTATTTTCATGTGGAGTTAAAATAGCATTATCAAAAGAAAGCACAAGAATATATTTATCTTTTTTCATTCCAGACAGTACAACAAATTACGAAATCTGTTGAAGGATCCCCGTCATGACTGTGCTGTGTTTGCTAATGAATTCCACCAGCACTGCTACCTGCCAAGGGACAAGGGAGAATCCATGGAGAAGTGGCAGACCAGGTTTGTTTGCACAGCATCCTAACTTTCTGTTTAGGAATATGAGCATGCATCGGGTACTGAGAGTTCATGCTCTTGCTCTGCTTAGCTCTGCAACAATCACTGAAAGTCTACATTGTGCTGTATGGTTACAAAAGTAGAAACATTGTTTTCTCAGGGAAATAGACAAAGTGTACTAAATTAAGGCAATAATTCTAAAGGAAGAGCTGCATCAGTTTGAAGTTACACAGTAGCATTGGAGTCTGAGCACCTCTAGCCTGCTTTCTACAAGCTTTCATGCAGAGGAACTTTCTGTTGTGTTGCAGCCAGGGCACAAGTGGATGTATTTGGGAGGAAACATTCTATTCTCCTCTCTTCTCTTGGTGCTTAAGAATGGCACATAAACATATTTGCAGAAGAATGTTTCTGTAGCTCAGTGTGTATCTTTCAAAAGTCTGCGTGTTAAATCAAAATCTCGTTTATAGGAAGCCAGCAAAACCTTGCAAGTAGCAAATGAGCTGTGCCAGTAATCTTATTTCAAACTTTGCTTTTCTAGGAATATTTACAATGCAGCAGCCTGGTACTACAATCACTGCCTGGGTCAGATGCCAGTTGTTATGGTAACAGAAGATGAAGATGCTATCAGGCAGTACGGAAATGAAACAGAAGGAGTGTTTGTGATTTCCTTCAAGGTAACATGCCAGAAAAATAAAAGGTTTCCTTTATGCTGCATCAAAATGATGAAGCAAGTACATTAAAGTATATTGCAAATCATGTCAGAGTTTACATCCAAGAAAGCTGTGATGGTAACTCATGTCTCCATTTATCAAAGCAAGCAAATATGTCACTTATGAGAATGTCAGAAAAACCAATGGCAGTGGGCAAAGCAGAGAACTGGAAAGATAAACAGCAGCTCTGAGGATAGAGGTCATCTTTCTTAGGAGGCCTTTTCCTTGTTTTCATTGTTTTTAAGGAATTTGGCATTGATGAGCAGTGATCAGTTCCCTCAGCCAGCTGTCTAAATCTGGAGTGCAAGCAGTCCATAAACAGCTGTAACCTAAATATCCATCAGTAATGTTCTGCCAGTTACTTTGCCTGGACTGCTGAGGATACAGTGATGCCTGAGAAGATAATTCATTCTTCATTTCAGTGTCCATCTCTGATACCACTTGTATGCAGTGGGATGTGGGGATGGGATGTTCATGTTTAGCTGTGAAAGGATGTTGAGTGAAAACAGCACCAAACTGATTTACCTTTGTTGTATTTAACAGTGGATTAGGCTGAACCTGGGAAAGATCTGTGGGGTTTAGAGCAGACTCATCATTACCACTTGGAAGTGTTATTTGAGTATAGTGTGAGACAGCTCTTGTCCATTACGGGCTTTTCAAATGCATTATAAAAGGAGCAGAGATCTCTAAATACTCTTCTGTTTATTTATATTTGTGCATACAGAATTACCTGGATAACTTCTGGCCTGACCTAAAGGCTGCCCATGAACTCTTTGACTCCATAGTCCAAGCTCGGCGTGAACGGGAGAGTGAAAGCCAAGAGAACCATGGAAAAGAATATCCTGAGCACTTACCTGTGGAAGTATTGGAGGCTGGGATCAAATCTGGAAGATACCTGCAGGTATTTGTTATACAGAGAATGTACACAGAACAATGCAGTCTTGTGATTGGTCCCTTTAGTTTCCTGAATTAGAGTGATTAGAGAAAGAAGTATGGCTATGGTGGGAAGAGGGAAAGAAAACCAAAAGCAAGAGGATGGAAGGGATTAGGATTCTCAAAATATTTCCCCTACACTGTGTTGTGACATGGATTTTTTTTTTTAAATTTTTTTTTTGTCTTGGAGAAGTTAAAATAAGAATTGGCTATTGAGGATTTGAAATTTGCTATGGATTTTTCTTCAGGTTGATATGTGATGTACCTGTAAATTGAGAGACCGGGTGTGATTTGAAGTAGTGAGACCTCGTTCTTAAATATAAATAGTGCTGCACAAAGGCAGCAGTTTTAACTTAATTTGCACAGAGTTCTCTCAGTCAATGAAATTAATTTACAGGTTTATGGCTGTTCAGGGCCTTAATATGGATTGTTGGTAGACAAGTGTCCTTCTTTCAAAAATAATTTACAGAATTAGAGGCAGTAATTTGTTCCTTTCTTGGCAATTCCAGCAGCAAGGCAGGAATAAAATATGAACAGAAAGACTGAGGTTTTTCTTTCTTGTTGGAATAATGCCAGATTCTGTGCTAAGGCAGGCAGCAAAGGTAATCTTACACTGCCTGTGGTTGGAATGTCATTTACCATCTGACAAATAAATTCAGGATTTAAAAGTTCTACATCCTGCATTCCCCCCTACAGAGAGAACAGTTGTGTTCAAAATAACCTACGGATCAATAAAAACTAAGTCATGTAAAAATAATTGTAAACCCCAAAATTTTATCCTTTAAAGTTGTCCATTTTTAGGGTGACTGTTTCATTCTGTTGATTGGTTTGTTGATCTCTTTCAGGGTACACTGAATGTCAATAAGCATCGAGCACAGCTGGAAGCTTTTGTTCGGCTTCAGGGGTTTGGCAGCAAAGACACAGGTGAGGAGCCAGTTTTCAGTTACCAAACAAGATGAAGGCTGAGACACTGCAGTGCTTGTGTGGTTCTCATGGACTGGAAAGGAGGCTGAAGATTAACCAGAGGGTGCAACTTGTGAGGAAAACTCCTTCCTCTTTCTTAGCACCTTTGGCCATATTTTGGCCTCTTGTCCTGTTTCCCTGCACCTCCCTGAAGTGAAAGGTGGAATGCTGATGCAAATTGCTGTCCCTGTGCTTTGCTCTAACCTCAGGTAACCACTCCTTTGACTGCAATAAGAGTTTGTATAGATGTTGGCAAGATTAGGAAGCTGGTCTTTGTGAACATAATTGGAAAATTGCCTTTTGGATCAAACTGATCCAAGCTGATCAGGATTGTCTCTCTGGCATGAGGTACTAATCAACACCTTTGAAAGAACAGTCCATTACCCTTGCACAGACACGTTGGCCCAGCTCTCACTAATTACTACTTTCAAATGTTCCTGTGACAGACCCTGCAGTCAAACCAGTGCTCAATATACTCATTTTTTAAAAGCTTGTTTTATTCTTAACCCTGCCCGGAATTCTGTGGTAGTAGCTTTCCCAATTTAACTATGCTGTGTGTTTTTAAAGCTGCTGCCTAAGAACAATGAGATCATCCCAGCCTATGCTGCTTTTTATCCAAAATTTCACTTACAGAATTCCTTAATAGATCCTTAAAAAAAAAAAAAGAGGAAAAGGTTTTCATTTCCTTGCAATATTAATTACTTGCCAGTAGTGCTTTTTGGAAGAAGTCATATTGGAAAAGTAATTTTCTGTTATTTCAGCAGAATGCTGCCAAGAATGGAGGGATTTGAATTTTTTTAGCAGATTACAGTTCTGTTTCCTTTTGTTTTAAATACAGAACTTCAAAGTGACATCCTTATTTATGGGCCCAAGGCTCGGAATCGTGCAATCCACGGGGATGTGGTTGTGGTTGAGTTGCTCCCTGTGCATGAATGGAAGGGAAGGACTGTTGCCCTCTGTGAAAATGAGACTGAGGACAAAGCACCTGCAGACACCACCGGTGACCCTATGCCCACAGGTAAGGAGAAGCATCCTTTTAATTCCCTGCTGATAAATAATGAAAAAAAATTGTTAGGTGAAAAAGTATCCCAGTGTGACATGCCTGGATACCTTGAGAACTTAGAGTCTCATTTGAAATTATTACTCTGCAGCTATAGCTGCATCTTAAAAGTTTGTTAAGGTCAGAGCTAAAAGTTTTAAGTGGTTAATTCTCTTTTTGTAGGGAAATGATGTTTTGTTTTGCACTTTGCTATTAAAAATTTTCTGGATTACTAGAATTGGCCACATTTCAGCAGCAGTGGGAATCTCTGAATAATTTATGTCCTGTATCAATTGGAGTCTATACAATGAGTTAGTCTCCACATAAATAAAAGCTCATTAAACTCTGCCTGTGCCAACGATAGTTTATGACACACTGGTATTGTCTGCACACCATATGTTGTTGGCAGTTGTGACACAGACTTGGGGAGACATCAGTTCGTGTTGTAAAGCAATGAATCTCCTGTACCTCCCACATATCTGCTTTGTTGGTCCTGTTAAACTCTTCAATGCGCAATGTTCCTTATTTAAAGGTAAAGTAGTTGGAATCATCCAAAAGAACTGGAGGGATTATGTGGTCACTTTCCCCTCTAAAGAAGAGAGCCAGTCCCAGGGCAGAAATGCTCAGAAAGTCCTTGTAACACCTTGGGATTACCGAATTCCCAAAATCCGGATCAGCACTCAGCAGGCTGAAGCATTACAGGTAATTTAACTGAAGTGTTTCTCTGTTCTGAGTTCCTACAGAGCTGTGTGGGTGTTATGTGCTCTAATGACGCTTTCTTTGACAAAAACATGGTGAAACTATTAAAGTGAAGTCTGTGAGGGTTCAATTTCTGCCTTGAAGGATTGCGTTCAATTCCTGTCAGAACCACTTCAGCTTCAGGTTACAAAGCTTATTTGAGGTCTGAATTTGGGCCACAGTCCAGCTACCCTGAGCACTTACATACCACTTGCTTTGGGTTTTTTCTGATAAATGAAAGGTCGTGTTAGGGGTACAAATTGTACTTTTCAGGGGCATGGTGCTGTTCTAACAGAGCTATGTTGCTGCAGGAGTACAGAGTTGTTGTGCGCATCGATTCCTGGGAGTCAACTTCCCTCTATCCGAACGGACACTTCGTGAGAGTTCTGGGGAGAATTGGAGATCTCGAGGGGGAAATCGCAGCGATTCTGGTGGAGAACAGCATTTGTGCTGCCCCTTTCTCAGAAATCCAGGTTTGTCTTTGTGACAGATCCAGTCTTTTCTGTTCATTTCCAGGGTCTTGTTTCTCAAAGAGAGGGACCCTTTTACAGCTGAACATCTTTGTTGCCAGTGGGTTTTTGAAAGCCCATTTTGAAAGCTGAACATTTATTATTATTTTAGTTTATTTTTCTGCAATCTTTTGGATCGGTGGTTCTATTGATACTATGGATTTTCAAGCCAAGAGTGATTTTAATATAATCCATTTGCGGTGAGGACAAGATTACAAACTCTTAATTCAAATTTCAGTTAGACTTTTAAGATTTTTCTGTCTTTAGTATGTGGTTATGCTACTGGTGCTAAAGGCCTCATCCCACTGAAGTCATTGTATTAAATACTTTGTTTTCAACTGGGAGAGAAACCAGCTTTCTTAGATAACTATTTTGGTTATACCTACAATTAATTGGAAGAAAAAGCATGTAAAAAACCAATAGGTAGTGGTTATATTTGCCAGAACTGCAGTATCACCACAGTAATAACATTGATTACTAATGCACATAGAATTCTTTTCAATTTTTTCCATACTTTCCATAAAGTAAATGTAATGGACTTGGAAAATGAAACAAAAGAAGAATTTGAAAAACTAAATAAATCTAATTTGTTGGCATCTTTTTGTAGTATGTTCATCAACAATATTTCTGTACAGATGAGTGAAATGCCCGTGAGTTCTCCAAAGAATCCATGGAAAGTGAGTCCAGAGGAGGAAAAAAAACGCCTTGACTTGAGAGATACCCACTTGATATTCAGCATTGACCCCAAGGGCTGCGAGGATGTGGATGATGCTCTCTCTGTCAGGACTCTCCCCAATGGGAATCTCGAGCTGGGTGTGCACATTGCAGATGTGACTCACTTCGTGGCAGCAAATTCCTACACTGATGTTGAGGCCAGAGCAAGGTAAGTTATTTTCTGAAAATTAGAAAATTTATGGAGTTCAGAAGTTTGTGATGCTACCTTAAGGAAACTTTGGAAGGAAAGAAACATGCTTCCACCTGTCATGTCTTACTAAAGACTTATTACAGCTAATTAAACTATTATATAACTGATGACATTCTGCTTTTATTTGGACACATTTTCCAGAAAGTTACAGTATAATTTGATTTTTCCCTAATCACTCCTCTTTGCTTTAGAGTCTAATTTAACATCTGTGACTTAAAGTATTTTTGAAAACCACTTGTTGGCATTCCAAGGGAGATGAACACTCACAAAATGGAATTAAGTCTTACATGAATTTAATTCCAGAGGTATTTGTCAGGCTTATGTATTAATATTCATTCTTGTCTTTTAATGTGCAAATATTTCATTCCCTTTTTTCTTTTATTGCTGCTATTTGGACTTAAACTGCTGAATCTCTTCATGAGCTGTATTCTTTGTAGATGCAAAAAAGTATAAACTCTAGGCAGCAGAGATGTTTGATGTAGCCATTAAATCACCTCTTCTTCAGTGAGCATATTGCATCCAGCCCTGGTTCTGCCCTTAATGGCAGCTGAAATACCAAGAAAGGCTAAATTAGGGTTGTACTGTACAAATAACTACTTAAATAATTTGACTTTGGTATTGCACCTGTGAGTGTTCTGTAGGAATAACCTTTTAAAATCAGACAGTGAAGCAATGCTTATAGCCCAGAGCCAGGAGTCCTGGTGAGAAGAACAGTAACAGTAACTGTGCTTTGTTCCTCAGGGCTACCACGTATTACTTAGCGGATCGGCGCTATGACATGCTGCCCTCTGTCCTCAGCGCTGACGTGTGCTCTCTGCTCAGTGGAGTGGACAGGTAAGGGTTTGCAATACTTCTGAGCAGGGAGACTTTTCAAGTCATTTTGCATTATTACTAAATCCTCAACTGGAAGAATTGTGTACATCAAAAATTACCTTTCAGTTCTACCACAGGTAGGGTGAATTTTATAGCCCAGTTTATATCAATTTACAGGCTCAGTTGGCTGCTGCCGTGAGGATATGCAGGGTGCAGAGGTGTTCATTGTGGATGCATCTGACTAATAAAAATGGATAAAAATAACTACCACAGTTATCACAGTGTAGCTCTGCTTTAACATAAAGGAGACCTTATACCTTAGGGGTGCTCTGCTTCAGCAGATGAATTGAAAATACTGCTGTGTAGCTGGTCCTCATTTAGTTGTGGTGCATGAGACTGAAAGGCAAGTGCATTAATCAGTGGTGATGCTGAGCACTGGTTTTATGAAGAAAAAGATGCTTCCACAACCAGAATTAAATCTCTAAATTTCTAAGAGTTGAGTGTGCTTGAAATGGGAGTTTAAGTCTACCAGAACTATTTCAGAACTGTGGTGTTGTCTTTCAGATACGCTGTGAGTGTCTTGTGGGAGCTGGAGAAGGAATCGTATGAGACGCTGAGGGTTCAATACACCAAAACCCTCATCCGCTCTGCCTACAAGCTGGAGTATGAGACAGCACAGGGATTGTTGGATGGAGACACGAGTGTGGTGGGGGATATCCTGGAACTGAAAAGCCTGGATGAAGGAACGAGGCAGAAGAAGCTGGCTGAGCTGGTTTGGGCTGTGTCCAAGCTCACCGACATAGCACGACACGTCCGAGCGAAGCGGGACAGGTGCGGCGCGCTGGAGCTGGAAGGGATCGAGATCCGAGTGCAGCTGGATGACAGACGGAATATCCATGACCTCATCCCCAAGCAGCCGCTGGAAGTGCACGAGACCGTGGCGGAATGCATGATCCTGGCCAACCACTGGGTGGCGAAAAGGATTTCCGAGGATTTTCCCCTCCAAGCTCTGCTGCGGCAACACCCTCCACCACGACAGGAATTCTTCACTGAGCTTCGGGAATGTGCCAGTGCCAAAGGCTTCTCAATAGACACACGGTAGCTTTTATTACTAAAGTTCTGTAATTAAAGTTAAGCAATTAACTATTTGGCCATATTATCATTACGAACAATTCCAGCTCTGAGTATCAATGTTAAGAGACACTGCATAGCAGTTCTTAAAAAGAATTTTATCAGAACCTTTCTGATGATGTTCTGACCAGAAGCTGCCTGCATTCTGCTGGCTGTACTGCAAATGGCAGCGGCTGAATAATTTTAGACATATCCAGACAAAGCATTTGTTCAGTCACTGTGCTGTGGTCAAGCTCTGCAGTGGCCTTGTTTGCACTGTATTTCCTGTGTAAGACAGTACTGGTTTAAATTAGGTTACTTCTGTGCAATGTAGTAGTTTTAATTGACTCAAAATAATTCAGAATTACTTGGTCAAGATAACATGAGAAAGCCATGGTGAAGGGCATCAATAGAGCGAGCCTCTGTGACCTGGGTGTCACCTTGTCCCATTTGTGCTGGACACAAAGGTTTTGGACCAGCTCCCTCTTTTGTACTGCATAGGAAGGGGTTTTGCTCCAGTCCCTGGTTCTCCAGGTTGCAGCAGACAACTGGGTGAAAACTGTGTTTTTTCTAAACATTTTCCTAGAGCAGAGCTGTTATTAAACTGCATTCAAAGTTTCAATATCATTCTGCTTGCCATTTTTGTATGAGTAACTATTAATTTCTGTGTGGGTTTTATGCTGTTGTTAACTATAAGCCATTATGACCAGGGATAGTGTAATTTTCTTCAGCATTAGCACCTTTTTGCCAGGTCTAACAAGGCTTTGGCTGAGTCTCTGGACAGAGCAAACGACCCCTCGGATCCCATTGTGAACAAACTGCTGCGCTCCATGGCCACCCACGCAATGTCCAATGCCCTGTACTTCTCAACTGGTTCTTGTCCCGAGGAGCAGTTTCATCATTATGGTATCTGGTCATTTTTCTGCCTTTCCTGTGATTTCTGGACTATTGGGGGAGGCACATGATGACTCTGCTCATCTCTTTTCCTTTCTCTCGGCAGGGCTGGCCCTGGAGAAGTACACTCACTTCACCTCTCCCATCAGGAGATATGCTGACATCGTAGTGCACAGGCTCTTGATGGCAGCGACCCTGAAGGGAACCACAGGGGATGTTAAGGATAACATAATCAGTAACAAGGATCTTGAGGAACTGTGCAGACACATTAATAACAGGAACCGGGTAAGGAGGTCCTTGTGGGAGGTACTCCATGGTGCCCTAGGGAATGGGATACTAGTCCCAACTGGGCTTTTGGGAACTAAGAGTATCACTTTACTTTTATTTGTAGTGCATTGAGGTTTTTTTAAATACCAGTTTTCTTCTGAGAGTGGTTGTAAAAGTGCCTTCATACTTCACTTGTACTTCATGTAGGATTTTCTTTTAGATGTAATTTTTCTAGGGGACAGGTAAGGGAGTAAATAATGGCAAAAAGCAGCTGTGGAAACCAAAGCCAAAGACGCTTGTTGGAATATTTACGTTGGTTTTTGTCTCCCTTTGTGTGTGGGGTGCTCCCAGGCAGCGCAGCGTGCTCAGAAGCAGTCCACAGAGCTCTTCCAGTGCATGTACTTCCGAGACAGGAGTGCCGAGAGCGACGAGCGCTGCGTGGCCGACGGGGTCATCTACTCCATCCGCACCAACGGCGTGCTCGTCTTCGTGCCCCGGTGAGCCCGGCACGGCTGGGAATGGGCTGGGAAATAACACCTGGTGTTACTGGAGTGCTGGGAGGGCACAGCCTGGCTGTAAACCAGCTCAGTGCAGATCTATCATCTCCAGCATTGCAGAGGGTTGGCTGTGAGGCTCAAGAGCCAGAAGCTCCCCAGCCGGGAAAGGCTGCCTTACAGAGAACCCAGGGCAAACATGCTGCTGCTCTTCAAGTTGCTTTTTTTTTAATGGAGAACTGTCTCCTCACTGTCTGTCTGGAAAAACCTGTAAAGCTGCTCTTCTCCCATCACTGAGCCATTCCAGGCCCCACCCAGCACTAAGATAATGGATCACTGACTATTTCACTTTTGCTTCACTGCTCTCAGAACACTGCAGTCACTGTCTCCATGCTGTTTTCAAATCTGGGTTTCTGTGACACCACCTATCAGCATCCCTGGAGCAGGATTATCAGGCTGCCGTGCCCACCTCTTCCTGTTGCTTTTCTACAATCCCAGCCAGCCTGTGGGGTTTGAAACTAAGAGACATGAAAAGGCTGAAAACTGTTAGAACAGCTTCTCTCTGCTTTTTTGTAGATACGGAATCAAAGGTGCTGCCTACATGAAAAACAAAGAGGGCTTGGTCATCTCCTGTCAAGGGGCTGGGAGCTGCCAGTGGAAACCTGGGTCCCTCCATCGCTCTCAGCATAAAATCACCTCCACTACAACTACTGGAGACTCAGTGACCTTGAGCCTTTTCGACCACATCACAGTGAGTGTCTTATCGGAGGGGAGGAAAAGGAAATAGCACCATCAGAAATAGAAACAAAATATTGCTTTCCAGGTGAGAATCCTCGTGCAGACTTCCCGCTGCCACGCTGACACCATCAAGCTGGAAATCATCAGGAATGCACCGCACCACACTGCGGCCATAGAGGCTGCCCAGAAGAGTTTCCACGTGGTGAAATCTGACTTGGTGAAAGAAGTCAGCCAGTCTGCAGAGGAAGCCCAGCGTGCCCAAGAGAGAGCCAGGGTGGAAGTGATGGATGAGGAGTCCCGGCAGTTCTGCCAGACCAAGGGGCCCAGCCTGTACCAGCTGCTGGAGGAGATCCGGGAGCTGGCGCTGCTGGATGTGACAGAGGGCATCACGACTTGAACTGGGACCTGCCACCAGCTGCCCACGGCTGTCCTGCTCCTGTTCATTGTGCACAAGTGGTTGGGGGATTTTTTAAAAAGCAGTTTATTTAAATATTCAAGTGTTCTTTTAATGAGAAGCTAAATGTCTATTTTAAATAAGAATTATTTTTATCTGTTTATGAGTATGGATGAGTTATGAAAAGATTTTATACCTGATAAAGCTCATATTTCAGACTAAAGACACTGTGCTGTGAATTATTATAAGTATCATTCAAAAAATTACTTTGCTCATGTTGTGCATAAATTAAGTTCTTAAAACCTAAATATCTCCTTCTTCCCTACAAAGATATAAAAAGCAAATTCCTTCATAAAATAACACCTGGTACCCTGAGGGTAGTGGCTTAATTCAGTGTCTAGAAATTCAGTACTTTTTACTATTGGAAGGGGTGATTCCTCTTCATTCCACAAAAGAGAAAAGCTGTTGTGTAAGGAAAAACAAGACTCTAAGAAGAGGATGAAGCAGAGCTTCAAGCAGAGAGCAGGATCAGGTAAGGAAGGTCTTGTTCCCTGAGGGGAGGTACTTGTCTGGGGAAAGATGTCTGACCCAAGGGATGGGGAAGTGTGGGAGGCCTGGCCTTGTAAGAGCCTCATACAAGGATTTCAAGTTTGACTTCTGAAATTTAATAGCTTCCATTTTATAAGAAAAATATATAAGTAATGGATAAGCAGTTAAAAAAAATCCAGCACCCCTGTTAAAAGACCTGTTAAAAAAACCCTAAACAACACAACTTTAATAGCAACTTAATCCATCAACATCCCAGTTAATTCAGTTTGACATAAATTATAAACTATATTCAAAGTAGGTCCAAAGCTTCATAAACATTTCCTAAAAAAACGTTTTTGTAGGTGGAAAAGATGGCTCAAGTGCAGCTGAAGAGCTTTGTTCTGTTTCCTGGTGTACGGAGCTGCTCCTCTGCAGCTTCCAGGGAAGAGTTCTGTCCTTCAGTGATGCCATGGGAAAGACTTCCCTGAAGCTTCTGGAGTGCCAAGAGCCAGCAACATTTCAGTATAATGACAGTACTTAAAGCAGGGGGTCTTTTGGTCAAGAAAGGCATTCACAGTGTGGGGAAGTTACTGCTCTTCCGTGGCACATTCCAATTCTTCATCTCCATCTTCTTCTGTGGGAGCATCCTTGGCTGCAGGAACCTGAGTGTCTTCAATAAGGTCAGTGGGATCCTGAACAACTGGGCTGTCAAACTCCTCTTCTGAGTAACTACTGGGGAGCTCTATTGAGGAAAGAAGGAAAAACCATGAGCAGATCCTGTTGCTGTGTTTAACTGATGATTCCATCACCAGAATCCCAGTCTGTGGCAAAGGCAGCTCAGAGGTAACAGGGTGAGCTGCATCTGTCACAGCTTGGCAAAACAAGCAGGGGAGCAGTGACAGCCCTGGAGTTTAACTACTGGAAAACTGTTAAAATGTGAGAGTTGCACATTCCAGCACTTACTAGAAAAGCCATCAGAGCCACGACCCAGCAGCTCAGGCCACTGCCCTCATTTAAACAGGGGTCCTTACCCTGGTGCTGGGACTGGCTGTGGCCCTGCAGCCGTGCCTGCCTCCGCTCCAGGGCCAGCTGCCGGTTCTTCTTCATCCGCTCCTGCTGCTCCTCCGTCAGACTCGCACCAGGCAGGGAATTCAGTTCTTCTGCATTTCCAGAGTGGGGATGTGCATCTTCAGCAGCTGGATCCAGTCCATTGCTTTCCCCTTCTCCTTCTGGTTAAAAACAAGGGGTGGCAGGGGGAAGAGGGGCAGAATCAACACTTTAAGCCCATAGAGATCAACTACACATCAGTCAAGAGAACATTCTGAAAGCATTTCTATGTTCTACATTTTGCATTGACAGCTGAAGATCATTCCATAATTTAATTTTAATGGCCAATTTTCTGCCTAGGCCCACATCCCCAATATTCAAAGGACACAACAAGAGCTCAGAGCTCACACACACACAATAATCAATGCCTGAGTGTAAAGAGGCACAGCTCACTGAGTTAGCAATAGGAGCTGTGCTTGAAGGGTCAAAAGGGACAGGAAATCCTCAGGGCCAGGTAATTTTCCTCCCAACCCTACTAATAAAACACTGTCCTTAAGGAAGTGGCAGGAGTAGCTACAGGAATTCCAACCTTTCAAGGCCAGGCTGGATGGCATCAAGGGAAACTGTGCCTGCCCATGGTAGGGGATGGAACAGGATGGGTTTTAAGGTCACTTCCCATCCAAACCATTCCAGGATTCTGTGAATCACAGGTTTGAACACACGCATCAAATACCCAGTTCTGAATTCAGAGTGCTCTATTACAGAGATATTTACTCATCTGCCAGCACTGAAATGTGCAAGGTGGAGGCAGTTCACCTACCCACAGAGCAGCAGAGCACTCTTGAAAGAGTGCCCAAGGCCTCTGCACCACTTTAAGCCTGCGAATAGAAACGTGAGCTGACAAAAGGGTTGGGTTGTTATTACAACACCCCAGCTTGAGTTTTTATTTCACACCTGTGAGATGCCTACTCAGCTTTTCCCCTGAAGGCTGGGCAGCTGTAGCAGTGAACTCAGTCACACAGCTCAGGAGCAGCTCAGCACCACATTTAAAGCCCAGTGTATGGAACCATCGCACAGAACATCTGATCACTCTGCAGACCCTGTCGGCAGGAACCACTCGTGTTGCTGTCCGTGGCTGCTTCTGGCTGCAGTGCAGTTCTCACCAGCGCAGCAGCAGTGAAGGCAGCCACGTCTCACCAACTGCCCAAAGCTGAGGCCAGCTGTTACCACTCATGAACTCATCCACCAAAACACCATTCCCAAGCACTGGCTGAGGTTCACGTGAAGACAAACAGGACAATGGGTAGAAAACACTCTCAAGAGAGGCTCACAGTGAAGGTGTGAAAACCCACACAAGGTCCTTAGGGATGACAGTGAAATTCCCTCCCTTCTGCTACTGAAGTTTCTTTCAACTTACCACATGAAACTTCCTCTTTTAATTAAAAAATTGTTTATGTGTAATTTCTATCTGATTGGAAGAGAGTCTTCACTTATGTCCTCGGTAAATGCTGGGTTTTGATCCTGGAAGAAGGAATGCTCCCAGCAGCTGTGTGCCAGAACTGACAGACACAACAGTGCCCCCAGCATTAGCAGGTACTTTGCCTATGAACGGCACCACCCCCTGACTGCACTGCAACTCCCTGGAGTATAATCAGGATGAGTTTATGATTCCTGCGTCTGTAAGATCCAAGACTGAACTCACATGAGAGTGCAACACAAACCTATGTGCTTAGTAATTGCATTTCTGGAGGTTTTTTTGGAAGAATATTTCTAACAATGCTGGTTAATACCCATTTTCCATTTCCTTTCAACAGACTGTGCAATTTTATTTATTTTTACATGCTTATGTGCAACTACCAGTTCAGTTTTGTCATCGTAAGATTTGCAGAAGCCTGGTTTTACAGCAGAGACCTCTCAACAACTTCTTCTGCATGAGAAAAGCATATCATAATCATTCACTTCTGGTCAGTGGAAGGGAAGTAAATAACCTTAAGCACTGAAGTACTGAACAAATAGCAGAGAGAGCATACCTTCAATATTTTTGAAGTCTTCATGTAAAATAGGAAGATCAAGTCTAATCCGCTTAAGGCAGGTCTGCAAATAGGAGATTAAAACACTGGTATTTCATCTGCAGCAAGTTTTTATGTTCAACTTTTGGGAGTATGGGAAAACCACAGCAATTTCATTTCACGCTTTATTACTCTGGAGAAAATACTCCTTTCACTCAATGTCCATTTGAGACACACACCTTCAATGCTGTGGATCATCTTCCCAGTCCTTCATCTATCACCCAGCCAGGTGCAGCTGAGTTCTTTATCAGTCTTCTTTTGCAGGTTCAAACATTAAAAACAACCAAACAAAACGCCAAAACCCACCCAGTTCCAGCACTCTTAAGCAACTTTCTGTGGTTAAAGATGTCCTGAAAATGCTGAAGCCAATTCTCTGCAATATTATTTCAAACAGAGGTTGTATTTAAACTTAAATACCAAACAGAGCTCTACATTGAGAGAAATTAATTTAAATAACGTTATACTTCTCAGCAGTATGCACAACCTAAGTCTTCTTTTGATGCATGATTGATCTCCTAAACCTATCTCTTGCACTATTCCAAACAGCATGAAGAGAAACTGACAGAAACAGTTCATACCTGAACTTCCTTTTTGTTTCCCAAAGACTCCACTCTGTCAATAAAATCCTCAAACTGCAGTTTTGGGAACAGTCTGTGAGCCCAGTGCTCCATATGTTGTATCAGTGTCTTCAGGTCCTCTGCCTAGAGTAAGAAAGACAACACCCAGCTACTAAAGCTAACAAAGTGGGGAGACTGCAGAGGGAAACTGGACAGTAATTCCTGAAAACATGAAGCATCTGCAGCTTGACAGTCTCTGGAAAATGTAAGCAGTATGAATGTGTGGGTAACCTTTCCTTCCTCCTCCCACAATACAGTATCTCAGGCTATGAGAACAGCAGTGATCCAAGTTCAGGGGAGCATTTGCACATCCTGTAAAACATCTGCCAGGTCCTGAAGCATTGTCCTTAAAGAACCAGCGCTGAACCCAGGCTGAAAAAAAATCCACAGGGGCACAGCTGGCATTGATACTTATGTTTAGAATGCAGATACATTTAAATAACCTGATCTAGGAAAGATTTTTGTACCTTTCAGCATTACTGCCCAGTTTCTTTGTGCCTCCTGTGGCAATAAGAACATTTATACCATGAATGCTCTCCATAAACCAGAGATGCACAGGTCTCCTTGCAAGTGTGCCAGGAGAATCACGGAATTGTTTGGGATGGAAAAGTCCTAAGATCATAGAGTCCAACCATTCCCCCAGCACTGCCAAGGCCACCACTAAACCATGTCCCCAAGTGCCACATCTGCATGTCTTTTAAATCCCTCCAGGGATGATGAGTCCACAGCACAGGCTGCCCAGGGCCAGACAACACTCTTGGTGAAGAAGTTTTCCCTAATAACCTATCTAAACCTCCCCTGGCACAACTTGAGTCTGTTTGCTCTTGTCCTATTGCTTCCTACTTGGCAGAAGAGACTGACCCTCACCTGTCTACAACGAACTCTATAATGATATGTAAAGGAAAATAAGCTCTGCATGTTTAAGTGCATCCAAAACAATCTTGTAGAGAAAGTCCTGCTTTCTCTTTGCTCAAGTGGTATGTCACACTCTTTTTTTGAAACCTTGAGGTTCAAAACCCTACTTCTATGGACAATACAAGAGTCACAGATGCGATATTGTGCTTCTAGAGTTGAGGAAAGTAATTTTATGATCAAAAGATGGGTTTTCTTAAAACATTCACGTTTGTTTTAAAATTTGCAGCTCCAAACCCCATCAGGGTTTGTTCAGATACTGCTGGAAAGCTGGCTAACCAGAGGACTGTCCATTCTCCCCGTATCAGATGGACAGCACTCTATCAAACCTGCATTAACCTCCCAGGAAACAAAACAAAAGCTCACCAGGTCTTACCTCGTGCCCTTTACCCTTGAACTTCACGTTGTCAAACATGTGTCTCAGGGCTGGGAGCCCTCTTTCTGAAATTAACCTGGGAATAGGAAATGAGCGAAGTTATTTGAAACCCATGCTTTCTTCTTTCAATTAAAGAGTAAAAAAACCCAAACAAAGAAACAACTCTCACATTCCTTGAAATAGCCTAAGGTTTGGATTTTTCCTGTTGATTATAAAGAACTTACACCAGTTTTAGAGGTACCTTAATCATTCTCCCACAGTCCTACACCAAACTCATCACACAAAGAAATATTCTGTATAAAGTTACCTCTGGGCATCTAATCTAGGCCTTGGTCTTTTAACTGCTTTCTGTGTGGTCACAGCAGAATCCTTTGTTTGGGACTGCTGGTTTCCATCTAGATCTGGGGAAGAAAACTACATAATTTAAGTATTCAATGCAATTGCCATCACCTAGAATCGCACTGTGTACATTTTAAGTTTCTACTTGTACTTCTAATAAGTGCATTGAGAGTGCATCCAACACTCTTATCTTTCCTAAAAGCCAAGTCACAAAGATTCCTTTGTGCACATACGTTCATGCAATCTACAAAAATAAGCTTTTCCCACTAGCTGGAAAGCATCGCGTGATTAACAATTTAAATTTACAGTTTGTTTGCTGCCTATTTTTATGCAGTAAACTCAAGGCGGTGAAGTTCAACACCAATAACTGCGATTGCACAGAATTAAAGTGGGATTTTTAGGGGTCACGGGTGTTCACCTCCATTAGCCTGAGCCCATTCAGCATCATCTCTTCCTGGAGAGGCAGGAGGTGGAAGAGGTGGGAATGTTTCGTCTTCTGTGTTCTCATAATCAGGAAGATCAAACAAGTTGTTCTCCAAAGGATCTAGCATTGCCACAAGGAAGATTTTTTTTGCCCTCCTGCAGAAAACAGTAAAAGCATTTAAAGAGAAACAGCGAGGCTGCCACAGAGGCAGATAAACGTCAATTATATACAGTATTTAAAGTTTTTTCAGAAAAAGATTTGCCAACCAGATCATCCTACAAATTAAACAGCAGATATCATACAGAGGATATCATAACCTACCCTCGCTGAGCCGAATAAAATAAGGGTTTGTCATGTTTCAACTCGTCAAAGTTACTTGGGTGTGGCAGGAATAAGTAAGTGGCTAATAAGTGATAAAATAAGTGGATTTCTGACCACAGCGCTTATCCACGGAGCCGCGTGCCACTCACATCCCGGACCAAAGGCTTCGGGGGTTGGGGTGGCAATTCCCCAAATTTTCAGCTCACCCACTTCGAAATACGGTCTGGAGGAGGATTCCCCTCTTCCGGCTCCTCGAGTGAAGCTAGTTCCAGAGACCGCGGCCGGAGCGGGGCTGGGCTGAGCCGGTGTCAGGAAGAGCTCTGTTTCGGGAGCCTTTTCCCGGGCGGCTCCGAGCGGCTCCGGCCGTGAGGGAGCGCGGGGCGGGCTCAGGGGCAAGGGCCGCCCCCGTGCGCGCCAAGTCCCGCGAGAGTCCCGAGTCTCGCGAGCTCCCGGCCCCGGCGGCTCAGGGGTTTTGGCGCCAAAACGCAGTGGGCGGGGCGCGGCGGCTGAGGCGATCCCAGGGCTGCGGCGCGGGACCTAGGAATGGCCATGACAGATTATCTCATTCCCATTCCAACTCCCCTGCTGTCGGCAGGGACACCTTCCACTAGACCAGGTTGCTCCAAGCTCTGTCCAACCTGGCCTTAGACGCTTCCAGGGATGGAACAGCTTCTTTAGCCAGCCTGTGCCACGACCTCACCACCCTCACAAGGAGGAATTTCATTCTAATATCCCATCTAAACCTACTCTGTCAGTTTGCAAGCCATTCCTCCTTGTCCTGTCTCTCCAGACCCTTGTAAATAGTCCCTCTCCATCCTTCCTGTAAGTTCCCGTCACGTACTGGAAGGCCACAATAAGGTCACCGCAAAGCTTCTCCAGGCTGAACAATCCCAATTCTCTCAGCCTTTCCCCAAAGGAGAGGTGCACCATCCCTCTGATTATCTTGGTGCCTCCCCTGGACTCACTCCCCTTCCTGTGCTGGGCCCCAGAGCTGGGGCAGCTCTGCAGGTGGGATCTCACCCGAGCAGGGCACAGGGGCAGAATTCCCCCTCAGCTGCTGCCCTCCCTGGGGGATCAGCCCAGGACACACTTGGCTTTCTGGGCTGCCACTGCACATGGCTGGGGCATGTCCAATGTCTCATCCACCAGCACCTCCAGCCCCCTGTAGTGTCACCTTGTCAGGGAAAACATGCCAGGGATTAGTGTTTAATTTGAAATATCCAATGTTGCAAAGCCCCATGATGAGTCACCCCCAGAAAAGAGATTTAAAATAGTGCCTGTTGAGCCCCCTGTCACTTCAGAGAATCACAGAGTCATTGAGGTTGGAAAAGACCTCCAACACCATCGAGTCCAACCTGTGCCCGATGCCCACCTTGTCACCAGCCCAGAGCACTGAGTGCCACGTCCAGGAATTCCTTGGACACCTCCAGGGATGGGGACTGCAAACCTCCCTGGGCAGCCCTTTGCAAAGTCCCTTTGACCACCCTTTCTGTGAGGAAATCCCTGCTGATGTCCAACCTGAACCTCCCCTGGTGCAGTTTAAGACGATGTCCTCCTCCTGTCCCTGTTCCCTGGAAGCAGAGCCCGACCCCCCCGGCTGCCCCCTCCTGTCAGGGAGTTGTGCAGAGCCACAAGGTCCCCCCTGAGCCTCCTTTTCTCCAGGCTGAGCCCCTTTCCCAGCCCCCTCAGCCGCTCTTGGGGCTCCAGGCCCTTCCCAGCTCCATTCCCTTCCCTGGACACGCTCCAGCCCCTCAATGTCCTCCCTGAACTGAGGGGCCGGGCACAGCACTCGAGGTGCCCCTCTGCAGTGCCCAGCACAGGGGCAGAATTGCTGCTCTATTCCTGTGCCCACACTATTCCCAGTCCAGGTCAGGGATTCTCACCCCCTGTCTCAGAGGAAAGGACCAGGACAGGGAGTGATCCCGAGCTCATCTCCAGACAGAGACGTCTGGTAATTTCAAACTGAACAGTTTGCAGTTGTCCAGGCTGGAATAAATATGCCGAGCCCTCCGAGGTTTGGCAGCTGTGCACATAAAATGCCATGTAAGGATTTGGGCTGCAGGAACAACAGGAGAGGCTCCAGGCTCCCGTCTCCAGTGCAGTTGGAGCTGTAAATTGTTCTCATATTTTTACAGCTCAGTCCACAGAAATGTATCTGACTTAAATTATAGTCTCTTCATTTAAACAACACTATATAAATTAATGTAAAATATTAATACATTAAAGGAATTGGTTTCCCCTTATTTCACTATAAATTCAAATTTGACATACAATGTTTCTGGTAATTTAATATATTCCTTCTAGTACGACAAAATCAATTGCAGTTACTTTCTGGTTAAAATAAAACTGTTATTTTAACAGTTAATGTTTAAAATGTGTATTCCCAATTGCTGCAGCATCTTTTATAGTCAAGAATACATTAAATATAGGGTGAACATACTAATGGATTTTTTAGCACTGAATCCATTTATCTTATCTTTTTAGATGTGGCCAATTTCTTCAATCGATTGAGGCAGTTGAAGTATGAAAATTAACACAGAGATTTAATAATAATCATAGATCAAGTGCTGCTAATTTCCAGCACAAAATATTGTAATTGTGTCATATAAAATCACTGAAAATCAAGTATCTACACAATGAGCTCTTTGCATTGAAAATAGTCACTCTTTGTACTAAAAAATCCTTACAAACAAAAAAAGCAGATCACTTACAATCTCTGCAGAGGATACAGGGTTATAAAACCCACCATATTTATGCAACTTTGATTAATCAATATTTTTGAAGAGTGTTTAATTAGAAACTGGACTTGATGACCTAGGTGGTTCTTTCCAGTCCTATGTTCCTAATTAAATAAAAAGCAAATGCTGGCAGGCATTGATTATTGGTTTTTCCTCAGGAAATGAATAACCAGCCACATGCTGCTAAAATAATAAGTCAGGAAAAAACAAACAAAAAACCCCCCACAGGTTGCCTCTATTCTAGAAAACACTTCTGGCTTCTAGTTTAGGTGAAAAGGAAATATTACTGCTTGTTTCTGTTTGATTACTGTAATTTCATTAGAAAAACTGCAGAAAATTAGCACCTTACTTTATATTTCAGTCCCATTTCCTGCTTTGTTACATGTAATATACGGCAAAGCAAATCTGTCAAATGGATAATTGCCTGCTTCCATGCTCGAAGGGGTTTATTCCTAAGGGAGCAGCATTTGCTCAGCAAAAGAACTCCAAATATTATGTTGGCAAAGCTGTTCATGCTGTAAACCCCCAGCACAACTGCTCCCGTTGTATCTATATTAGTGGGAAGTCACATCTTAAGGATTAAGCAAATTTCAGCTATTTGTGATTTATACTTATTTATATTTATACCTTGCTAATCTAATCTAAATTTTATATTATGCAGCCACTTTAAACATTAATTTATAGGCTTTTAGTATATCACAAAGCATTTAAATTGTGTTCATGCAGTGCTCTTTTAAATCCCTGTTTCTTGAGGAAAATAAGGTGCAAGGCAGGTTGTGATCCCTGTCAGGCTGTCTGTCAGTTCCCTTCGAATAATTTTTGATCCTGTTGGCCAATTTCAATCAAATTCAAACCAGACTTCTTAAATTCCATTGCTTTATGGGACTAATTATTTCCCTAACTTGCTGTGCTAACCACTAAATAGATTACGAAGTATTAAATCTTGCAAATAGAAGTTTGTGTGCCTATGTTTTGGCAGTAAAATATGCAGCTTTATGTGGCAATTGAGTTTGAAAAGTTGGCTTAATTTAGATGCAATTGATCTATAGAGTAATTGTGGTTTTCTTTTCATGCAAGAAATTAGGCAAAATTTTGGTTTCTATAAGAGGAAAAAAGTGGTAATAAAGACAAACTTATTTGTTCCACTTCTATTTACAGAGACAAATTATTTCTATTTTTCCAAGCAGTGGTGGAATCAATAAATCAGAAAGTCTCCCTGCCCAGAAGCCTCTCACTGAAATTACAGTGGCTTCTATTTTTTCTTCATCTTTTCCTCTGTGATTCACCTCCAGAAACACCTGTTTGTAAAGAAAACACAGTTCCTTCCATGGAGAATATTCAAATCCCCAAAACATGTGTTCTGTTCTGACTGGGGAAATGTATTTAATTTTTAGTTACAAATGCCCTGAAGTTAAACCTATTTGTTTTACAGAGAACAGCACAGAAATTATTTCTGCAGTGGCATCAATCCATATGTCCATGAATTTATTTCTAGATACAGTCAATCCAGGATATTTTTGTTTTTTGTGCTTTGGTCTAAGAGATTTTAAAAGAGATTAATGAAATCGGTAATTCCACAGTCCAGTGTTCTCAGTGCAAGGATAAAGCGCTCCAGAGGAGGGAGCTGTCCCTTAATATCTGGAATTGGATGGAGGGAATATGTCTTTAATGGCAAAGCTGTGAAAAAAATAATCTAATCTTTTTTTTTTTTACTTTAGAAGTGGGTGAGACGATAGGAACTATTTAGCATTTTTGCATTATATATGGGGAACTTTGTTCATCATTTCAGTTCCTGTAAAAACATTAATGATTACTTTGATTAAAATATAATTTTACTTTTGCAAACCACAAAAAAATTAAATCATACAGAATTCAGGCTGTTTCTTTACCCGAAGTATTTACAGTATAAATTTTGTTATGGAATTTACTCTGCAGTTCTTTTTGTGTCTGAATCAACTCATTGGAGTATAAAACCTGTCCACTGCTGGGAAGCTGTTATTCATTCAAGTGGTGTATTCACATGTCTTGCATATGAAAAAGACTATTAGGAAATCCCAGGAAAAAGTGGAACTGCTAAAGAAACTGGTTTTTCACTCTTTTACCAGTACCAAGCCATTACCTCCAACTAAGTGCTGAGTTACTCTGTGCTGCTTCACTTCTTGGCTCACGTGTGTCTGTGAGAGGTTTCATTTATCACTTAAGCAAATTTATGAGCAACTGCAGAGTTTTTTCTGCTCAATGTGTCAAGTTTGTTGACAGATGGAGCACTGTTTGGTACAGAAATGTACAGTAGCAACAGAAAGAATTTCTCAGCTGTGTCAGAAATCAGAAGAATTCTGCAAGCCCTTCTCACTGTGGAACTCCTACAGGCCTTAAAAGAGTTTTCAGCTGACTTCTGCTTGATTCAGACAATGAGAAATTAACCTTATAAAGCAACTCAAACTTTAGCAAAGTTCTTCACAGATCTCAGCAGGAGAGGCAGGATTGTAATGTCACTCTGTTCACGGAAGTCAAATGCACGGAACTCCTTTTATCTCCTCAGTCTTATCATATGATTAATTTATGTGTCATAGTTAATGCACATGTGTGTCCAGATTGGCTTTGTTATCCAAACAGGGCCATTGTGTGCTTTAATATTCCATATCCTGCCCCTCACCCCCTGCAAGACCCAAGACTAAACAACAGAATCTTTACATTTAAATTCTCCCTCTTGGAAAGAGAGCTGACATCGAAGAACACATTCTACTGACTGTAGCAAGCATATATTTTGCTCTCAAAGCAATTTTGCTACCCCAGAAGAGCCCACTGGAGCAAGGATGCCCAGTTGTCCTGCCCGAGGAGTGACGTGCCCCGCTGGCCCGTGAGCCAGCCCTGGCTGGTGACAGGCCCCACGTGTCCTGGGCTGAGTGACCAGCGCTGTTCCAGCTGCCCAGGTGCACCGAGCTGTCACAGGACACCATTGTCCTGCCTGTTTGCCGTTGCTTCTCCTCTGCGATCCCTCTGCTTCCACTGCTTATAATACTGCAGTTCACACGCCCTTCAGTACTAAGTGGCAGAATTTTTTAAAAACTCAGTTCTTTATTGATTTGTGGAAGCAAGTTGATGTTAAAGCAAGGCAGTGCTCTGTTTAAGTCATCATAGAATAGGCTGGGTTGGAAGGGACATTAAAGCCCATCCTATTTCACCCTCTGCCATGGGCAGGGACACCTTCCCTATCCCAGGTTCCCCAAGCCCCATCCGACCTGGCCTTGGACACTTCCAGGGACGGGGCAGCCACAGCTCCTCTATGCAGCCTGTGCCAGGGCCTCCCCACCCTGACAGGGAAGGATTATTCCCGGTATCGCCCCTGACCCGCGGACAGGGCTCGCTCAGGGCTCGCTCGNCGGTCCCGGCCGGGCACATCCCGATCCCGGGCAGTGCCCGCCGGAGCTCGGAGCGCTCGGAGCGGGGTCCGGGAGCCTCACGGTCACCTGCCCGCAGCCCGCGGGGGCACCGCCGGACAGGGGAGCCCCACCCCCGAGTTTGCCGCGCCGCAGGAAGTCTCTCGGACCTGTCCGAAGTGGGGCCGCGGCCGCTCCGTCCGCTCCCCTGCGCGCCGTGTGCGGGCGAAGATGCCGAAGAAGAAGCCCGGGCCGATCCAGCTGAACCCCGCTCCGGATGGATCCGCCGTGAACGGGACCAGCTCTGCAGAGTGAGTGGAGCCGGGGGCGGGGGGTGCGGGCCGGCCCGGGCCGAGCGCTGTCCGCGGGGTGCGGTGCTCCCGAGCCCGTCCTGCCCCGCACCCGCCCGGCCCGGCTGCCACGGACACCACAGGCGGGGTTCCCGGGCTGCCCCAGGGTGGGAGATACTCAGAGTCTCCTCCGCGGAGTGAGCGGATGGTGCCTTCGGCAATAAACAAACTTCTGTCACATACGCGAGGGAGAAAAACCTGCTGAAAAAATAGGGGGAAACTTGTATAACTCCTTTCTCGTAGTCCGTGATGGTGTCTGCTGGGTTCTTAGCTTATATAATTACCTAGTAATGCCAAATTACACGTTTCCGATGGCATATTTCATAAACGTGTGTGTGGGAGAATTTATACTGGAACCCGCAGATTTGTAGAAAAGGTGTTTTGTTTTGTTTTGCCTCGTCCTTGGCTTTAACCCAAACAATCGTTAGTTTGAGTAAATCTGTTCTTCACTAATTGACATGTTGTGCTGGGTACGGCAGGGAGTGTGTGTGGAGAAACAGCTTCGGAGCTCCTCTGTATGCAACACAAACATGACACTGTAAATGTAGGAAGGGCTGAGCTAATCACGGGGACACTTCTGGGGGAAAAAATACTGAATATTGGATGGTTGCATGTTGCCGATGGAGCCTCTGTTGCACGTTTCTCACGGATGTGGGTGGGCAGGGTGGCCTCGGTCAGGCAGACACAACACCAGCACCTCGAAGTGATGAAATGTTACAGAAGGTTTTCATTTGAGGTTTACGGGTGGCTGTTCACACCTTGATTTTTAGACAAAGGTGTTGGGCTGGCCCTTCAGTGAGCCTTGAAACAAAGGTGCATCTTGGAGGAGCAGATTCCTGCCCCTGTATGGCCAGCTCGGTCCTCTCTGGGAGATGTAAACTGAGCTGCGATGTGCTGTTGTACCACGGTGACAGAGAGGATGTGAGGCAGGCTTGCAGTGACATGTGCGAGTCTCGGGCTTTAAAGTGCTCTGTATTCATCAGTGCCACGTTTTCAGACAGGCTCAGATCTAGTTTAACCACCCAAACATCTAAAAAAAAATCAAACAACCGAAACCAAATCAACCACAAAAGAAATGTAACCCCAAAACCAAGCAAATACCTCCCGAAAAATAAAAAATTCAGCATCTAGCAGCTCCAGCTGTGACATTTCTAGCAAACTCTTTTGATGATTAACTGAGAGATGAGCTGTTTAAAAACTGTTCTTTGGCAGGAGTTACTGATTGTATCTAAGCATTATGATATGAGTATTACACGGCTTTTGTTCTGGATTGACAGGGGGAAAATACTGGTTTCTTATATTTGCTTGGGTAGCACTTTCCAGTCGATTTTCTCAAGGCAGTTGGGAATATGTTGATTTAGTCTTCAGGGATCTCTTTGCATTTTAGCCTTGTTCTACAGAATAAATCTGATACACCAATCACTTGCTGCTTGTAGTACCTAATGTAAATCACCTCGCTCCCAATATACTCAATATCGTATCTCTTCCCTCAAGAAGTGTCATTAATTTTAAATTGCTTTTACGTGTATGGTACTCATTTACTTGTTGGAAGCCTTTGGAGACTCCTGGGAGTGCTGAGTCTTTTTTGCACTGATGAACTGCCTTGCTTCATTTTCTGCTCTGCGTGTTGATCTGGCTGGGGTCTGTGTGTGTGTCCCCCAGACTTGTGATCTGTGTCACACACCAGATCTTGTGCCCAGCTTTTGCCAGGCTTAGAGGTGTCCAGTATTTTTAAAAGAAGTAGCTTAGTGAAAGTAAATTCAGCAACCAGTTGTCCTATATACAGCCAGGATTAATTAATGATGGAAATATCCCCTCATCCTGCTAATTTTAAGCCCTCATTGTGAAAGATTTCAAATAGCAAAGAATAGTTGCATCAGAATTTGGAAATGTTTTTGGAATTAAGTTGAAAACAGTTTTGTTTTTCATTTCCTTAATCTGTAAGGTTGTTTATTTTCCTCCCCTCTCCTGCTCTGGGTTTTTTCCCCGCTTTGGTCACTGGCTGAATTCCTCAGTAAGGTGTTTGTGAGGCTGTTGTGCATCGCCAGGCGTTCCAAGTATGCCGTGCATCCCTGCACTGCCATATTAACACTTTCTAAAGCTCTGAGCCTGCTATCATGGAATTTTGGCTATGTGAGAGTCCAGTTACTCGTTACATACACAAACCTGTCCTTCTGCAAATGCCTCCCTGCTCTTCAGAGATGGGAAAGCACGGAAGGAGCTCAGATGACTTGGCAAAGCAAAAAGGAAGATTCCGAGCGAGGCGATGAGATTCCTGTCTGTAAGTGCATGAAGGACCCAAACATCCAGAGGGAAGGAAGTTATTTAGGCCCAAAGGCGATTTTGGCACAAAACCAAACGGATGTGCATGGGCCATGGGGAGTTGTGTGTTGGAATTCCAAGACTTTCTCACTGTCAGAGGGGGAAGGTTCTGTAACTTGTTAATGCTTTGAGGAATGAGCACTTCTGATATCGTGACTTCCTGGCAGAAAGGAAGGGGAAAGGGAGGAAATGAAAGAAGGGGCTGGATGATTCAGGATGTCCTGCTTTACATTTGTGTCTTGTCCTCTGTTTTCATCCTTATTTGGTGATGGGAACTCATTGACTGAAGCAAGAGAAAGGTTATAAGCATGTGGTGTAGGGCTTTAAGAGTATGCAGGAGGCCTGGGTCTCATATGCATTACTCTTTTATCTTTTTTCCTTTCTTCTTCTCTTTTTCCCCCCTTTTTTTCCTGGCATGGTAGTAAAAAAGGGAGTTAGGGCACTTACAATTTAAATACGTGTATCCCAAATATTTTAATGAAAATTTCACAATGTTTCTCTCCGAGAGTAGATTTTGTTACTTGTAGCAATTACTTAACCACAACATCCTGTACAAATAATTTTTCCCCAGGGCCTTCCCAAGCCCTGGCTCTGCCCAGTTGGACAATAGAGACAACTTCTTGAAAGGTTTTCCTGTGCCCTGAGCTTCACTTCTGTTTTTGACACTTCCCGCGGAGTCGCGGTTGCACGGAGAGGGCTGAACCTTGCTGCTGCTCTGAGCTCTGTGCTGCCTCAGCTCCTCACACTGAAACCAAGATGACACTGGCCAGCTGCAGGTCTAATTTCATTCTGCTGCCTTTGGAGCTGCACAGATATAATTGTGCAAAGCTTCTGCAGAGAAAGGGAAAAAACCCAACCAAACCTGAATGAAAATTATTAGAAAGGAAACTCTTTTGGCTGAATGTTCTGGGATAGTTTAGTGTCTTAATAGCCAAAAGAAACAAGAACAAATCTCCAATTTATGTGTTTATGTTCCTTTCAAACTTCTGACTCCCTGTTGCTTTGAATATCTGACAGTTTTCACCCAGTCTTTGGTTCTTGAAAGCCAACCCAGCCCCAGAACATGAGGTAGAAAAAAAAGCAGGTTGTGAGATAATGCCACTTTGTTCACACGAAAAGAAAGGTACTTCATGATGTTCTTTAATTGCATCTTAAAAATAAAAAAAAAAAGTCAGAGAGAAGGGTCAAACTAGCTGCTCTGAAGCATTACATTTTACCTTGTCTCAGTAAATCAAAACAACTTTCCCGGCTCTGGTGTTAAAACATAAACCTTCCAAAAGTGCCTGGGATTTGATTAAATACAAAAATGAAAACAGTTATTTTTAAAAATTGAGTGCCACTGACTTTTATGTATTTTATGAACTTTGACATGATGGGAGTGAAGTGTATCTTTTTTTCTTTTCAAAATATAGAACTGTGTATGTGTTTTAGCAACAACTGGTGTCTCCCAAATCAAGCCTGAGCTGTGATCACTGCAAATCTCAGATGTGAAGTAGCAGCTACAGTAGGAGGTTTGTGTTTAATTAGATAAAAATGTAAGCAAAGAAAGTAGACAACAGAATTTGCATCATCTCTGAATGTGCTGAAAAGAAATGGGTCCTTGAGAGGAATTTAAGATGCTATCCATAGGTCTTTATCACCTTAGGAACTGTATTTTTTTTTTTAAAAAGAAAGAAAATCTAAAGCAAACTGTGAGTGGAACCAGGTCATCAGGCACAATGTGGTTTTTTGGGGTTTTCTCTTTTTAAAGCCTTAATTATAGTAAATCTGTGCCTTAGAACTGTTCAAGGCAGAGAGTAATTTTGCAAAAATGGGTGACTGCAAACTCCAGTCATAGGTTGAATATTAATTAATCAGCCTTTTCTTGTTGTTGCTGTTTATTCTGGTTAAATTGCATTTAAGGAAGTCCCTGAATGGCTGGTGAGACCTCTGAGTGCAACTCCCTGTATTTGCTTGGCAAAGAAAAGTTTGGGGATTATGCAGAACTGGTTTGCACTTCAATTTATATTACAATTTGCAAAGTAAGCAATTGCTCACTTACTGTGCATCCTGCAATTTTCATGTTTTTCAGTATCTTTCTCAAGGCAGCTTCAGTTTGGGTTTTTTAGGAGTAGAAGGGCAGGTTGTGTCCCATCAGAGGTATGGGGTTGTGGGACTTCAGGTTTGGGTTTTTCGGCTTTGAGTTTCCATTGTGGGCTCTTTCCCAGTAGATCCTGTTCTGAGAGGGTTTGTCCTCCATGGAGTAGTTTTTTTTAATCAGTTTTCTTAGATGTGAGATTAGATAACAGGAAAGGAAGATTTTCACAGACTTGTTCACTTTAATGCTTGCAGGGTCATTTCTGCCTTGCTTTGGGGGGCGATTTTTTATTTGTGGGTTTTTTTGTTTTTTGTTTTTTTTTTTTCCTTTGGAATTCCTTGGACTTCAGGGGAGCTTTGTGCCTGTGTGTAGCATTCTGGAAGATTAGACCCTGGAATTTTATGACTGCTCTGGTTGGATTGCAGTTGTATTCAATATATACATGTAGAATTACTGCAAGCTTGTAAATATTAAAAAAAAAAAGAAACTTTTTTTTAATCCCTCACTAATGAAGGATTAATCAAGCTTCCAAATACGTGTGATATGGGAGAGTGCATTTTAGATTAAAATATATTCATGCATAGCTTTCTCTTTGAATGTGCTCGAGCCTGGCATAGTCCTTCACTGAATTAGAAATACCATTTTAATGTTACTTAAGTACAGTAATAGAACACGTGATCTGTTATAATAAAATAATGAAAAGTCAGAGCCTGCAGCACCTCACGGACTTCTATTATTTCTGGATACATGTGCTGAAAAAAATTGTGGCTACGTGCACACCACAAGTACAGAAATTAATGCAAGGGGCACATTGACCTGTGCAGCTCTTGCTGGCCGTAGGCAGCTTTTTGTTGACAATTTTGGGCGTAGGAAGGATTTTAAGACATTTCATACTGTCTTGTTATGTTCTGACAGTCAGATTTAAGCATAATGATGGTAATGGAGGAATATTTAGTTTGTAAGATGGGTCTTTTTCAAAAAGCTTAAATTGGTTTAGGGGAGTTAAAAACTGGGTGTAAAAATAAATGTTGCTGAGGAAATGTGAGGAGAATGGGTGCTGAGGGAAGTGCAGCTGTACTCATGGATCCAGCTGCTTTTCTTGTCCTTTAAACTGAGTCTGCAGCCAGTCACAGAGGTGTGATTTCACAACAGAGCTTGTGCAAGATCCTGGTTCTGCAGAAGTCTCTCCTCTCCTGGCTGTGCCCACGTCTGCCCGCTGCTGCTGCTCTGGCTGAGAGCTCACCCACCAGAGGAGCCCAGAGGGCTTTTCAGAGCTCTCTCCACCAGCATTGGGGTAGCTACAGGGTCAGCTTACCCAGGGAAATAGTCCCGCTGAAAATGTGTGGTGTTTTTAGTTAATTTGTAAATGGGTTACTTGGGAATGAGTGGCTTGGGGCAGAATGAGACCATCACCTCCCCTGGCAGGAGCCCAGGCCTTGGCAGGGTCGAGTGACAGAGCACTGGGAGCCTGAGAGGGACTACTGAGAGGTGCTGGAATTCAGTAATTACTGCAATTTCAGAGCAGCACATCTTTTAATTGAGTAGTCTCAGGTGTCTGTCTCAAGAGGAACAAATCACCTGCGAGACCTTCCAGTGTTCTCTCGTAGCCAGAAAAAGGGATTGAGAGGGTCTGGGTAAACCCAACACATAGTTGAATTATTTATTGGTATAACAACTGTGCTGCTGTTGTTAACCTGGAAAAGAGTTTTTTGCGTTAGCACTAACTTAAAAAACACCAAACGTGAAAATTGTGGGGAATTTACATGAGGCAGGAAATACACCAGCCAGTTCTTAGAGTGGAATTTGACTATGTATTTCACTGTATACAGGAAAAATGTTCTGAAATGAGCTGAGGAAGGAATTTTCTATGAGGTCTGACAAACCTTTCCATCTTACCTTTAGGTAGTTTGTTCTCTTTCAAGTACTAAGTTCTAAATTTTCCAGTGAAAAAGCTCTTCCCCCTTTTTGCCTATGTTACCCTTTTTACAGCTGTATTTGTTCTCTCAGCATTGCCCTGGGGGTTGACTGGGCTGTGTAAAGTGTGCAAATTCCACTGCCAAAACACCAGAATGTCTCTTGGAGGAAGCAATGTTAGCTGGCAAAACTGAATTTGTGGGGATCATGTTCTTCCTTCCAAAAGCTTCTTAATTTTTTTTTTTTTTTTTTTTTTTTTGAGGAAGCAGTGAATATCTTTTTCTAAACACTTGTGTTGCTAGAAATTAGTAATCAGATGATTCCTGCGTTGATACGTGCTCAGTGTTACTCACACAAAATCGTGGTTATGCTTTGGAACAAAAGTGCAAGGCTTCCTGCCCACGGCAAGGGAACAACTGGGAAAGGCTCGTTCAGTGCTCAGCATCTCTTGGCAAACATCTGTCGAGGAGCCTGTGTCATCCCGAGTCTCGTGTGAGCAGGAGGAGAGTGGATTGCAGCAGAACCTCTCCCTGCTGACAGCTGAGGACAGGATCTCCGCCTGGATCCAGCCTCCCCACGGGCATCCAGCAGCAGGAAGTATCGAGTGGTGTCCGTGCCTGGGGATGCCAAAGCTGTAAGGATGGAAGCAGATTATTTTACTTTGCATCCTGAGCACCAGGATGGAGATATTCCAACAGTGTGGGATTCTTTGGATGAACGAGTATCTTCTTAAAAACCTCCTTACGGGTTTTTAACACAAACCCTTGAAACTTCCTGGCAGCTCTTCTCCCTTTCTTGCAGGGTTTTGTACAACTCAGCATTGTTCTGTGCTTTTCCAGAACTTTTTTCAGTGTGGTGGGAAGATGAGTCAGCAGATTGCAGAATACATTCTTTCGGGAAAAAAATGTTCTCTTTGGATATAGAAGTGTGAATATTTCTGTATGTATTGGTACCGTCTATTCATGTATTTAGTAAAAGTTATTAATTTCTTTTGCTAAATGGCCGTGCTGACAAATGTTCAGTGTTATGCAATCCATCCACTTGAAATACAGGCAAACCTTCCATCCCTGGCTTTCCCAGAATCCCAGTTATGGGGCGTTTTGTCTGTTTTCGGACAGTTTCTGGCAGTTTCTTTTCCTGGTCCCTGGTGTGGTAACTGTGGGTCTGGATGGAGTTTGTCCTGCTGTGCTCCGGGCTCAGCCCTTGCACGGAGGAGTCTCAATTCTAATCCTGGCCTAATACAGGGCCTTGTAAACTGATCCTGTAACTTCATCTTTTTTATTATTGTAGTGTCCCTCAAAGGCTGTGTAGCTACCACACGAGAGAGCTGGGAAGGTACTGTTACTGTAACTATTGCATGTGTTCATCCTTGTTTTTATCGTTATATTTAACTTGTACTTCAGAGACATGAAACAATGGAAATGCAGGACTTGGGCAAATATGTGTGTCAGCTGATGATCGGAATTTATAGTTCTGTGTATCTTCTGTGTTGTGCTTTAAATATCCAATCAATAAGTTCATTTTTCTGTCGGTAAGGAAGTGTTAGTTGCCCTGTGGTTCCTTTATCCTGATGATGTGTAGTGTTGGCTGGGAAAAATCAGAGGTGCACAGACATACGAAAGGGAGATGGAGAGCTTGGATTTCTGGTTCTGAAGGTTTGGCTGTAGAATTTCTTAACTTGAGATTACAAAGTTGATTTAGGGCAAATTTTGAATGCAGTTCTACAGTAAGACCTGAGGAAGCCTCTTAACTCAGAAAAAAAAAAAACCAAACTCCCCCTCTGTGGCATTGTTCAGCCACAGAGCTCAATATGCCAAAGGGGTGCCTGAGCCCTGCTGGCAGCTCCTGCTGCCACTCAGGATAAAGGGCTGGAACACCGAGGGATGGCTGGGAACAGCTGCAAAAAATCTGGTGGGAAGAGGCACCCAGGGCATGAATCTGGAATCTCTGTGCCGCTGCTGGCAGCGGTGCCTTTTCTGTCTGGTGAACTCTGCCTTCAGCTCACACGTGTCGATTGATGTGCTTTGGCTTAGCTGAGAAAACTGCAATGTTTAATGGGATAGTGGGGAGGCTAAAGAGAAAGAGAGGAAGGCTTAAAGCAAAGATTTCCCCCCAACAGCTCAGCCTAGAGGGAGTTTTGGAAGTTCAGCTGTCCTGTTGGTTGGAGACTCAACAGGAGATTTGAAGTTGTGTCGCCTGTTTTCTTGTTTAAAACACGTGCCTTTCTGCCTTAAAAAAATGAGAATTTACGTTAAATTAGGGTAGCAGGATACTCTTTTGGACAGAGCAATGCTTTTCTAATAGTTTTGTTTTGCATGCCTCATATTGAGAAACAGATTTTAATCAAATGTCTGCCTCTTACTGGGTAATTTTTTTTTCTGGCAGTATTAAACTTCACTCTATGCCCTGCTATGTCACTGCAATGTGGAAGTGGATGGTATGTTAGATATTAGGGAAAAATTCCTCCTTGTGAGGGTGGGGAGGCCCTGGCACAGGTGCCCAGAGAAGCTGTGGCTGCCCCTGGATCCCTGGAAGTGTCCAAGGCCAGCTTGGATGGGGCTTGGAGCACCCTGGGATGGTGGGAGGTGTCCCTGGCCATGGCAGGGGGTGGGACAAGATGAGCTTTAAGAAACCAGTCTGTGATGTTCAGATGATAAATTCACTTAGAAATCCCACCTAAATACAAGGGAAATTTTTTAAGATCCTCTAACAAGTTGCAAGGATTGAAAATAAGCAGGGGTTTAAAACCAGTGTATTTTTCCAAGACAGACTCCTTTGCATTTATAGGGAATTTGGATTTTTTTGAGTTGTTGCTCTAACTGCAAGTTTTATGAGACTGCACTGGAGTTAGCCCAGACAGACACCTGTGCTCTAAGCTGGGAGACTTCTGGAATTACGTTTATCTTCCATGTTACTCTGTGAACTGCTCTTTGTTAAAGGAAAAGTTTAATAAGAATTTGTCTTGTTGCCCGGGGTTTGGCAGAGTCACACAACATAGTAAGTCTGTCTTCTCAAAACCACAGAATGTCTTCATGTTCCTAATACTTAATTTCAGCTCCCTGATTGAGGTTGTTCATGGAAATTATGTAGTGAACTGCCTACTTTCTTCTCTAAATTGACAGTTGTGTGGGCTTGGGGAAAGCATTAATGTCACTGTTCTGGAAAACAACCCCCAAGCTTTGTATCCTCATGCGACAGGAGATCTGAAAGTGAAAGTACTTCTTGATGCTTTCACTCATGCTAATTGTTCAGCTTGCAGCAGTGATAGTAATGCCTTTGAACAGATATTTGACAAATTACTGGTAAAGACTCAGACTTTTTTTCTTTTTCCCCCCCTGCCACATTTTTTTCTTCTCTCTCTGAAGCAGACTTTAGAGTTGAGTAACAGCTTCACTGTAGCCTTTAGGGTTGAGTGTATGATTAACTTAGCACTAACATGAATTAAAAAAAAAGCTCCCAGGGATTTGGAATATACTAGTATTAATTAAGGACTTACTTTCTGGTTTTTGTTATGCCATTGTGTGCTAGCAGACTAAAGGCAGCATTTCTCTTCCTGTTACTGCTTCCAAGAGAACAAGTGTGTCCTAAAACGTTAATGCATCTCCTCCAGGAGTGCTTTGCCCAGTGCTGAGGTGGCTGTCCCCAAAACCAGGAACTGAGAATCTCCTCTTGCCTTCTGTCCATCTTTGTGTGCTGTGAGCTGTCACTCTGTACAATCTGTTACTCCTCCCTGCCCAAGCTGCACGTAGCAAATACAGGTTTGCTCCTTGTCCCTACCTCACTGCTCTGTCCCTGCCGTGCCTGGCTGTGTGTGCTGTGCATGTGTTTGCAGTGGTTATAAATCGTGGGGGGGTTGGATGTTTAAAAAGAAAATCTGAAAAAAATCTACACCAGCTCTTAAAGGAACAGTGTGATGGGCTCAAAAAGTGACCTGGTGATGGGATGGTGTTTGTGACACACCTTGTCTGTCCAGGCTTTGTGGATAAGTCCACGTGCAGGTGTGGGAAGCAGAGAACAGGATGTTCAGTGCAGCAGTGAGTCGAGGTGTTGCTGTGCATTTATTTGGGCTTGTTGTGTCCACCTAGGATGCTTTGAACCCAGCATCCACTTTTGGCCATTGTCAGAAGGTGAGGGACTGGGGGGAGCTAAGAAGTTAAAGATCCCAGATGAGCTTGCCCAGGGTGAGGTGTCCCTGAGTCTGAAAAGTTCCCACATTCCCACGGTGTGATTCTTCTTGGAAAATCTTTCTCACCTGCACAACATGGCAGCAGAAGGGCTGGATGTGGGCTCCCCCAGGATCTCAGATGGACAGGGGGAGAGGTGAGGTTTCTCCACACCCATCAGGGGTCCTTGTTCGGGGAAGGTGGGCTGTGTTTGTGTGCTCTCTCTGCATCCTTTTCAAACTTGGGAGGTAACAGAAGTGCCACGTGGCTGGGGGATGCTGCACTGTCAGAACACTTCCTTGAGCACAGAAAGGAAGAAGTAATGCGAGTTAATAAGAGTGATCCTCTCTGATCAAATGTGGGTGGAGAGAATTCCACCTCTAGAGCACTTGGTACCTTGTGCTCCCCTTGGAAGAGAGAAAGAAACAACTATCTTTCCCAAAAACTTGCCCTGAACATGTATTTTTTTAACTTTCCATTTAGTCAGGAAGAGAGAGATCTTGCAATAATTGTGAAGACACTACAGTGTGTGCAGAGGTGTTGTCTGCTGGCTGTGCAGGATATTTATCCTTCCTGCCAGCTGAGTAGGAAGGTGTTTACTGATGGTGTTCTGTGGGATTACGCTGTTCCTTTAACAAATGGAGGAAGCAGCACTGACCTACCTCCCTGTGGCTTCATCCCAAGGATCACCCTGTGGAAGCTGGATCCCATCCCTGGTGCAGTTTAGTGTGTGCTTGGCTTCCAAACTGCTAGCAATAAATTAAATGATAACCTATTGCTTTAGAGTAGTGCTTGGCAGCATGGAGCCCTGAGCTGATTTGATGATTTCCTGCTTTGATGGATCCCTGGCAAAGGCGTAGTGCCTTGACAGTGAAAAACACAAATCCAAGACTGCAGCAGGTAATGGTGATGAATTTTAATAGGAATCTTTGTATCTGAATAAAAGTTTTATATAAGATTAGGTAACTCCTAGTGCTCCTGGAGGCAGACAGTTGCACGGTAGCATGTTGCTGTTTTAGCTGCCAAAGTTCCTTAACATTTTTGAGGTGCCTGGTGATGAACTGTCTAAAGTATTCCCTCTTCTGTGTTCTGTGTGTGCTGGTTTCATTCAATTTGTAAAACTTTCTGTGTAATGATTTACTTTTACTTTACCTGTTTCTCTGTGCTTTGCAACTTGCTGTGATGCTTTTATCTGGGGAGGGCCCGGGTGACAGTCCCAGTTACCAGTCAGGGGAGTGTTCTTACAGTAGCTGGAGTTAAAAACTGAAACTACCGAAGTCCTGCCTCCTGAAAATACTCAGAGTAGTTTACCACCACCAGTTTTGATGACAAAAATACTCTATTTACCTATTTGCATTTTTAATTGATTAAATTAAATTTCCTTGAAGGAAAGGACCAGAATGAAATAAATAATTTCCTGATGCCTGATACTCAGTTATCAGAAAACTAATTATAATTCTGTTCTTACCATAAAACTAACTGGAGATGTTGGTAGTTACATTCTGAATAGTGATTCTGACAATGCATTTATTGGGTTCATATCTTGCAGATTAATTCACTTTACAGTTAGAGAATTGGTCCTGAAAATCTGAGAACTTCATTGCTCATCACTGCAAGTAATGAAGGTTTTACCATTAGAGCTTAGAACGTTCTGGTGATTTTACTGGTGGCCACACTTGCTGGAGAAACCCGAGGTGCTGAAATTCATGAGATCAATACTTTCCCATCTGTGAGAGCCTTTGGAATCTCTCAACTTGTATTCAGGCAGGGACCCCAGCAATAATTCATAGTTTCAAGCAAGGAAATGCCTGTTTTAAGTGAATGCCAAGTTTATTTAGATTGAAACAGGCAACTTATAAAAAAAAGCTTTATCCAGACAAACATTAGACTAAATAGATGTGATAAATGCTATCCTAGCAAATTTTTTTGTTCCTAAAGCATCAGCATGACAGTTGTTTGTTCCATCACACCAGCATTCTGTCTGCTCCAAGTCATGTGCTCAAGCATCTCTGTGTTGTCTCCAAAGCCAAAAACCCCCTTCTGCCTGAGAGAAAAACTGAATAGTTGTTTTCTTCAAAGCACAGCAAGGAAAGCCTTGTTGCATCCTGTTTCTGTGTCTCTTTTTTTTTTTGTTTTGTTAGGTTTTTTTCCAAATGGACAGCCCTGCCTTATTCAATAATCCTTAAAATGACAGCAAGTTTCTTCCAAAACTTGTAAATGATAATGAAGGCATGAGTTCTGTCTTCTCACAACGGTGATTTTCCAGGGTAAAACGTGGAGTTTGTGTCCAGCATTCATTGCTCTGGAGTTTATTGTAGGAAAATAAGGGGTGCTTAGCTTTGCTTCAGTTTTTTTCGTGTGATCACAGTGTAAGAAGAGCTGGTTCAGGCGTGTTCTAGGAAAGACACACCTCACTTTGACTTCAGGCTGGGATTTGTTTGCTTCACTGGGTGCATTTGAGGGGGAAAAATAATCCAGCGATTAATCACTCAGTTTTGCATTTCTGAATTTCAAAAAATGTGTTTCTTTCTTTACGATTCATCTTTAAAACAGAGTCAGTAAAACAGATTAACTTGGATGTTCTTGTAAGCCTTGCTTATCTACATGGGGGATTCGTCAGTGGGGATACCCCAGGATTATTGGTGTGTGATTATACAGGTATCAAACATGGTATGAGGACAGAAATAATGTTTCTTTTTAAAAGATAGTATAAAAATTATTTCATTCGGGTGCACATACTTCATTTTTAAGCTAAGATAGAGACAGCTGTAGTAGTATGGCTGCAGCACATCAAGTACATCAGAATTTCCTCTGTCACACTGCTGAGGGTTGGAGCAGCTTTGCCAAATTGCATTTGCCCAGGGCGAGAGTTTTGTGGAACTTGCTCACCAGTGTGCCCTGGTCATCCTATGCTTGGAGTGATAAATGTCACATTAACCCACTGAGCAGAGCTTTCCATCAAAGGTCTCGTTCTGTTTCCTCTGTTTTGCTCAATCACTTCCTAAGTGAGTGTGGCAATGACATCCTGTCCCTTGGATTTACACTGAGAAAGGGAGTCAGAACAGCGGCACTTAAACCTTCCCTGGGATTGTGGAGTAAGGAAGAGCTGGGAATATTTGGTTTTTATAAAATAATTGCCTCATTTGAGCCTTGCATACAGTCCAGCCAAGGTTGTTTCCCTGCCTGGGAGTGCAGGCTCTGTAATGGGTGAGTTGAGGGGTTTTTATCCCATCACTTTCTTTCAGCTGGGTCTGTGACTTGTTTGTCATCGCTTCTTGGAGAATCAGCCTCGCATCCTCTCAGCTGAGGATGTGTACATATTTTGTACAACATATTTCCAAACTGAACATTTTACGAAGTGATGAATAGAAATAGTTTTGATTATTGGTGAAATGTAATTAATTTTTTTAATGGAAAGTAGTTCCATTTTTCATACTTCTGAAGAAATAGATTCTCTTCCTCAAATTCTTCATCTTAGCAACACTATTCCCTGGGAACATTGCATTAAATGTGGCAAAGCAAAACAGGTATTTGCTGTTAAATATTTACTCTTGCAGCAACTTATTGTTGCAGTTGGAAGCAGGAAATTTTAAAGGAGCTTTTAAGTTGTCATATTGGAATGAAGTATTTCCATAGGAACTGAAGTTATTAAAATGTTCCTGGAAAACTGAACCTGTGTCTGTAGTTCCAAATGTAACTACTGTATAAAGTTTTGGTTTTCTATTTTTTGTTGCTTAAAGATGTTAAGACAAGGTTTCCAGCAGATGTGTCCTTAAACAAAATTAAAAATAAGCTTAAAATGTTTGGGCCAAAGACTTTCACATTTCCAGTGACTGTGTTTTGAACATGTGTTTGGCTGGGCTTGATGACTTTTTACTGATACCTAAATAAGAAACTTTTGAATGAATTACTGGTTATACAGTTATGTGAAAATCCGTCAATAAAACATTTAGGCAAACTCTGTAGGAAATTACAACACAACCTTGAAAACACACAACTAAAATTAGCATGGAGTGCAGTGCTGTGATTCAGGAGCTCTCTGACCAGAAATGCAGAGTCATTAAGCCACTCCTGGAGGTGGTGAAACTCAACATGCGTGGATTTGGGCAGGACCTCATGGATGGGGAAGCTGGGTCTGGTGTGTTTGGCATTGTTTTATCTGGAATAAAACACAGTGTACTTAAATCAGACTTGCCATGACACATCTCATGGGGGTGACTGTGCAAGTTGGGTCCTTCTAAATAATGTGTGCAGGTGCAAAAATGGAGTGATTTAACTCTGACCTCTGTTCCCTCACTCTTCCTCTCACATCACTGCTCAATCCTGCTTCTTTCTTGTGCAGGACAAATTTGGAAGCACTTCAGAAGAAGCTGGAAGAGCTGGAGCTGGATGAGCAGCAGCGAAAGCGCCTAGAAGCATTCCTCACCCAGAAACAGAAAGTTGGAGAGCTGAAGGATGATGACTTTGAGAAGATCAGTGAGCTGGGAGCAGGGAATGGTGGTGTGGTCTTCAAAGTGTCTCACAAACCCTCTGGCCTCATAATGGCAAGAAAGGTGAGGGGCTCGAGAAGAGCATTTTGGGGATTGTGATTATTAAGGATGTTGTCTCTGAAATACAGTGACTTTATTTAGAGAAATTATTGGTGTTGACACACAAAAATTACTATTTAATGCAAACTTCCAGAGAAGGGGATGTGTTTCCAAAAGTAGGAAGGGCTGCACTGCCTTATCCTACATAAGCTTCCCAGGTTTTCAGCAATAGTGTCACACGTCAGTGATGAAAGGATCGGCGTTTGTTCCTTTTCCCTCTCACTGAGGAGTAGGAGGCCTGAAAGAAGTTACTGGAAGTTAGGGAGAAGTGGCAATATTCTGTATTCTGGGCAGTAAGTTTAGGTGAATAGAAAAGGTATCATCTGTCTTAAGAGCTTCCTTCACACAGGCACAGACCAGAAAAGGGCCTCTGGATGAGAGTGGAGAAGAAAAGAACTCAAATAAACGGGAATGAGGGAATGCACTGGAGTTCAGTGACATCTCCTGTTCTGTAGTTCCATCCTGGGGTGCAGTTTCTGTGCAGGAAGGGATTGTCCTTCTGTGAGAGTATTTTTCATGCTTTACAACCTGGAGCAGTTGTGACCTAGTTTTCAAGAGAACTGAGATTTTTTTTTTACTTTTTTTTTTTCTTTTTTTATTTTTTTTCTTTTTTGGACTGAAATAGCTTGATGTTTTAATTCTCATTTTGTTTACATGAGAAGCTTTCACTTCCTCTCAATATCCCTGGGAACAGAACACTCATCCGAGGTCCCATTGTTTTACTACACTGGGAGCTTCCCTTTTTTTTGATTGAGAAGTTGGAGACTTCAGGTATTTCCTTTTAAGAAGGGGACAGTGTCATCTTCAGCAAAACTAAAGGAAAATGTGCATGTGCTGACTAAGAATAAACTATGCTCAGGACACTGGCAGTTTGAGGAGACGCAAAGGAAAATGCCCAATTCTGAGGTGTGAGAATTACAAAATACACAAATCAGTGAGGTTTTCTTGAACTAAATCAATTTAATTGATTTTTGTTTTTTCACCTACTGTGAGTTTAACAGAAAATTTTGCCCAATTCATTAATATTTGATGTAACTGAGATGTTTGCTGAATTGCAATTTTTCTTTCATTTATTAACTGAAATTTCATTTCCATAATCCTCTTTCCATAATCTTTCCATTCACATGAGAAATACGCTTGTATTTTACGGGATAAAAAGTCTAGTGGGGAGAAAGTATTGGGGAGTTTTTAATTGGAGGTTCAGCTCATTCCTTCCACTAATGCTGTACAAACACCTGTACAGATATTTTTCAGCAGCTGCCTCTGAGTCAGTGCATCTTTGACACATTTCCCTAAGGAAATGTGCTGGAACAAAAAGTTTCTGCTGGAGACGTATTTTGTGGAAAGAGGATGGAATTCCTGCCTTTCATGGGTGACGTGTTGTAGTGTTTTGCCTTGGCCCCTAAGAAAACAAGGATGGATTATTTTACGGTTAAATTGTAGAATAATTTGGGTTGGAGGGTGCCTCTGGAGGTCATGAGATGCTCAAAGCAGAGTCAGCTCTGAGATCAGAGCAGGCTCAGGCCCTGCCAGGTATTGAGAACCTCTCTGAATGGCACAAATAAATCTGAAGAGTGGCTTCTTTTGCAGTTAATCCACCTGGAGATCAAGCCAGCCATCCGCAACCAGATCATCCGGGAGCTGCAGGTGCTGCACGAGTGCAACTCCCCCTACATCGTGGGCTTCTACGGGGCCTTCTACAGCGACGGGGAGATCTCCATCTGCATGGAGCACATGGTGGGTGCTCAGACATGGGTTAGTTACTGGGCTCATTCACTGGTGTTCCTGCAAACCCTCAGTGCCCCCAGCACTGCAGTTTGCAAAGTTCACTGCTCGACTGAAGATGTGCTTTGGATTCACTCTGCAAATCCGAGGTTGGGATTGATAGGAGCTGTTTTATCTCCTTCTCCAATGTCTGCCCTTTACAAACGTGGCCTCCCAAGTGCTTGCCTTTTATCCTTTTGTTGTATTTCAAAATATTTACCCAATCCTGCTACTTAAACACTTGTTCTGATTGGGGTTCAGCTTTGTTTTTTCTGCAGAATGCACCAGATCACTCTGATACTGCAGCTGTGCAAATTCTATTTTTTCTTATTTATATAAATCCGTGTTTTGTCCCTTTTTCAAGTTTTACAGAAAATGCAAACATGAAGAATAGTGAACAAACCCAGAGGGATCTTACACAACTTTTTTAATGCCAAAAAATATTTTTAACTGTGTTTCATTTTAATACAAAGTACACATTCTTCTCGACATCTGTTTGCCTTTCTCCAGCCATATGGACTCAAAACATGCAAAGTAAATTTTCTGTAATTAAAGGACAGTCAAATTTGTTGCCTCACTTGGTAGAGGTTTTTAACAATATGAAACACAATACAGCTGAAGACCTCTTTATTTTTTCCCTGAAAAGAACTGTTTCTTTGGAGAGAAGCTGTATTTTTTCTGGAGAGTGCATGTGATTGTTTTAATGCTTCTCTGGTCCCTCAGAATTTTTAGAAGGAATCAATGGTTGCTTAGGAACGAGCGCTCCTGATCCGGGTTTCAGGCGTGTGAGAGCCGAAGGGAAGGTGTGCATCCCCCAAAATACAAATTCCGGCTGGGAATTTGGAAGTTAAGCTCTCAAAATTGAAGGGGAGAGTGAAAAATAGGAAAGTAGGTGTTAAAATGCACTGTCTGGGCATTGTTTGAGATTGTATTACATGTCACAGGTGCAGTTGCTAAAGGAGCCTGTGTGTTACCACATTGCAGAGAGAGATGGTGATCCAGGAGATCATATGGAGAAATAAAAGGCCTAAGGAGGCTCCATTTATTTGTCAATGAGAAAATCACCAGCAGCAGTCAGGATTTGGAGGTACCTAAGCAGGGAATAATATCTCTGACAGGTATATTATGTCTGACAGCAAACATTTTCAATTTAAGAGAAGGCAGGATGAAATCTGGTGGCTCAGTGCTGAATCTGGTCCAAGCCAGACTGGATACAACACATAGAACAACTGATCAATAAGTTATGAAATCAAAAGAGAGGTGGATTATTTAAATTATAGTCTTAATTTAGCATTAAGTTTAATGTAGATCATTGGTAGAAGTTTTTGGGCTCCTTTTGGATAAAAGATTAGATGAAAATCTCCACTGTGGTCTTTTTTTTTCAGGTGTTACCACTCAGAAATCTTATTTTTAGCAGTGGGTTACAAAACCTAAGTAGGATTACGAACAAAAAGTTGGAGGTGGAACAGGAATGGAACTTGAGTGTTTGATATTTTTAGGTACCTAAATTCAAGATCAATGCCTAACTTTGCTTAGCAGCAGGTATTTAACAGGCAAAAGGATTGGAGGCAGCTCCTGCAAGACACTGAAGGCTGCAGCCAACATGAGGCAGCTGAATTGTATTCAGCCTTGTCTAGGATCAGAGCTGGTCCTCAGGGAAGGGAAAAAAAAGTGGTTTTTTCTGTGCAAAATTATGGTTAATTTACCAGTGTCTCAGCAGAGACAGCTGTCCAGAAATTCAGACTGGTTTTAAAAGAGATTTCTAGAGTTTTTTTTTTTCTGCTGGTGTATTTTTAATCAAGTGTGGAGTATGTGGGTGTGTTTTTTACAAAAATACATGATCAAATAAGTATTTATATACTTCCCTTCTCATAAGAGTTGTAGATTTTAGTCCTCAAATAATAAACCTTTGTGTTCCAGTTTTTTGCTTTCACCATGGTTAAATGTTGATGAAAACTTCCAAAGGGGAGGTTAAGGCAGAAGGCAATTAATTACTCCAGTTGGACTTTTATGTCAGGTACTGGGAGTTATCCAGTACTGATCCAGATAACAGGATATGGTTTTAAATTTGAAAAACAACTTTTCGGTTTCTTCTTTGGTTGTATGTTCTCTGCTCCAGAGAATCTAGACCTTATGCACAAGTCTATTGTTGAATCAGTTGCTAAAAATAAACAGCATTTTTCCCAGTTTTCCTTTTGAAAAGCTCTTAGCAACAGTGGGATATATTTGCCTTTGCTGGGGGTGTGTGTGCATGCAGGCAGTTTATTTAATCTAATAAACAAGGCCATGGCTTACCAGGGAACTTTAAAAACATTTCTCCCTATTTTGGTTTTTTCTGTGCCAAACCAACCTTCCATCCTTGGAAGAGTCACCCTGGACCTGCAGAACTGACAGAGGCACCTTCTCCTGGGTAGGATCTGCTCTGGGAGAGGAGGGGAACTGGGATCTGCGTTCTCTTATGATTGTGGGGTGCTACTGGCACAGATGCCCAGAGAAGCTGTGGCTGCCCCTGGATCCCTGGCAGTGTCCAAGGCCAGGTTGGACAGGGCTTGGAGCAGCCTGGGATAATGGAAGGTGTCCCTGGCCATGGCAGGGGGTGGAAGGAGCTGAGCTTAAAGGTCCCTTGCAACCCCATCCTTCTGGGATTTTCAAGCAGAAAACTCTGTCTTTTCCAGTATGATGAGTTTTCAGCCCCATAATCAGGATTAAAAAAATCTTTTCTTTCTGTCTTTGGAGGAGGAGGATTATCGTGGATGGCTGTGACAAGAAAAAAATGCATTGGGCTGAAAATTACAGAAACCTGTGAAATCCTTCCTGCTTGCTTGTCACTGTTTGTGGACAGTGCTTCCTTAAGGAGATCCAAACCATGGAAATGCTGCTCTGGAAGAGCATTGTGTGCAGTGTTTATTTGAGTGGATGTTGTTAGTGGCCAAATGTTTGTTTAAAATAAACACCAACCTGACTGATTCCTCCTGAGGAGCCATTTGTTTGTTTCAGATTTGCACCACAACAATGTTAAAGCAAACATGAAGAGCAACGTGGGGGTTTTGGGTTTTTTTTTTAACAAATTTAGGCTTCAGTTTACAGCCTTGTTTAAAATATTTTAGAGCAATTTGATTCAAGTTTGACTATTCCAATATTTCTTATTAGGATGGCGGCTCCTTGGATCAAGTGCTGAAAAAGGCAGGGAGAATTCCAGAGCAGATCCTGGGCAAAGTTAGCATTGCGGTGAGTGGGTCTGTGGGAATGGCACCTCTGGGGCTTGGCTGGGCAGTGCCACATCCAGGACTGAGGGATGAGGGAATATTCCCAGATTTTGCAGTGTGTTGCTTTCTCTTCTGAAGCATCTCTGTACGTGGTACCTGTGGGCACAGGAATGAGTAACACATTCTGGTGTGTGTGCTTGGAGGTGCTGCTTTTGGATCAGTTGATGCTTCTGGATAAGAGCTGAATTAACACTTGCTTATGTTTCAATATTACCTTTTCATCTCCATTTTGCAACAAGCTCTGTATGCAGAACTTCCAGGAAGGCCTTGGGTGACTTTGTTTTTCTGGGCTGGAGGTACAAATTAAAACTCAGTGTTGATTGGCAGTGATTACATTTTGGGATTTCTGTGAAGCTGCGTGCAGTTGGAATTCTTGTACAGACAAAGCATTCAACTCTCTCTTCTGCTTCCTAAATTAATTTCTTTTTCATTCATCTCTAGGTGATAAAAGGACTCACATATCTGAGAGAAAAGCATAAAATAATGCACAGAGGTGAGATAAAAGTTTGTGTTGTAACTTTTCTTGAATGTAATTTTTATTCCCATTAAAATACCTCTTTTTTTCTGTGATTGGTTCTTCATGGTTCCATATGCCTTTGGTTCAAAGGGTTTTTCTTGGGCAGTGTAAGGCAAACTTTCTGTTTTAAATCCAAATCTCTTACCATGTATCAGGTGTCTTCATCTTCTGTCTTCCTGCAGCTTATCTGGGTTTATAATCCATGCTTGAACCTGATGTTCTTGTATTGTGTGTGCACACAGAACTTGTCTGTGTTTGAGACTGGTTGCAATTAAAACATCTGACCTAAATTTCATTTGACTGTTCAGTAGTCATTGCCATTAAAACTTTTAAAAGACAGTCACTATTTTTCCCGTCTGTCTTACATTCACATGCTGTTTATTGAGAGCTGTCACGCAGAATTGCATCCTTTTTATACTTTAAAACAATGAAAAAACCACGGTGAAGCTGTGTAAAATGGGAGTGTTGCTTCTCCTGGGTCTTTAGTTACTTTAGAATAAATGTATTGCATTATTTTCTGCTTTTAGTTGCCCTTTTTAAAATCCAGCACTTCCATTAATCTGTTGCATGTTCCATTAAAGAAAAAGGACCTTTGGTACAGTAATAAATCCATTATTGCTGCTGTGGGTGTGATGTGAAGGAGGAGCTGTGGCAGTCCATGTTCCTGTGTGGCTGTTGGAGCAGTGATGGTGCCCTGTCTGCAACCCACAGCAGCTGCTGGGGGAGCTTTGGACCACGGGAGAATCTTCAGATTATAAAATATCTGCAGCAGACATTAATATGTGTCTGAGTTTACATTTGTTGCCCAGACCAAAAAGAGGAATTAGCAATCCCAGCTTGCACAAGCTGTTGTAGGATCACCTTACACATGAAGTTGTGTTTATCACACATTTCTGGTTTGTGGTTTTTTTAAACAAATATAGCTCTCTTGTGGAGCAAGGAGGTTGGAGGGAGGCTCTAAACATTTCTGGTGATAGTTGCAGAGTCATTTGTCTCTGTTCAGAGCATAAGGACTCCAGGGAAAGAGATCACCTTATTTTAGGGCATCCTGGAAGAGTTACTGCTGCATCTTGTTGTTCTCAAGTCAGCCACAGCAGTGGGTTGTTACTATGTTGGTTGCTTGGTGGTTTTTTTTTAGGTTGTTCTTGCTCAGCTGAGACAGCAGTTTTTATTTATTTATTTTCAGTTTTACAATCTGTAAATCTGATAAATCCAAAATGAAGCCCTCCTGATCTTGTTTAAGTGCAGTTTAACCTCGCAGTATTTGCTCCATCAGACATTACACTTCAGGTTCATGGACCAAGAAAAGTTCCTTTTCCCCACTGCTTCCAATTTTACTGGATTGCCCTGCAGTGTAAAATTCCATGTCCACATTGTGCTTTTTATTTTTCAGCTCAGTTTCCATCCTGTGTGCTCTGACAGCAGCAGGAATTCATGACCTTGTGCACTTCTTGCAGAAGCTGCTCTGTGATCGCATCACATCTGTGATGTCTGATAAAGAGGGAGCCAAAGTGATATTTTGGGAGTTGATCATGGTCAGTGCTGGCAGCTGAAAGGAAAACCAGTCAGAACAGGGACTGGTTTTCCCATCTCTGGACATCCAGAGCCAAACTTGCAGCTTCTGTCCCTGAAGCTATCCATGGGTCTGTCTGTGTCACAGACTTCGTGCATTATTTGGACACCTCTGATGAAGGTTGGAGAGCAAGGTGAAGCTGCTTCTGGCAGTTTTTCCAAACTGCCTCTTCCTTGAATCCCAGCTGAAATAATCAGTGCTGGTAAAAGCACTTTTCTCTTCCTGTAACTGTGTCAGCATTATTTTGTACACAGCTCTGATAATTGGAGATTTCTGTGCTTTGCTTTCTGTAGCCCCTGTGCTATAGCACTGCACTGCCAAGGTGTGAACAACATCTCACATGGGCTGTTTGTTCTCACTCATCCATCCCTGGGGAAAACGTGTGCACTTGGTGGGCTTGTTTTCAGTAGGATTTATTGGAGTTGGGCTGTGGGGAGAGTGGGTGACTTAAAAATGAAGAGACATCCCTGTTAAACATGAGAACATAGCAACAAAGGGCCAAAAAATCTGTTCTTAAATCTAAAGACAGCAAGGCTTGTGAGAACTCATTTGCAGGAAGGAATTTATTCCACTGCTGTGTTTTATTACTTGTGGGGCAATATCAGCAAGTTTGGAATACTGAGCTTCCGTGCACAGGTGTGTCCTGGACTAACTCTGAGGAAAAGTGTTCACTTGTCATTCCAGACAGCTCAAGGAAGAAGTTACTGGGGCTTATTAGAGCAGGAATGGAAAATACAGTCCTTTTATAGAGGAAAATACAGTCCTTTTACTGCTCTTCTGGAGCTGTGTTCTGGTCCTCTCTGAACAGACAGGAATGAAATCACAAAACCTCTGGAAGATCAACTGGTGGGATACAAGGCAGGCACAGGAAAGGAAGGGGCAAGGAGCACAACTGTGCTGGATATTTTAATAATATCTTCTGTTAAATAAAGATATCTCTGGTCCAGTCTGGAGCTTAATCCTCTCTGGAATGTCTCTCCTTGCAGAGAAGCTGCTTTGAAAGGTTTTGAACCCCAGCTGGAGGCAGCAGCCCCAGGGCAGGAGGTACCATCCAGCAGGGAAGTGTCACTGGTCTGTTCCAGAGGCTTCTCGTGAGATCCTGCCTTGGGAAATGGGAATTGATTGGAAGATCCCAATAATGTGCTGCAAGGCACATCTCTGGTGTATGTCCTCAGGTGTCTGTTGAGTAACTGGTGCAGAGGGAATTCTGGTCTGAAGGTGTTATGACAACATCCAGGGGCACCTTTCAGCATAAGCTTGTGGGGCAGAGCAGAGGAGGGAACCTCTGACAGAGATTATCAGGCATTCTGGAAACTTCTCTGTATTGCCAGCTCCCTTTGCAGTGCCATGTATCCATCCCCCTGGCAAAGGACTTCTCTAGAATTCTCTTCCTGGCGTGCCTGGGGTGGTATATAAAATACCTTCCACTTTCTTTAAAACCGAAATACTTACATAACACACTTTGTGTTCCTTTTGTCTGTTCCTTGCAAGTTCCAGCATACATTTTGCAGGATGCCTTGGCATTCCTGTTCCTCTGGCAATACAAATCTCTGGTTTCCAGAGAAACTGCTCAAGTGCTCAGAGGCTCTGGAGTGAAAATAGAATAGGTGCTACATTTAGAGGGGTGGAAAGGCAGCAGCCTTCCAAACATCACACTGATCACATGGGGTGCCTTGTGTGGAAAATGAAAATACTCCAGGGAAGAGAAGCTTTGTGCAGAAATCCAGTGAGGAGACGTGGTTGCTGTGCTGGGCTGAGAGGTGCAATGTGGCGTCACCACCTGCAAAAACACTGAAGGGAAAAGTGAAGCCTTCAAAAGACCAGGGGGATTCTAAAACTTAAAGATGCTCATAAAGAGAATTTTGTTTGGGGCACTGACAGTGGAATGGTAATGTTTTTTTATTTGCCATTTAATTATGAAGTATCAATGAACTCTAGAGATTAAAGTGAGGATTTAAGTCTTTGTTCTGAGTTGAATTTGTAGCTGTGCACTGATGAGCAGCACAGATCTGGGTATCTGTGATTCGTTCAGGCTCTGCTGTGCTTCCAGGGTATTTTGCAAACACTGGTTTTTTCCACCTTGCCTTTGCACAGAGCTTTGGGTGCAGATTCCTGTGCAGCTGGGAATCTCTGCTCTCTGCTCCCTGCTTCCCTGCTCCAGCTGCTCTGGGTTTGGGTTTGGGTTTGGTTGTTTTTTAGCTCCTGCTGGCATTTTAAACTGGTAGGTCAAGCTCCTGGACTGGATTCTTCCTTTCCACAGTGAAGTGGCCCTGTGGTGAGGTCTCTCAGCAGGCAAGACTTGCCCAGAGGAGGCAGAGCTTGCAGGATGTCCAGCTGTGTGCCCAGCAGGCCAAATCCTCTCCTAGGGGTGGGGAATTGAAAGCAGCACACACCAAATACCTGCCTGGATCTTCCATACACAGATCAGCACAGGACACTGCTCCCAGTGTGCCTGGGCAGTTTCACTTGCCTGGAAGGGGATTTCAGGGACAAGAAAATGGAACCACAATTTCCAAAAGTAGATAATTTTCCAAACTTTGTGTTATTCCTCAGAAGAGAGCTGGGAGAGGAACAGCTGAAATACAATTTTGGTTTATTTTGCCCTCCCCATGGACCTTGTTGAGTGAGGCATAAACCTCCTGCATGGAAATCTTTCTCCAGTGGGGAAACGTCACATCAGTGTCCTCTTCCCAGGGACATCCCGTGGGCATCCCAACCACAGGGCAGCTCCTGGAATATATCTGTGCTTAGAAGTGAAAAGCAAATGAAAATATGCGACAGCCTATAGACTTCTGGGTCTGCTCTGAAGTGAAAGTATGAGTCTCTTCCTTCAAAACAAATTTCCAGTTCCCTTTTTTCTGTGGTATTACTCTGCCAATGTGGGCTGTTGGTTGCTTATTTTGATAATGTGTTGGTAATGACCAGCCAAGCAGTGAGATACAGTGAAAAACCTCCTTACAGCTATAAAAGAAGCACTAAACACTTGTTCCCTGTACCTTTGCATTCACAAAGAGCTGTTATTAGTTGCTAAGCTACCAGTGACCCTTATTAAATTTCCATTTAGGAAAAGTGATGAATTCAAAATCGTGAGGGGGTTCTCTCACAGGAAAAACAACCTCAAAGTATTTTAAACACACATTTTCAATAATAGGAAAATAATTTTTTCAGAGCTTTTTTAAAAAAAAAACAACCCAAATCTAAACCAACAAACAAACCCAAGACCACCACCCCAAAAAGCCCCAACCAAAGCCAGAAAACAAGAACCCACTCCAGGAAGTGTTTGGCCATAGGATGATTTATGCCTATGTAGACATGAAGGAATGATAGTGTGGCTGCTGTGATTCATTGACCTTTGTAAAATAAATATGTAGGGCCTCTTTATTGATCATTTCTAGGCAAAGGATCATCATTCAAGAGAAGTTATGCTGTTGTACACTTATTTATCTCAAAGGAGATCATTTATCTGCAAGGAGGATGTGGATGCTCAAATCTAATATTTAAAAGCCAGGAAATGGGGTGAAATCAAAAAGCTGACAACCTTTTTTTGCATGTGTAATTTCAAATATTTCTTTTGATTTATCTGTAGTTAAATAGAGAGTCTGTGAAATGGGCCTGGGAGGGGACCCAAATCTCTGATTATTCCCAGAGAAGGGACAGAATTGTGTCTTAGAAGGGAAGCAAAGGGAGGCACATGAGAATTCTCACCTTGCATTGTCAGATTTCCTGTTTCATGTCTTAAATCACCCATTCATTTTTTTCCAGATGTTAAACCATCCAACATTTTGGTAAACTCTAGAGGTGAAATCAAGCTTTGTGACTTCGGTGTCAGTGGGCAGCTGATAGATTCTATGGCAAACTCCTTTGTTGGCACACGCTCCTACATGTCTGTAAGTACAGCTTTAAGTACAGATTTTACAGCTCTGAGTTTGTTAGGGTTGAGTTGTCCCAGTTCTGGTGATCAAACAAGAACCAACTGTTGCTGTTTTCCTGCTGCTGTTCATGGTTCAGCTCTTCCTGCATTCCAGGAATATTCCAGTGTCATATCAAATTGTGTGTGTGGGGGAAGAACTGTTGCAGGAAAAGCCAAGCCTTTGGAATATTTATAACACTCCAGAAGAGATGGGACTGTGTCTACGCTGCAGAATGCAGTCAGGTTTTGCATTTGGGGGTTGTACACATGTGTCTCCCAGAAAAGCCCAGTGTTTGTGGTTTGTTTTCCTTAGGAAGTGTGGTTCTCTTCCCACTCCAGCATTTGCTGGGGTCACTCTGTAGGCAAAGTGCTGCCTCACCAGCTCCTGGTGTGTCTGCTCCCAGATCCCAGCGTGGCTGCAGCAACGGGAGAGATCCTGGGAGGGGCTGGTGTGGGCAAGGAATTAATCTGGGACTGTTTCCAGGGTGTTCTGTGTTCCTGTGGCTGAGGAACACCTTGGAACTTCTCTCCAGATGAGCTCTCTATGTGATGTGCAAGCCCCAGCTAATGGAAATAACAGCTCTTTTATTCTCACACACCTTGTTCAGCACACAATTAACTGGTGCAGTTGTTCCCAGCTCTGGCTGTAGGATTAAAACTGTGTGGGCTTAGACTTAAAGGGGAAAAAAGCTTTAATGCTGCCTCTGTTCAGCATGAGACCTGCATTGTCTTTGTGTCATTTCATCTTGGTGACACGCTTGAAATCAAGCTGGGGTTTAAGTTCTCACATCTGGGGGCTGTTGCTAATGAGCAAAACCAAATCCACAGCTCCAGCTCATCCACACTCCTGCCTTTCCCTGTCTCTTTCAGGAGAAGGGGTGAGAGCCAAGTGCTCTCTGCCTTCAGTTTTCTTCAATTTGTTGTTTTACAGACTGAGGTTTGGCTTTGCTCTCTGGCATCACAGACCATGAGGGGGATTTTGTTTTGGTAGTTTTTGAAGGATCTTCTCTTGCAGTAGCTCCCTTTGCACACTTCCATACATACACAACCATGTAGAATTATTACCTGCCAAATGTCCCTTTCTGCCACATGGAGGTGTGTAAAAACAAGTATTAAACTTGAAAAAAATTCTAGATTTTAATTATATTTGTATAACAAGTGCTCTCTCTGTTTCCTGCGTTTTCTCATCCACCCACTTTCCTTTACACTTACATTTTATGAAAATCTTGGGGTTTGGGCATCTCCATTGTTGTCCAGCAGTTGTGTAGTTTGTCCAGATGGATTTGGAGAAAACTCAAATATAATCTCAGTAAATGCTACAAAACTAATTAAACAAAACTATGACCCCCTTATGGCAGAAGGAGAAGGCTTTACTGCATTCTCACATTCTCTGAGAGGAAATTTCAAATTACATATGTATTATTCCAATATGTGCATGTAATCAGAGAAGAATCTGCACCATTTTGGTAAAATATGAGCTTGATTTTAAAAAGTACAGAAAAGGGAACGTTTTCTTTGAGAACTCCTAGTAAAAATGGATCTCAGAGTGAAGTAGATCAATGTATTAATAATTTCAAGAACCATATTCAGCACTGAACATAGACTGACAAAGCAGGTGCAAAAATTAAGCAAAAGGAGTGAGTGCAGCACTCATCTGCTGGTTTTGGCAGAAGCAGGAGGTGGATACACTGCTCAAAACTGAGGATCTGTGAAGCAGTGGGACTGGAATAGCCAGATACGCTTCTGATCATGATTCAACTGACCAAAAAAATCCCATACTTAAATATCTTTACAGTGTGTGAATCTCCTAAAGACAATACAAAACATATTTTTGGCTGAGTCTGATCTTGCCTGCAGAGCCTTGTGTAATACTTCCATGAGATTTGTGCTAAAGAAATAAAACAGCACATAAGAGCCTCATTTCTGAGAAGTCTCACAATTGTTTGCAGTGATGGAATGTTTGGGCAATTTCAGGAAATTCAGAGGACAGATTTCCAGGAAAATACCAATAAGTCACTCATTTGAGCGTGCTGTGCTAATAAGTTGGGGTTTCATCCTTTACTTTATCCAGGTTATTGCAGAATGTCATTTTTTTAAAAATTCCTTGTTACAAACCTGTGTCTCCTCTCCTCCCCTTTGTTTTGCAGCCGGAGAGGCTGCAGGGCACTCACTACTCAGTGCAGTCGGATATCTGGAGCATGGGGCTGTCCCTGGTAGAAATGGCCATTGGCAGGTACCCCATCCCCCCTCCTGACTCCAAGGAGCTGGAATTGATGTTTGGCTGCCCCGTGGAGGGGGATTCTCCAGTCACAGAGACCTCGCCCAGGCAAAGAGCGCCCGGCCGACCCATGAGCTGTGAGTTACAACACTTAAATTCATTTCCAGTACTCTTCTCTGTCACCTTCAAGGTCTTTCTGTATCTGATCTTGGTCTGCACAGTGGGGCTTTGAACTTTTAAAAAAATCAGGGTTGCATTGGGCACCTGGCTCAGCTTTACTGTGAGGAGCCATGTGAGAGCAGAGCACCAAGACCCTTTTGTTGGTGGTTCTTGTGAGCAGCCCTGTTACTGAGATCCCAGTCTGTTGCTCTGGGTCTCTCCAGGATGCTGATCCAAGTGCAGCAGGATGATTCCCAGTGAGGTGAATGCTTTGGATCACACCTGGAAATGTCTCCTTGCGTGGCAGCATTACCCTGTTGCTGTTGCCCCTTTTGCTGTAAATGTGCTGGGTGCTGGGTGCCAGTGGTGTCAGACTTGGGCTTCCTGAAGCACTCCTGCCATGGAGAGAGAGTAACCTTGCTTCCACTTCTCCCATTTCTTCCCAGCCTATGGATCAGACAGCAGACCCCCAATGGCAATCTTTGAACTTCTGGATTACATTGTCAATGAGGTAATTTCTAAACTCAAAAATTTGCACTTCACCACTGTAAATTTTTAAAGTGTCCTGGAATTTGGGGGACGGTGGGGTTAGTGCTATTTAGTTTGGTTTAGCCATATGACCAACCTAATTCACAATTCTCCTGTCTTTCAAATAGCTAAGCTCCAAGGCTATAGATTGATATTTTAGAATGGATTGTTTCCAGTATTCTCACAAGTACCACTGAAACTTGTGTGACTCCACTGCTTCTGTTCTTCTAAAAAAATAAAGCATGCTCCTGTTAGCTGTCATTTGTAGCAGCTGGATAACAATTGTTCCAGCTGGATGAATTATTGAAGACTGTCCAACTCACCCATTTAAATGGCACAGTGGATGTCTGAGTCCCTGCATTGCCTGTGCCACTGATAAATTGATAAATTGCTCCTGTAACTCCTCTGCTTGCACAATTCTCTCAGATTACAAATCTATTTTGCATATTATATAACACCCCAATCTGGCAGCACTCACTCTGGGAATAGAGTTAGCATTGAATTACTTCAGCTGCTGTGGCCCTGCTCTTGCAGCATCTCTGAGGGGGTCAGTTTGGGCTGAAAAGCTGCAGTAGTTGAGTTTGGCAAGATTATCTTGTGCCACCTCTGATATAGCACAAACATCTTCAGCAGGAGCTGCTCCCTCCAACACAGGCTGTGCACCAGAGAGTGTGGAGTGCAGGCCTTGTCTCTGCTCTGTACATAAAAGTAACTCAGTGTAAGGAAAACTTAACCCTGATCCTGTAGCAATGTCCTGGAGCACAAGGCAATAACATGCAGGTTTGTGTAGTCCCCCTTCTTTATTTGTCAGAATTCTTTTTGAATTCAGAGCCTCAACAAACTCATTCCCAGGGATGGAAAATTTAGATCAAAAGGATTATGGAAGTAATGATGTGCAGGGCATCTTCCCTTAGCAGTGTGGAGAATGACAGGGTGCTAATTAGTGCTCTGAGCCTTCTTTAATGACAGCTGAGGCTGTGCTCATCCCATTCAGGTGTGTGGGGAGAAAATAAACAACCAACCAACCAAAACCCACCCCATCCCAGGGAAACTCTGATTCATTACTGAAACACCTGAAGTCCTGCAGCTGGGAGTAATAATCCAAATCAGCCAGGGTTTTACAGCTTTGCTCAGATGTGGGACATGTAACTGCTAGATCCCTGGGTAGGTTGTGCATCATCATGGGTTAGTTATGCTGAATGATTGCTGAGTTTTAAAATGTATTTATTTATTTATAGCCACCTCCAAAACTGCCCAATGGTGTCTTTGGTTCTGAATTTCAAGATTTTGTTAACAAATGGTGAGTATTTTCTCTGTATCTTCTCTGTGGCTGAGTGGCAGAGGGACGTGCTGGGGTCAGCCCTGCTGTCTGTGTCTCCCAGGCACTTGGCAGTCAGAGTCCCTGCTCCAGGCCAGGGCAAATGGAAGGGCACTGCAATCAGCAGAATCCCCTGTGGGTGTTAATGTGCCTGAAGTTCATCTTACAGGCAGCTCGTGCATCCAGAGGAACCCCAAGGCTCAGAGATGTTCCCCTCTTTAGCACTGAATTTCTGCTGCTGTGTGCAGCTCAGAGTCCTTTCCCAGCCTTAGGGAGTGACCCACAGACAGCTTCTGCAAGGCTCAGGCACATCATCCTGCAGTGGCTGTGCCGTGGGATGCAGAACCTTGCAGGCTTCAGATGGTTTTTCTTCCCCAGGAGCCAAGACCTTTATCCCAGCAGCCATTCCCCCATCTCTTTACTTTTCCAGTTGCACCTCAGTGATGCCAGCACTGAACCAGTGCTAAGGGAGGCAGCTCATTGCCGTTTCAAAAGTTCATTTATTTATTAAATATATTTATTTACAGCTTCCAAAAGGAAGGACAGTAGTGCAATAGCCCTGCTTGATACTGAGCTTGAAGAGACTTGGGGGAAAGAAACATGAGGGATAAAGTGGTTCATGTTGTTTTAGTTGAAATGGGATTTATCTCCAGCTTGGTTTAAACACTCATGTCTCAGATAACTCAGGATTTCTGACCTAGAGCTGTGGAACCCACAGAAGGGAACTGCAGGCTCCCATCTCTGTTTGAGAGGAACCTGATGCTTTTATCAAGTGCTGTCATCAGGCCAGAGTGGTCCAACCAACATGACACACCTCGAGCCTTATTTAAAAACATAATAAGAGTATAACTTGTGTAATGCTTTGTGTTTTCCTAGTTTAATTAAAAATCCTGCTGAGAGAGCCGACTTGAAGCAGCTGATGGTAAGTGAAGGTTTTTAATTTGATCTAAGAGCACTTTCCAGGCAGGTTGGCTTCCTCAGCTGGCCCAGAGCAGATCAGGACACGTGGCCTCAGGGGTAGCTGGTGGCCCATGAGCAGCTCAGCTTGAGGAGGAACAGCTTTCCTGAGCTAGAGATCAAGGGGCTGCAGGTTTCACACTCTCCTACAACAGTCAAGGAGACCACAAGTCTGGTGGGTTGTCAGTCTGCCATTTGATAATCACAATGGGTGACTTAAATTAATTAGCAAAAGAGTTCTCTCTTGAGTTTCTTAGTTAATAATAAAGTATTGATTAATACTTTTAGGAGGACAAAAGAACAAAGCTCCACATACCATATGGACTAATTAAATACAGTTTTATCATCTCTTGTGAAACACAGAATTTCTTTTTTACCAGCTTTGTCTTGCAAAATCTGTAGAAGTCAACCCAAATCCTACATTTTTCCCTGTATGAAGTAACCATATCAGTCTCAATTAATCTTTTTAGTTTTAAGTGCAATGCCAAGTCTTGAGTTGTACTGCAAAAAACCAGGTTTTCCCTGTCCTGATCCTGCTGTCCAATAGTGGTGCAAAATGCAAAGAGACTCCTTCTGTTACAAAAAGCTTTTTAGTGCCCAGGCAGACATTTTCCAGAGTATTATCTCGAGTGGCTGAGTCACATCCTTATCATTTACATGGTGTAAGTGCTCTGCAGCAGGCACTGTGGCACGATTCCTCTGGCATACACGTGCCGGTTGTTCCTGCGATTCTGTGGAAAACTCTACGTGGTGTGTAAAGTTTTACAGCTTGATTGCTCAAAGTGGTTTTATTGTATTGGGTGTTCCTGAGGGCTGTTCCTGAGCTGAGTGCTGGCACACTGACCCTGTTCTCCTGTGCCCAGATCCATGCTTTCATTAAGAGATCCGAGGCGGAGGAGGTGGATTTTGCGGGGTGGCTCTGCTCCACCATCGGCCTTAACCAGCCCAGCACCCCCACGCACGCTGCCGGCGTCTGAGCCTGGGGGCAGCTCCTGGACTGTACCTCTGGTGACAACGATGCTCTTCTGGTCCTCTTTCCTCAGCTTGTACCTGTTCAAACATGTATTTCACCTCTTAAGGAAGAATGTCTTGATAGCATGTGCCAAACGGTTTTAAATCTTGTCCTAAACTAATTGGTATCGTACCGGGTTCCGTTGTTCACTGACCAAATGTAAGCTGTGTAAGTTCCAGTGCTTGCTGATTTTAGGTGATTATGGATATTCTTTCTTAATGAAAATATCACTGGGGGAGGTTGGCCCCTGGCTTGTTTGAACTTTATCAAGACTCTTTGTAAATCGTTGGTACTTCAATCATGCTTTCCCTGAGCTCCCTGGGCTCGGGATTGGGATGCTCCGAGCCTGTCTGTGAGCATGCTTTGCTGCTGCCCAGCTGTACCCGAAAGTTAGGCCTCCTGGCTCCAATTTTGCTGTTGTCTAGAGATCTCTCTCTTTGCAGGTGAAGAAGGCAAGAGCTCTGCATTTCTTGGAATGCACAGGGCAATATTCTAATTGTAGACTTGTTCATATTTCTATATTTATTTTTCGAACATATCATCATCCTTGGATTTAGTGATGTACGTCTTTCTAATTGATTTTTAAAAGTTAGTTCTTGGAAGTGTCCTATGGAATCAAGACAATGATCCAAGCACTTTGCTTTCTTTTAACCTAAAGATTCATGACAACTGTGTTTAGTGTCTAAAAGTGTATGAAAATCCTTTATTGTTTTATTCTCTCAGATGTTTAGCAATGGGTTCTCTTAATAAATATATTATCAAGTAACTTCTTGAAGCTTTTTTAAAAACTTGACCAAGGCTTTAATCTGGTCACTGCACTATAAATTTCAGCTCCCTGCAAGTATGCTGTGGATGAGGAAATGCCTGAAATTCTTCCCCAAAAGGAATCCCCATCAACGGGCCATGAACTTCCACATGGCCACCAGGATCGGGTATCAAAGGGCTGGCACAGGCCTGGGCCCAGCAGCGGCAGGAAATGACTCAGTGACACATCCAGGGCTTCCTCCAGCTTGTCCTGGCTCCAGTGAGCCCTGCAGTGACAGCTGGGAGGGTGGAAATTAAACTCTTCCCTGAGCTTTACCTACACCCACTAAACAGAACCACACCCGAACCTTTTACTGTTTGCTAAAAGAAATACACAGCAAGGTTTTAGAGGTTTAACTCCCACTTTGGGTTGTCCCCCCAGACAGCAATAATTTAGCCACTGCAAGCACAGATCTGTGTAAGGACAGCAGGAAAAGAACTTTATTGCAACATGCACTAGAAGTGGGCTGTTCCAAAAGCAAAGAACTCATTCACAAAAGCAGCAGGAATTCTATCCATGAAACCTACTCTGGACTGTGCTGGGCACAAGCAACATTTTCAACAGTCAGAATGACCCTTTGGAGCTGAAATGTGCCAAGAAAGGCCAGGATGGCTCCTGAGCTCCTCCCAAACCAGCTCTTCACACACATCACTGCAAGGGCTTATTTGACCATAATATTTTGGCTCAGACTTTTGGGGCTTTTGTACCTGTCAGGCTTGGGAAAAGCTTTGTTAAACAGGATCTTCCTTCCTGTTCTAAGTTTCTTCATTGAGACACCCAGGATCCTCAAAGCCCAATTAGTCTTTAGTGCACTCTGAAGCCACATTTACATCCCACCAGTTTCCATTGGTACAAACCAAACAAGAGACAAATTAACACTCATTAATCAGTGGCAGGAGCTCACTGGAGGCTGTATGGCGTCTTCTGACCAGCCCCAGGATATCAGACACTTTTCCAAATGCAAAAATTGTGGAGATTTCACATCACTTTCCATTTATAACTAAGTTCTTAAATTCCTCATGCTCCTCTTGAGGGGATCACATGAAAGCAGGTGGCCTTGCCTTGATTTATGAGGTTACAATGAGAGAAAAGGAAGATAACACCAATTTAAGAGTATTAGCTCCTTATTACAAGCACCATGGATCATTTCTTACTCTACAATTTGTGGACAAATAAAAGGCTCCTTGGCTGCTACTCTGAAAGAGCAGAAGTAGAAAGTCCTTCTCTGGGACAGACTGACAGAACTGAAGAGCACCAGGGGTACAAAGAGACCTCCCTGCTGTGCTCAGAATTGGGCTGACACTGAGAGGACTCTGGGAATAACTCCAGCTTTCCCTGTAACTGAGAACATAGCAGCTGAAGGCTGCAGACAGCCCTGGACACATCTTTTCTCACCTTCTATCTTAAATTCCCAGTTTAGGCAGATGAGGTTATAATGTAATCACTGGTTCAGCACCAGCCTCCAGGACCTGGATTTGTTTCTCACATCAGGAAGTGAGAACAGCAAGTTATTGCTTTTAGTGCACATGTTAAATTAGTCTGGTTGATCAATTACTTCTTCGTTCCACATACATTGTAAGAGCTACATTAGGTTTGAAATGTGGAATGGATTATGCTACATATTTGTGCAGCAGATTTTCATTCTTTCAACATCTGAGTCAAGATGTGCCCAGCCTGTGACATTCGTGTGTTCAACATCACTACCCTCGACTCTGATATATCAAATAGTTCATATCCACACACAGCACAAAATGGAAATCATCTGGTGAGTTTTAAATGAATGAAAAAGAAATTCCTGAGTCTGTACTAAAAACCACCTCTGATTTTTTCCTCTCAAGAATCAGATTCCTCCTCCTCTTCCTCCTCCTCCTCTTTATCATGCTGAAGACTGAGGTGTAACTCGGTTTGATTGATGGCAGCCTCATTGTCCATCTGCCCAAGAGTCTGTCATGAGAAAAGAGCTGATTACCAAACCCAGCACAGATACCAAATGCTCCTCATATCACTGTTAAAGCTGTGCAGTCACTGTTAATTAAAGATCTCAGAGCAGGAACTGCTGACTGAGAGCCCATCCCAGTAACAGGTCCCTGATCTCCATGGGAAAGCTGCACCTGGGTCAGGCTGACCACGTACTGAGTGAAAAGCTGCAGCACCTGTGCCTCCATCCCCACCAGCAGCGCCACCCCAGTGTCACAAGTATTGGACAAAACATTTCATAAATGGTGAACTGAAGCTACACCAAACAGGTATTTCCCAGTGCCCCGGAAACACGGTGCTGCTTTTGGGAATGGGAAAAGATGAAACCATTGAAACAAACCAGCAACAAACGAGACATTTTACAGCTGAGCTTTGCCGTGATGAGAAGCATAAATGAGGTGACATGAGGGACTGTACAGGAAAACCACGCACAGCCCAGCTCTGCTCATACTGACACCCAGCCTTGGGGTCCCCTCCCCGCCCCAGGGACCCCCTTACCTGCTGAGTGTCCTCGGCCAGGGCTGACAGGGGGACAGGGACGTTCTCCTCACTGGACCTGATCATGGACTGCAGCGCCAGCTCCTCCACCTGCAGGCAGCAGCACTGATCACTCCTGGCCCTCCATTAACACATCAGACCTGCCAACCCCGGCACACAGCCCGGGCTATCTGACACTCCTCAACATTTTTGACTCAGAATTTTGGGGATTTTTACCTGTCAGTCTTGGAAATGCTTTGTTACATCTTCTGCAATTCTGTTCTAAGCTCCTTTATTACAATACCCACGAGTCTCTAAGCCCAAGTAGGCTTTAGTTCCACTACCTCAAACTATCCCTTCTCCATCCATCAGCTAAGACAAACCATACACTCACATCTACCTCTTAGAGCTGTCTCCTACATACTCACAATTACATTTATTTCTTAATCTATACATACACTCACAATTACAGGTGCCTCTTAAAAAATACATCCTACATACACTCACATCTCTTAACGTATCCTACATGCATGACAACTACATTTACCTCTCAGAGCTGTACCCTCTCTCTCAGAGTACCGTAGATGGATCGGGCTTTCACAGAACACCTGAAACCCGGCAGCAATTCCCTGCTCTCCCTTTCACTGAACCAAACCGGCCGAGGGCCCGTCCTGCGGCGGAGCGCGGCCGCGGAGCGCGGGCAGGGCTGAGGGGCAGGGCTGAGGGGCAGGCCCGGCCCCGCCGCTGCGCTCGCGCCGCTCCCGCTCCCGTCCCCATCCCCGTCCCCGGTCCCGGGCGGTCCCCGGGCTGTCCCCGCGCACCCGCAGCCGGCGGAGCTGATCGTGCAGCGCCGCCTTGACCCGCAGCAGCGTCTCCTCCTCCCTGCGCAGCTCCTGCAGCCGGCTCAGCATCGTCCGCCCGCCGCGCCCGCAGCGCCCCCGCCGGCGGGGAGGAACCGCCGCGCCCCGCCCCCTGACGTCACCGGCCACCCCGCGCGACGTCACACGCACGCCTCAGCAGCGCGCGGCGGGCGCCACCGCGCGGCCACCGCCGCTCACAGCACCCCGGCTCCCGCGGGCTCAGCCACACCTCCCTCCTCTCCCCTTCCCGGAAGAGTTTCCCCTCGGACGCCTGCTCAGACAGCCACACCCGACACGGCTTTCTCTGTTCCAACAGCGTTTATTAGGGACAAACCCCGGGCACAGCCCCCGCGGGGCCCCGGGGCAGCACTGTCACGGTTACGCCTCAGCCTTGGCCTTCGCGGCGGGCTTGGCTGCCTTGGCTGTCTTGGCCTTCTTGGCAGCGGGCTCTGCCTTGGGTGCAGCTGGGGCCTTGGCTGCCAGCTTGGCCTGGGCCTTGGCTTTCTTCTCTTCCTTAAGTTTGTGCTAAAACAGACAGAGAGATCATCAATCAGTGCAACACGTGAATCAGAGACCCAGCCCCGCCTGTCGCAGCCCTCACTCACGTTCTGGGCGTGCCGCAGGATGGTGTTGCGCCGCATGGTTTTTGCGTACGGGTTCAACTTGATCATGATTCTCAGATTCTTCAGCGGGTTCTTCTTCAGGACTCTGCGCTGAATCTTCTTCCTGAAAAGCACAGACATGTTGTATCATCAGCGTATTTCGCAATACCAGTTCTGCTAAATTATCCCTGAAATCAGGACAACTGCAATTCCTTGTGTTTATACCCAGAAATTAAGAAATCCCAGCCCAAAACAGATTTCAACCTCCCTGCAACGCCTTTGTTCATTAAATAAAATCACTTACTTTGGAGCACGCAGGGCCTTCTGGATTTCCTGGCTTCTCATGATTCTTCCAATATCTGTATTGGTCATCTTGTGCATTGGCAGGCTACAAAACCAACGTTCAGAGTGTGAGTGGGTGATAAAACCACGGCTAATTCACCAAAACCAGGCATTTAGAAGCAAGTCCCAGTATCCCTTTTCCTGGGAAAAAGGGGGCTGCCCTCCCAGCCTGCTGGGCTGGCTGCACTCACTTGTAGTCGCTCTTGAGCGTGGCAGCCTTGCGCCAGGTGCCGTACAGATCATCCAGCTTGCGGAAGGCGCTCTCTGTCCAGATGCAGAAACGCCCCACGTGGCCACCAGGAGCGAGGCGCAGCAGGTTCAGCTTGTTCACGTTGAGCAGAGTGATTCCTGCAGGAAACCAGGCAAAGTAAACCCTTTAATTTGTAATTAAAATCGAGGAATGTGAGACTAAGCAACAGACAAGATGTAGAAAGAGACTGGGGCTTTTTGGCTTTGACACTACAGAGCTACACAAACCTCTGTATGAACATCTATTGAATTTTTAAATTAATAGTAATAACGATCATCAGCCTTTTTCCAGTGGCAAACTCAGCAGCCTCATTTTTAACTGCCCCAAACACAGTTCAAGGTTGGGAACAGCTGCAACATTTGCCACAAACACCCTCAGTATCACCAGAACAGGTTCTTACGAAGAACGTATCAGCTACTGCAGCAAGTCAGAACTTCCACACAATCATGTGTTTCAGAAACACGGACCAATGAAGTGGAATCTCATCATTCCAGGCAGTCTCCGAACAGAAGAGTGAGTGCGTCCCAAGGCAGTCACCTGGGATATTCCGGAAAGCTCTGATGATGCCGTTGTCCTCGTTGTAGATGATGCAGGGTCCCCTGCGCTGGATGCGGCGGCGATTCCTCATCTTGCCCTTCCCGGCCCGCATGCGCTGGGAGGCGTAAACCTGGGCCTCCGAGAAACTGTGAATATCCCAACAGCCCACAGCCACCCGGGAGACACAATGAACTGCTTCAGTCAGAACTTCACCATCATCACTGCGGATCTGCAACACGGACCAGTGAGAAGTTCATCATTCTTGACAGTCAAAATACAGAACTATTTGGAATTCCTACTCTCAATTAAACAGCAGAGTCAAATCGCCTTTGTTTTGCCCTTCACATCACAAACTCCCAGCTCACCTTTTTGATGTCATTCCAAGCTTTAAGCTTCTTCAGGAGGAGAACAGCTTCCTTGGTTTTCTTGTAGCCTTCAACCTTGTCCTCAACAACCAGAGGAAGTTCTGGAATCTCCTCAATGCGGTGGCCTAGAGAGGATTTCACAATACACCATGTTGGTCACTGACCTTGGCTGGACCCATTCTTCATGGTTATTGCTTTGTATATTCATAAATGATACATGATAAAATTAAATTCATGATAGAAATTAATGAAATAAAGTCAGGCACAGTAACAAGAGCAGTGAAGTTTCAGTGGAGTCCTACCTGTCCTGTCTCACATAAGACTTTGTGTACCTGAGTATTGAGCAAATCTTTGCCTCCATGAACAGAAATCAAACCACACTGCAAGATGCCATTAAAGTCACCACAAAGTAACCAATATGGGCTCAGACAAACAATTCCAGAGCCAGAATTCCCACCTTTAGACATGACCAGAGCTGGGAGGGCAGAGGCAGCCAGAGCAGAACAGATGGCATAACGCTTCTGCATGATGTTCACTCTGCGGTGCCAGCGCCGCCAGGTCTTGGTCGGGGCGAACATGCGGCCGCCACGACACATCTGGGAGCTGCAGTTAAGAACAACTTCTTGTTGTTTTAGAGCCTTCTTATCCCAAAGAGACTCTTTATTGCTTGCTCAGCATTAATGCGTCGTCAACCACCTGTGCCAGGACTCTGACAGCAGGCAACTGTCCCTGAGCACAGGGTAAGGCGCAAATTACGACATCATGGCAAGACAGAACGGGTCACGAGGTTTGAGAGTGGGAATCACATCAAATCAAGTCTGAGCTGCAGGCATTACCTCAAGAAGATTCCAACCCATGTTTAGATAATTAAAAACTTTTCTGCTGGCTGAGTTCAGTGCCCCCAGAGCCAGCACAGCCATGGAAGGATACATTGCCGAAGGCACCCTGGCCGGAGCGGTGAGTGCCACCACCCCGGACTCGTGGGATTCGAGCAACGGCTCTCCCAGTACCCCATGATTCGGCACTGGTCTGGTGACCTGCAACAGAGAGAGGTTCATTCAGAGTGACATCACTGCGATTCTCCCAAAGCCAGAGGGATGCTGAACTCAGGGCACCAATCAGAACTTCCACACAATCATGTGTTTCAGAAACACGGACCAATGAAGTGGAATCTCATCATTTCAGCAAAGCAAATCTTGACCAGGAAAACTTAATCCTAGTCTATTAATGCACTTGATTCTGACCTAAGATCTTTACAACGCTCATTCTAAGCTTAATCCCCAATCTGGAGGTCTGACTTGGCATTGCTATACTTAGCGAGTTAAAATCTTTATGTGAAACTTAGAAATAAGGTTAAAAAGGCATGTTCCTAGCACAGATTTCTTGGGACGCAGAAGTTATCTGCACCAACAACAGAAGCAATGTTAACAAATGCCCATTTGCAGGAGTTTCTCCTTGGCAAACACCTCAGGCAAGTCTCACAAGGTCAGTGTGGAGCAGGGATTTTCACCTGAAACATTTTCAGATATTTTATGTTTTTCTTACAAAGAATCAAGATTCTACCTGAGGACCTTGGCACTGTGATACTTTCAGCAATATGCACTTCAGATACGACCCCAGAGCACCCCAAAACAATACCTTGATGCTCCTCAGAATAATAAAACCGCTGTATTTCAAACCATTTAACATCAGACTGTTAATAACTGGCCTCGCCTTCTATATAGAACCCCACTGCTAAGTGCTTCTCTTATCTCAACCCCAGCTTTATTTCCACGTGAACCCCCCTGTACTGAAGTACCTGCGAGCTCGCTGACGGCGTAGGGCTGCCGGTTGTTCTTGCGCAGGTTGGTGTGCACGAAGTTCACCACGTCGGGCCGGATGGGCGCCTTGAACACCGCGGGCAGCGTCACGTTCTTGCCCGATGCCTCCCCCTTCTCGGAGTACACGGAGATCAGCGGCCGAGCACAAGCCTGAGAGAGAAGAAGCTCTTAAGCACAGGTAAAATAAACTTCTGGCATTGGAATTACTCAAATATTGCTCAGAACGAAGGAGTCGTCAGCTCAGCAGTGCCAGCACGCTGACAGCAGGCAACTGTCACTGAGCACTGGATAAGACGCAAATTACGTCATCACAGCAATATTTCACTTCAAGTTGTGCTCCGCAGCACAATCCATGTCCAGAAAACTACACCTGAATTTCCCAGGCATTTCCAGACTTCAGCCTCTGGGCTCTTTAATAAACCATTCAAAACTACTTCCCATCTACTATTAAAAAAGCGCATAGAAAACCCACCTGTGTTAACCAAAAACTTGTAATTTAAATTAGGAAATGCTGTAACCAATTTCTGTATTGCAACGACTGCAGCTCATCAAACAGCGTCAGAGGGAAGTCTGGATCTTCTGAGCAATCTCTGGTGCTTTAAAATTTGTGCAGTGAAAAATTAAGCTCCTCTCAGCACCAGTTGCCTGTCATAAAGCTGAAAGGATGCCCAAAAATAGCCAGAGGCTGAACAGCACCCTTTAAAAACAACGTTTTAGGATTATATTGTATTGGTTCTTAATTAATATCACAGTAACAGTAAAGGCAAAGCATCTTCCTTCCCTTCCCCCTCTGTGGTTCATTAAAAATACTCCAGAATTCAAAACTAACCAGCTAATAGCAATGGAAGGACCATCTGTGTATGTGACACTGATCACGAGCAAGGCTCTGGCCGCTGGTGTTAACCCAGAGACCCCAACACAAGCAACAAACTTGATCAGGGTGAACGCATCAGAGCACAGTCTGAGCTCTATTGGCAAGAACAGTTGTTCATTTGCAACCGGATTCTAGACCAAGGCCCTTAAAGCCTGTTTTTACAACAAAAACTGGTTATAAAAATAGTTTTTAGAAGCGGTTCTTCCCACTCTAGATGGGCGCAAACGCTCCCGTGGGGCCTGTTTTGCTTTACATAAATACATGAGGGAACTACAAAGAACTGCGAGATGGCGATGGAGGCCTATCTTTCTTACTGCCCACGGGAAGGAGGACTTCAGGCGGACCACGCCGAGCTCTCGCCCGCGGCCTCCGCGGCCTCCCCAGCCCGGCCCGGCCCGGCCCCGCTCGGTCGCTCACGGGCTCCACG
>VWZT01015556.1:138468-186041 GCA_013397055.1 Pachycephala philippinensis | reverse complement strand
CGCCGCGCCCCGACCGGAAAAGGAAGGACTCGTCACCGCCCCTTCACTACGTCGATGTCCCTCCGCTCCGTGCCTGCCGCTTCTGCCGCGCCGGCCGGTCAACCCCAGACCCCAGTCCGAGTTCTGGACGTAGCTCCAGCCCTGGTCCCAGTCCCGGTCCAAGTCTCTCCGGCCCCGCCGCGCCTATCCCGAGCCGTCCGGACACCTCTGTCCCCCTCAGTCCTCCGCCAAAGCAGGGGACTCTCTTACGGCGGAGGGATCCAGCGTGACGCGTCACTCTCCCCTCACAGACGTCGCGTAGCGCCGGAGGGCGGGAGGGTCGATGGTGGCGGGGGNGGGGATCGGGGCTGTTCCCGGGGCTGTCCGGGCTTCTGCTCCGGTGGGGATCGGGGCTGTTCCCGGGGCTGTCCGGGCTTCTGCTCCGGTGGGGATCGGGGCTGTTCCCGGGGCTGTCCGGGCTTCTGCTCCGGTGGGGATCGGGGCTGTTCCCGGGGCTGTCCGGGCTTCTGCTCCGGTGGGGATCGGGGCTGTTCCCGGGGCTGTCCGGGCTTCTGCTCCGGTGGGGATCGGGGCTGTTCCCGGGGCTGTCCGGGCTTCTGCTCCGGTGGGGATCGGGGCTGTTCCCGGGGCTGTCCGGGCTTCTGCTCCGGTGGGGATCGGGGCTGTTCCCGGGGCTGTCCGGGCTTCTGCTCCGGTGGGGATCGGGGCTGTTCCCGGGGCTGTCCGGGCTTCTGCTCCGGTGGGGATCGGGGCTGTTCCCGGGGCTGTCCGGGCTTCTGCTCCGGTGGGCGTCGGTGCCACTGCCCGGGGGTCTTCGCTACTCTGCTGAGGGATGTGTGGCCTCGGCTTGTGGGGAACCTGCTGAGACTCCGGAGTAGCCTTGGAGTGTTTAATGATGTATGTGGGTAATGTTGCTGTTTAATGAAGGATGCTGAGGGGAAAAGTTGTGCATCTCAACGTTTTCTTTTCTTTCAGGATACGTGAAGAAGGAAAGGACAGTATCCCTGAACATCCCTATCTCTATGAGGTAAAATCATAGACTGGTTTGGGTTGGAAGGGACCTTTAAAATCATCTCATCCCACCCCCTGCCATGGGCAGGGACACCTTCCACTAGCCCAGGGTGCTCCAAGCCCCATCCAACCTGGCCTTGGACACTTCCAGGGATCCAGGGGCAGCCACAGCTTCTCTGGGCACCCTGTGCCAGGGCCTCCCCACCCTCACAGGAAGGATTTCTTCCTAATTTCCAATCTAAATCTACTCTGTCAGTGCGAAGCCGTTCCCCCTTGTCCTGTCACTCCATGCTCTTGTAAATAGTCTCTCTCCATCATTCCTGTAGGCTCCCTTCAGGTCCTGGAAGGCTGTAATTAGGTCATGAATGGATGCAATAGGATTGGGAAATACTCTGTGGAATTATTTAATTTTGCAATTTCTGGTATAAAAAAATGCTGAAATGCAGTGTCTCTATACAGTGTATTAAAAAGTTTTGATTATTTTTTTGCAGACTGATGTAGAGATCTCATTGGTCGGGGGCAGTTGCAGAAGTCCCATTGAAAGATTTTGGAATGGAAGCAGTGCAGTGTATATTTTGCAGAAAGCAGTAAGTGTGTATGGTAGATGTTCATTTTATTAAATGTAATCCAGACTTTTGAGTTCCCATCAGTTTTTTTTCCACACACCTTGCAGTTTTTGGCTTACCTACACATTTCTCTTAAAGACACACAATGAAGAAAGTGACTCCATGGAGGAATCAAGAACAGATGGTGCTGTCTATGCCCCTGAACTTTTGCCAAAGGAGAGTCCTGGACCACTGGCTCTTTCTGTTGGAAAAGCAAAGTAAGTGTGAAAGCTTTCCCTCCCCTTCTGAGGGAGTTTTCTTTTGTAATTTTGTGTCTTTTTCTAATATTCAGAACCTGTATTTTCAATCCCCAAAATAAAATTACTCATTAGTTTATGAGGAGTTGTGACTGTTTTCCATCCTGCAAAAGGGCCTCCCTATTTTTAATAGCTAAAAGTGCTTAAAAAAGCACTTAAAAAGTGCTTAAAAGTAGCTAAAATCCAGGCACTGGAAAAGCACTTCTGAGCTGAGCTGTTGGGTTAACGGGATTCACTGGGTATAGATGAGCAAAAAAAGCTCACGAAGACTTCAGTGCCTGTTTTTTTGGTAAGGCTTCTATTAAGAAAAGTCCTAAAAATCTGATTTGGGTCTTTGGTGTTACTAAAATACTGAGGCATGGTACCAAAATGTGGTTTACCTAACTAATGTATTCTTTTAATTAGCTAAAAATGTAAAATTCAATTATGATTTTAGAATCTTCAGTCTACATTAATATATTGTGTTATTTTCTGGCATCTTATTTTCTCCCTGTTCCTACTTCTAGGCAGTTGATTTCCTTGTACACAATGGTGCAAAATCCAAACATGACCTACTCGGGGATAAGTGACCTGGTTGTGCTCCCTCCCCTCTGGGTCAGGTGTGATGGTTCTGATCCTCAGCACACCTGCTGGATTGGAGCTGAGCCTCTCAAGGCTGGAAACAAAGTCACAGGGGTCAATATCTACATGGTTTCATGTGATGGTAAGGTGATCATGGTGCACAGAAAATTAAATGAGGAAGGCTAAAAGATGTGGGAATGCTGCTGCCATGCTGTCGTTTTTGTTCTTTGTGTGATACTGGCTTGGAAATGCTCTACATTCCTGGTTTTAATGAACAAGAAGGGATTAAAATAGAGAAAAGATGTTTTTAACCAATGCTGTGTGGCGGAAATAGCTTTTAAATCTACTTAATGCACCTGTAGCTGTGCAGGCCTACCTGTACTCAGGTGCAATAACAGCAAATTTAAACTGCTGCCATTCAGCATCTTACACCACCACTGACTCATTGGAAACATTTCTGTATGTTCATACCAGCTCCTGTAATCAATAGGAGAAATGCAAAGAGAATTCCTGCTTTCTGAAGGGCAGCATGAGTCTTGCTTCACCAAATGGAGTATTTGGGAATGAATTTGAAGTGCTAAATTTGAATTGTGTCAAATGGGGTGTTTTGATTCTCACTTTTTTCCTTTCCTAGGTCCTACAGCTGATAAAACCCGTTTTGCAAACCTGGAAGAGCTCAAAAAGGAACATAAAATAAGACATCATTCCTCTCTTGTAGGTTTTTATGCTCTGTCATGGCTTCAATTTAAGTTTAAAAACTCCGTTTCGGGATTTATGTTGCTGGTTTGGGGAAGCTTTATAGATCCTCTATAGAAACTCACCTTACCATGATTCTATAGTATAAACCATCTGATTTCAAGTCATGTTTATAATGCATTTGTCTGGTATTAACCCTTTTTTTTGTGTGTTTGTGAAATGCTTTTAAAATGACTCTGCCTGTGGCAGTTTTGTTGTTTTTATTTTTGAAATCTGTTCTTTCTAGGTGACAACAAAAGGATTTGCTCGGTATGAGCTGATTGCAGCTGCTGCAATAGAGGACACCATTGCAGAATCTGAAAGCAATATCTATGTGGATATTACCTGGAATGGTGTGGATAAGATTCTGGAGACTCCTCCACTGGTCTCTGCTGCCACGCTTGTAAGTCAGGATGGAAAAAGCAAATAAACCCAAGTTCTTTGCACCTCTTACATCATGAGTAGTGTCAAGGATAGAAAATAGAAACAACACAGCCTGTTCATAATATAAATTATAAGTCATGCTAACACACTTTTCACTAATGAAAATTTTAGGACACTTGATTTCTAAAGTTTGAAACTAAGATAAACGTGTGGAACTTTCAGAATATTGCCCTGGAGTCAGGAGACCCCAGAAGTCCTGTGTTCCAGCTGTACCGAGAACTGCAGTTCCTCTTGGTGAGTACAGGGGAGAAATTCCAATTTCACATTGGCATGGAGTGGGGATTGTATGTGGTAATAATTTGCTTTATTTAAAGCTTCATCAGATGTTTCAAAGCTAACTTTAAGCATTTATTTTAGCTGAAACTTTGAGTTCAGTTTTAGGAATCTTGAATGCAAAGAGGACAAATCATCCAGGAAATTCTGGAAATTTGTAACTCCTGGTTAGCTGTGCAGAGATTTGGGATTCTTGGTGAAGTTATCTGTGAAATATGACACGTGCAGGACTCCCAAGAAGAACTGATTTCTGTTGTGATTTTCCTGCTGCCTTTAGGCTTTGGCTGAAGGTTTGAAGACGGGTGTGACTGAGTGGCCTGAGCCATCAGAGTCTGAATCAGCTCTTAAACTGGTCCAGGAATTTCTGACTGGTAATTGCTGCTTGTTCCATGGGAAGGGAGGGGTGTAGCACTTAATAGGAATAAAAGGGAATTCCACATACAACTTTTAAAGTATTAGAACTAGCAATGTTCATTTATGTGCTGTAACCACTGCACAGAGTAGTTAAATAGGTTAATACATATTTGTCATTTTTCTTTGTCCTAATATCACAGATCAAAGTAATAAAAACAAAAAATATTTTTAAAAAGTCTTTTCAGACTGTATCCTTACCCACTAAAACCATTTTTAAATGAATAAATTCTATCATTCAGTGTATTTGTTAGTTATGATGTGCCTGGGGATTAATATGATTGGTTTGATGACACTTTTCATAGTGGTGGAACTTATTTTTTTAACTCAACTAGATTTAAAGAAGAAGCTGGATGGAGATTGTGTATCTGGAAACAAGAGTGAAAGAGAGGTGTGTGCAATTTCCTAACAGCTGCTTTGTCATTTCACTTCCCTCACAACTGTGATTATTTCAGATTTTGACTATTTCTCGTATATTATTTATATGTGTAAATACATAGATGTAAAGGTGTAAAGGAAGATGGATCTCTTCCTTTCTGCTTCTGCTGTGTAAAAATAATGGGAAGAGGTCTGATTTCTTCCAGGAATTCTGACCTTTGTGCCATTGCATTCTATCATTAATTTGCTTTTGTTGCCTAATTTAGTGATTTGAGGCCAATTTAATAGTATCAGTTCAATATGTGTCTTATTTATCTAGAGGTTTATGATATTGTAAAGCAATGGACAAATTCAAATTATAAAAAGTGTGTTTGGTCGTATTAAGATGGGTTTTTTTCCCTCTCAGCCTACAAGGAAAGGTTTAGGTCTATTTTCTGTTAAGAGAGAAGCAGCATTTTGTTGATAATCTAAGAATATGTTGATTTCTGTGTCAACAGAAATATTCTGTATCAGGATTGCAGGGAAGTAGTTCTCTGTTCTGAGAATTTGTGTGTCTGGATTTTGGCCTCCCAGGGCACTTCTGGGTACACAGACAATACCTGGCTGAGATCTAAAGTCTCTCTGACAGTGGGTTTTGTTTCCTGGTCCAAGGCTAGCAGTTATCCAGTGTGGTAATTCTGGAAAGAATTAAACTCACTTTTAAATAAAAATATACTTCCAAATTACTGCGTGGTAGTTTCCCTGGAAAACGGGGGAAATTATTGATGTACCAGTTTTGACCTCTGGACAAATTCAGAATTGGAAGGTTTTTGAATGTCAGGCACCATTTTTCATTGAAGACCAATAAATTCTTTCAGAAAATCAAATGTGACACAGCTGCTGTGGACAGTTGCATAAAATCAATCTTTGGTGAGCGAGGAGACCTGGATTTTACTGAGCAATTATGGTGCAAAATGAAAGGTAAGTGTATTGTGCCCCATCTGTTTTCCTTTCATTTTCTTCTCTATCTGCCAGACAGTATTGCTTTCTCAGGGAAATTCATGTCCATTTCTGAGTTTTAAGGACTCATCAGCTCTTCAGAAAATTGGTAGCAGCAGTCTTTTTCTAAAAGAGCCCATTTTAGTTATGTAGGATGATGTATTTTCTTACAGGCTTCCAATGGCAGACCTGCATCTAGCAGGAGATAATTTCATTTTATTTGACTGCAAAAGGTACTAAGCCATTGGTAGCTTCTCTAAAACAAAACCCATCTGCTCTAAAATGGAAAACTTTGTAATTTTCTTTCTCTAGATCTGAAGCACAATTTTAAGTGTATATGGAGTTCAGTGGTCTCTGTTGATCATTGGTTTTTTAGAGTAACCTTTTTTAAAGTCGTCATTTTATAAAGCTGCCAAAAAGCAGTGCAGTCCTTAATTTCAGCTCTGATTCTTTAATTGAGGGGGTTTGTTCTTGCAAGGGTTTGTTGGCCTGTTGTTATTGACTTAACAACCAGAGAAAGAGCCTGGATTGATAGTTAAAATACTGGTTTTTCCTTTCCAGGTGTCAGTTCCTATCAAGAGTTAATAGAGTGTTTCACACTGGTAATAAAATCCCTGGAACTTGGTGAGATACAGCCATGGGTATGTATTTGTATTTCACAATAAATGTTAAAATTTGGGGTAGTTTCAAGTAGAATATAGTTCTTGTCCCTTCACTGCCCCTCATTTGTGTTGTTTTTAAGTTGCTTTCACATGTCACCATTTGTTTCCCTGGTGCTGAACACCTGAACAATGTTTATGGTGTTTCATGCACAGTTACATCACAAGGAGACTTCTTTCTCTTTTAGATTCATCAAGGGAGTAGCAGTTTCTTAAGTCAATTGATTCAACAGTCCTATCATGGAAAGATGGAGGATGTTCCTCTCAGTGACATCACTCCCAATCAGATGCTCCTGGAGATTGGCTTGGAGAAGATGAAGAAGGATTATGTCAGTTTTTTCATAGGTGAGCCTGACACTTGGTAACAGGACTACAAATTCAAGAGAAAAGGTGTTCCATGCAGGAAATAATGAACTTTTTGGTAACCTCACAATCTCTCTTCCTTCCCATCTGCTGAAGTGCAGTTTCCAGTTTCCTTAATAATGGAACTTTTCAGCTTTTAAATTCCAAAATTTAAAAAAACTCATTGGTTTCAAAAGAACTTAGAGCTTTGTGTTTTGCCATTGTTGTTACCCCTTCGTTTCTTGTTTGCTGTCATCCTGCTTTCATTCTTTGTTTCATTTGCTTTTTTATTTTCACTACTTGTAAACTTGCATATCCTTAGGAGGGTGCTTGTCTCAAGGTACATGGTGGGTTTCTTCATTATGCAGCCTTGGTGATAAATAAAATCATGCCCTGACCATGCCACTTTACAGGGCTTTTCTTGTTTGGAATGAATGATCATGTCAATAAATAACATCAAACTCCTGGTGACTTTGTACTTTGCTTTGGTAGAATTCCCTGTTTGATCCTCTGAATGTTGCTTATATTTCATCTGATACCATGTATTAAACTTAATTTTTTTTTCTCCTGTTCATTTTACAGGCCAGGAACTTGCAACAGTAACCTACTTGGTGAGTTGCTTTGTTTTTATTTTGAAACTCTGAAAGCATTAGGAAGTAGAGCTTGCTTACCTGATGGTGGGGTGCAAATCATGTAAGCTGAGAAATTGAATTGCAGATGATGAGGCTGGACCAACACACTGCAGAAATGTCATCGGTTTGTTTCCTTATTCACAGATAATTCCCTTGATATCTGATCTGGGTCACTGTCAAGGCAGTGAACCTTTTTCACGCTTTGATGGGACTTTGTTCTGAGTCTGCTGGGCCACTCTAAAAATTTTGGCTTCTCCAAAGAAGCAGGAAGATGATTTTATTTACTGAGGGTGTGTTGTGTGTCTGTAGAAATGGAGTGCTCAGGTAAGAGCAGAAGCTCTTTGCTCTTCCAGGATTACTTCATTTCCACATCAGTGGATCTCCAAGAACAAGTCCATCGTGTTCAAAAGCTTCACCATATGCTGGAAATAATGGTCAGCTGTACAGGCTTACTCCAGTTCAGACATGAGAACCTCTTCCCTTTGACACAGTAATTATTTCATTTTTACTTTTGCTCTTTGAATGACAATCACAGATAGAGTTTGTTTGACAGTTTAAAGAAACACCTTAATGTTGATGATGGTGAGACTGCAGAAGAAGCAGTTGGATCTTCCTGCCAAATTTTGCTTTGTGACTAAAACTGAAAGCTAAAGGAAATAATAAAATGTGAGAGTATAGTTAATTTTGCACAAGGTTTATGCTGTGTTGTACAAACATTTCTTTAAAGAAAGTAACTTGATATCTCTTATAGGATTTGCATGCAGTATTACAAGGAAAACCCTCTGAATGAGAAGCATGTGTTTCAGCTGCCCATCAGACCAGCTCTTGTGAAGAAATTCTATCAAAAGTAAGAGAAACTTTGGTCTTTGCAGCATAAAATTCAGGTGTGACTGAATCCCTGACTCAATTTTGATGTTTTTTGGTTATCCTCCCAGTGATAACCCTGAAATCTGGAAGGTGGAGATAAGTAGTGGGCATGGACAGAAGGAGGTTAAAACAACGTGGCAAGTCAGTACCAATGCTCCAGTTGAACATGGGACAGCAAACAATTCAGGTGGTAAAATGAAATAATCAAAGTACTAACTTCAAACAAATTCAGTTTTTATCCTGAGTTCAGTGAGTCTGAGCTTTATGTTTACTTTTTAGCAAAAGCAAAGTGGTATTTTGCCTTCTACTAAAGAGTGAGGTGGTATTTATAGAATTTAAGATATTCAGAAAGTATAAGATAAAAAGAAAGACTTTTTGCCTTCTCACCTTGGTTGAGTTGCGTTTTTAGAGTTAAAATGACAGAATAGTTCCAAATATGAGATGATCGATATCCACAAAATCTTGCATCTTATTTCTAAAATGTTTGTCAATGAATCTGAGAAGAGAATTGAAGAGAAATTTCCCTGTTGTTAATGCTGGTCTCTAGTCAGAGAAGGTGCAAAGGGGAGGAGACCTGCCTTGCTGCCAGCAAATGTAGAACAAGTGGAAAAGCATCAGAATGGGGAAGAATTCAGCAGAGAGACTGGTATAGAAATACTTTGCCTTTTTGGGATGAGGTTTGGTTTGAGGATTTGGTAAATCTTTCCTCTCATTATTGATTTTTGTCATGAAGTGACAGTAAAACTGCAGCTTTGAAAACAGTTCTTGAAGCTATTCCATGAACTGATCTCTACCATTTCTAACGAGAGTGGCTAATCCCAACTTTTTCCTTTGTCCTTGCAGGTCTCTTTTCTGACTCCACAGTAAATGGAAGCAGTGAAGAAAGGCTGTATTTTATCACAATGACTCAATGCAGTCAGGTGCAGTTCACATAAATTGATGTTTCTGAGCAGGCAGGACAGCAAAGGTACAGAAAGGGGAAAGTTCAGTGTTTTCTGTCCCAACAGAACTTTTAGAAACACTCTGGGCTTCAAACAGTTCATCTTTACTGATTTATTTGCTTTATTACACTTAAGTGGGACCTCCACAGCCACAATTCACCTGTAGGCACCTCATTTGTTAAAAATGTAGTGCAATTATGACTGTACAGTATAAATATTTTGTAAATATGGTGGATATTTTTCATGTATTTACAAGCATTCAATAAAGTTGTGCACTTTGGGGTTTTATATTTTATTTTTGATCATTAAGAATGCAATCAGACACTGTTCAAAGTGTGAATTATCTTAACCAACAAAGCAAGCAATATTGTCATGTTCTCGTGGTAGCAAGTGATGCTTCGTCATCCTGAAGGATTTGGAAAGCTCTTCATCCAGGGCCTTGGGATCTTCAGCCACTTTGGTTTCCTTTGTCCCTGTATTTAAATTTTGGAGTATTCTTGGATATACTTCTCTCTCCTCTTCAAATTATTTGATTCCTTCAATGTGAAGTGAGTTATTTTAACAGTGTTTCTTGTATGTTTTGCATAATTTTTTGAAAAAAAAATCAGGATAATTGGCTGGGTATAATCATTTAAATATGCTGCAGTTGCCTGTGTTATGTTGATTAGTCAGTGAGGTAACATTTTGGTGGTCTAATTTAAACAATTCCATAGTTTTGTACATGCTGACTAAATAGTTTGAGACAGAAATACTTTGCATTAAATACTTAACTGTTGGTAAGTAAGAATAAGGAAAACCCCAATATTAATGCTTTTACAAACTATAAATTATAGATTATTATTATAAATGTCTATCATTTCTGGTTTCAAGCACAGCAGCCCAGTACAACCAGCTGTGTTCTGGAACCAAGTTTTTATAGCACTTGTTTCTACCTGCGGTAGAAGGGAATTTAAGGTGGAATATTAATTTTGGAAGTGCTTGGATTACTTATAATCCACATTTTTGTGTGTAATATATTATGAAGTTGTACAAGGTAACTCTAATTCCTGCCAACCAAACTGGAGAGATGTGGTTTAAATCTGATTCAGAAGTTGTCATCTTGGTTTACTCACTTCAAACAACTCTTCTCCACACCTAAACAGCAAGGTATATATTATCCTGACTTTTAGACATGAGTAAGTTCATATTTAAGCAGTGCTCTTGGAATATTTAAGTCCTTTTCTATTTTAAACTCATGTGTCTGTTTTTCTTCAAATAGCAATTACATGGTAATCAAAATTCTGTTGATGAACAGCCTGAAATCAGAATTTGCAAGCAGCTTTTAATCGCTTGAAATTTGTACTGTCAATATTTGAATCATAATTATTTTTCTGGTGAACAAAATGTGTAATAGTTTCCAAAATAATAAGGATTGTAAAGTCTGCTACTTAGAATCAGTGGAATGTAATGTGGAAAGAGAATGTATTTTGGATTTTGGTAAGAACAAAAAGATGTTTTGGGAATTGAATAGAAAAACTATAAAAGCTCTAGGTGTATTGGTGAATAATATTTCATTACAGGGGTATAAAAAGAGGCACCTGTGGTAAATTTTAACTACTCAAATAAAACAGTTGCAGCTTAGTCCTTTTGGCAAAGGAAGATGTGTGCAAACATCAATTTTAGCTGTGGCTTCGAAGGTAGAGTATGAGGAGGACAATACTGATGAGTATGCAGAGTGTGAAAACTGTAGGAAGAACAATCTCTGTCACCATTTCCATGTGAGTAATCAGGGAATCTAAAATTTGAGAAATGAGTAATATGTAAGAGATTTAATCCTCTGGATTACAGTCATACCTAACTTAGAGTTAACCTAAAGACTTTTTTGAACATAAAAATGTTGACATTGGATAAACAGCAAACAAAGCAAACAGAATCTCCTAAGTCTGCCAAAGCTGGAGCAAATCTATGGTAGTTTTCCCTCTCTTTTCCAGTTAAATTTCTGAAGACATGTCAGTGCTCAAAGGGCTGCAAAAATTGTGTTTGCTATGAATTATCTGCAGTGCATTAACAATATTTTACTGATCTTTTGACTTTTATTCCCCTCACCTCAAGGGGAAAGGGTAGAAAAGAAAATTGTCAAAGAGAAATCCTTGGGAAGCACTTTAGCCTTTTTATGATTTTTCTGTAGCTGGTTGAAAAATTAAATGGGTTTTATTTTGTAGAACTTTATTCCACTGAAAAGCCTGGAAGAGTTCAGTAAACCCAGTTCATTCACACTGAACGTGGCTTGGAAGTGGAGGCTGAGCAGCATAAACTCAGGCTGACTCCTGGGATGTTTGCTATCATGTGGAATTTAGCTCATCCTCTTGTAAGAATCTATAGTACTTATTTGATCTTTCTTTAAAAAATTCCTACTTCAAAAATTCTGAAAGGTCCTGAATTACACCAGGAAGTTTTTAGGTGTCCTGGATCAGCCTGGCACTGTGGGAGCTGCGGGCAGAGTGTTCCGTGTCCTCGAGCAGCTGCTCCCAGTTGTGTTGGGGTTTCTTTGTTACCGAGCATCAGAGCCCAAACTTAACCTTAGGCCAGTCCTTAGTCCTTTTATTTATAGTTCCACTTTATGTAGAAGTCAAACATTTAGAGATTTTCTGTGTGGTTGTCTTAATTTGTCTGGGTTTGGTTTGTGTTTGAAAAGGCATTTAGCACTTTTATTTTAAAGAGAATGCTGTCATCCCCAACCTCAATTTTAAGTAGCTCTTCCAGTTCCTGTATTTCAGTAACACCCAAAACTGATCCATTTAGCTACAGTGATTTTAGTTTGAGACAGTAAATAAAGGCATTTTTCTTTAGAGGCTTGTTGTGCTTTTGGGGAGAAAATACCTTTTAGCCATATTCAGAGAGCAATTTAATATCTGAAAGTTACAGAATCTGCTGTTATAGAACGAAACAGCCATCATTACCTGCAGCAAGGTGTTGGTGTGTGGCAGAGCAGGTGTCCATGGCCTTCCGATGCCAGTTTTCCACCTGGGAAGGGTGACAGTTCTGTTAGACTGCAGCATCCTCCTCATTCCCAGCAACTTTTCCCTCGTCCCTCAACACTTCTACTGTTCTTCTTCTACTGTTAACTTGAAACTATTTTGTTCTACCAACACATGATTTTCTGAAAGCTTCCTTGTCTCTTCGTGGGTTTTATTGCAGTGTATTTCTCCAAGCTAATTGTTTCATAAAATTTTTAACAGCACGTAATACATTCACTCCATGTTATTTTCCAGTAGGGTAGGACATACGTGGAGTTTTCTGCCTAGAAATCTGACAGCACTCCTAAATAACTTCTGATTGCGACATCAGTAAGTCCAGGTAGAGTTTGTGGAATGCTTTGGAAACAGTAATTGAGGCTGTTCCCACGTTCAGTGTCTGAATACCTCTGTATTAAACAGATCCCTAATTTACAGAACCAAAGTGTCACTTCTGTACCATATTCATACAAGTTGTTTCCTGAAATTCAATGTGGTATTTGCACATAAATCAAAGAAAAAGGAAAAAAGATCAAAATTAGCAGCTGCCATCACCTCTCTTGGATTTGGGAATCCATTTGCACTGATAATCCTTTTATAGTAGTCAACAGATGCCTTTGGGTACCGTGGTTTGCCCTTGTTTTTGAAGTCAATGTGGTAAAGCCCAAATCTTTCAGAGAAGCCTTTGTTCCATTCAAATTTATCCAGCAGTGACCAGGCAGTGTAACCTTTGACATTAACACCATCATTTAGAGCTGTAAACAGAACACAAATCACTCTGGTAAAGGTGGTTTTTGTCTTTTAAAATATGGGTCTGTAAGTGTTGTAGTTTATAGTGGGAGGAGATGGGGAGGAGGACAGAAAAAAGTACAAAGTAATTTAATTTAGATTATTTGAAATTGTTATCTTTAGCTTAGAAGTACTAGAGCTCTATGGGTATGGTAATTTCTCCTTTCTGAAAGTGGCAACTGATGATCTATTGCAGTATTAAATCTCATGTAGGTTTTTGTGTTTATTAATATTAATGTGTTTGCTTAGATTATCATTTTGGTGAAAATTTATTAGTCTGGTTTGCTGTCCATTTTGATTTGTGAATAGTTATTTCTCTATGACGGAAATGACAACAGTAAAAAATAAGCAGAAGGTGAAAACACTGCAAAAGTCAAATCCTAAAAAGCTGGTTTTAAGTGACCTTTCAGTATCTCGTTGATGTATCCCTTGAGGTACTGTATCCTCCACTCATCACACAGCTGAGGGCACTGCACAGGTTCAGACACTCCATTCTCTGTCACATAAATCAGGGGGTTCCCATACTGGGTCTGCAAACAGAAGTGTTTAGATTGGTTCACACAAAATCATTTTATTTTGAAAGAAAATGTGATTTAGCAAAGTGCATTGAAAGCAATTTTCTAGATTTACTTAAGGTAAGAAAAATGTGTAGTAGGAATTTAAGTTAACTATGGGGTTTAGTTTAAAATGACTGCATTCTGTAATTTTCTGAGCGGAAATTAAGGCGCTTTTTTTTTGACAAAGAAAATTCCCACTATGACAAGACAAATAGATGGAACTGTTGAAAATCTAAATCTAAACCAGTGTAAGTGCAGCTCCTGCAGCTTCTCCACATAACCAAGCGTTTTCTCTGTGTCCTTTATAATTAAAGATCTGCTCTACTCACCTTAATGAAGTTGAGTAATCGTCTGAACCCCCAGGGCACAGAGTAGAGCCACTTAGGGCCTGGAGCTGGCCAGTTTGGGTCCACCAGTTCAGCCAGGTCAGGGTCAGTGTGGTAACTGGACACTTGGAGAAAGGGAAAGTTCTTCTGCAGAACATAACGAGTAGTAAAATGACCTATTCCCAGGAAATCCGAGGTGCCTTTAATATAGGTTTTCTCTTGCACTGAGAAAGTTGGTAATCTTGATGTCCCCAGGCCCTGCTGGGCACTCTTCCTACCTATCAAAATAATTACAGGAAACACACTTCTGAGAGCATGGAAATTGGTTTTCTTTATCTCACCAAAAATAAATTGTAGAATCATAAAATCCTGGATGGTTTGGGTTGGAAGGGACCTTTAAGATCATCCCATTCCACCCCCTGCCATGGGCAGGGTGCTATCCCAGGGTGCTCCAAGCCCCGTCCAGCCTGGCCTTGGACACTGCCAGGCATCCAGGGGCAGCCAAAACTTTTCTGGGCAAGCTGTGCTGGGGCCAAATATGGTTTTCCTGAATTTAGTGCTAATGTCAAGGACACTTGAGCTCGACTGCTTTTTTAAGATGAGATAATCTTTCATCCTTTTGGTTTGGAGAAGCTGGGTACAATACATGGGGAAACTGATTTAAAGTGTCCTGGTGTGTCCCCAAACTGCTCAGGAGCTGTGTCCACCCTGGGGGCCTTCGGTGTTGCTTTGCTGTGTCTCACCTGTGCCTTCACTTGACTAAAGCACACGTTGGCCAGGAGTTATTCCTTTGCAGTGTGCTGGAAGTGTGGATTTATTTATGTGTTAGTCAGTTACTGGGACTTACCTACATAATTCTTCATAACTTCTGGGTAGTCCCCTCTGTAAATGGGATTTGCAAACCATCCCAGGTGGAACTGGATGTACCTTTCAGCAGCATCTCTGTCTGTTTTGCTGTGTGGATCAACAGGCTCTCCCCAGCCACTCGTTAGGGAAATTCCAACCATCCCTTAAAACAAAGGGACAATTCTGCAGTTCTTTAAGCCCTTAATATAAACAGCAGCACAATCACAGAACGAATCCTGATTACCTCTCTGCTCCCTGCGCCAGGTGTTGTTGTAGGAGTGCCAAACCTTGGCGTGAGTCTGTAAAAATAATGTACAAATAGAATAAATCATGTGCACATTTTCATTTCATGTGCCATGGGCACTATGGAAAGCTGGTGAGCACTTTTTGCACTGAGGTCTGTCTGAAAATATCACAGAATTTCTTTTGTGTTTATTGCGGAAACTTTCATTTCATGTAAGACATCACAAAAGCCTTTATGCAAGATTCCTACCCTAAATTGCAGGAGATCCGCATGGATGTGACACACAGCCCTCAGGACAGGGTTCTGTCCCATGGCTCTCATCTTTGAATGTCTTTCCCTAATTTATTCAGGCAGAGGAAAGTTAATTTTTACCAGAGACTTCCTGAAGTGACTTGAAGCATTCAGGTTCAGTTCAACAGGCCAGGACATTACTGCTTGTTTCTAGACTAACCTGGATATTTTCTTTTTCAACCAGCTTGAAACAAACTATAAGAGATATTTATAATATAAGGAAAATTCAGATTGTTGCAACAGCGTTAAATGAAGCTCCTAACATTGGGACTGCCTCGGATTATGCACTGGAGGTTTAAAGCCAGATGATAATTTCAGAGTCCTAGTTGGACATGGCATTGTTGTGAAACTATATTTCTGTTTAGAGAGTGAAATCTGATAAAAATCCTTAACTGACGCATAATTTCAAGCACTATTTCAGGAGGATTTTTTACTTTGATGATGTGATGAGCAGCCTTGTAGGCGCCGCAGCCGCCGAGCTTCAGTCCTGGCGCATGTTCTCCCGTTTCATAGCCCTTTTCAGCCACTGCCTGCAAACACACAGAGTCAGCCCTTCTCTGGGCACCAGAGCCAGGGAATGTGCTCCCTCCCCTGGATCCTGTGCCCTGCTGCCTGGGCTGTCCCTCTCCAGTCCCCTTTTCCCTTGCCCTTGGCTCCCATTTCCTCCCCCACTGCCTGGTTGGTACGGTGCTGTGGCTTGTTGGGAACAGGGTGTAGGTGAGGAGTGAGCTGATGGAATGGGAAAGGGTTAATAACAGCTGCCTTTCCGATTCCTGGTGTCTCTCCAGCTGAGGAGTTTTCAAAATTTTCCTGGAATTTCATGTTTTAAAACTCTGTCCTTGTGCAAAATCTGCCTGCTGAGATCTTTGGCCACGAAGATTAATGGTTTAAATCTTTCCCCTTCCCTCTCCCTCCATTTTCTTAACCTACTCTCCTCTAGTGTTCAAAATTCCACAGAATTTTGGGAACAACTGTGGAATCGGAGTGATTGGAAGGAAAGCACTGATCATTTACCCAAGGATTGCTGAATGTAATCCAGTGTTTCACACGATCGCCAAACTTCTCAAAGCACAGATTTGCATAATCATTAAAATAGTTTATCATGCTTATATTCTGCCAGCCACCATACTTTTCTTGGAGAACCTTTGGAAATAAGAATTTCAAGAGTCACTAATTGTACCTGAAGGTCAGCTGCTGCTTAAAAAAGACTTACATTTCTATTTCTTTCTATTTCTAGCTCAGGAAGATTTTTAAAAACGTCAATGCATATAAAATGCAAATGAATAGGAAATATGTACAAGTTCTTAAAATCATGCAGACTTCTCTGATTTTTTCAAGTACTCTTAGTTCTTAACCTTAGGAAATTATTTCTATCAGAAGCCTTTATTTGAGGTATTTCACTAATTTAAATATTGTCTGACCTGTGGCAGATCCCAGTGGTAGAGGCTCACAATAGGGGTGATATTGTTTTCCAGAAGACTGTTAATTGTGTCATTGTAGAACTGTATTCCCTTCTCATTCAGTTGCTCAGCTGATGAAAAGCACAGACAAGGAATTACCTGGATTGGTTCCCAAACAACTGGAAGAACAGAAATCTAAAAATATTGACCAAGGAATTTTACATTACAGTGCTGGGTATTCTATAATGGTTAAACTCTGCTCTGCAGACAAACAGAAATCTGTTTAACAGAAATGCTGAACAACTGTGGGTTACTCAGGAGGAAAATTCCTTACATGTAAGAATATTGGTAAGAATGTGGTGAAATTGTGCTTACCTTTGATGCCTGTGGGCATAATCCTTGGCCATGAGATAGACAAGAGGTAGTGATTCACCTTCAGCTCCTTCAGTAACTGAATGTCATCCTGTGAGAAGAAAATCCAATTAACACATACTGAGCCTGAACAGAGTAACTTCAGTTACTCATCTGTCTTAAATAATTCTGAATGCAGAAAATCTATGGAAGAGTTGCACAAAAGAAGATTCCAGCAGTTATTTTCTGATCTTTGAGGTGATGGCTTGTCCTGTTTGAACCCTTTCTCTTTAACCACTTTTTTTGACAATCCAAAGAAGTCCTGTAATGTTTCGTGTAACTGTGGAGGTTGAATGTTTGCACTACAGAAAAATGACCTGAGGTTCTGCAACACAATTATATTTGTCAGAATTTGTAATGTGCATGTTCTAGAAAAATAATAAAGGCCTGTAAATCTTGACCTCAAACATTTCAGCTCAGGCTCAAAAACATAATTACTTGGACTTTCATTTACTGTCTTATATGGGAATGAGAAAACCTCCTAAATTCCATACGAATATATGTTCTTTTTGTAAGAAATTGTACATCTTCAATATTAAATGAAATTAGAAATTGGTGGTATTTGAGCCAATGCAAAGAGAATTCTCATGATAAAAGCAAAGAGTGCTTTGATATAAAGAGGACCATGAAACTGGACAAATACAAACAAGTTTTAGAAAGCATTTCTAAATACAAGCCGAGAGTAGTGAGTACCCAAATCATCTCTGTGTCAATCTCTCCTGGTGCCACAGCCCAGCGAGGCCCAGAGTCCCAGCTTCTCTAAGATATTTTTTTAAGCTGTTCTTTCAAACTTCTGCTGGTTTGAGAGCTCGAATGAAACCTCTCCTGCATTTTCCCATTTTAGGAGAGTAAGGCATAATTAGTTTCTTTTCTCTTAGTTCTTGCTCAGACCTCTGGTTCTCCCTTGGACTTCATATATGTGGGGAAACTATATGTGGACTTCACTGAGGGGAAACCTCAGTGGAATATAACTTCTATTAAATTAGTTGCAATTCCAATGATATAACCCTGGCTTCTCACAGTAATTTGGATTCCTCTTGCTGTGTATCTGTCTTTTGTCCAGCGCAGTAATTTGAAAATTGGTTTTGATGGTATTAGGCTTGGAAGCATGTTGTGAACAGAGCTGCATTGATTATTTGCTTGTTATCCTTTCAAAAAATGGGGAACATTCAGACTGAATTTTAAAGTCTCTTAAAAATACATAGAAAACCTCATACATGCTCACACAAAAAGATGTTAATTTGATTTAATGCTCAAATGTGTTTCTTGTATTTTTAACTAAGCATTTGGACTTCCTACAACAACTAGAATATTTCTTTGGACACAAAAATCCTGAAAAGCTGAGATGTATTTGGGAAATACTGTGGTATGATTGGTTCTATGAGATTATAATTACTGTACTAATTAAAAATATCAGCCCTTGGATTCTTAAGTTAAATGAGCCTTTAGAGTGGCTAAAGCTGTTCCTTCAAAATGGGAAACCTGGATCATGGAATGGCCCCAGAACATTTGCAGAGGTGCAATTCACTCCTCCTGAACAATACCTTAACTTTGTAGTAGCCATCACACGAGGAATCTCCCGTCTCATTCCTAAACACTTTCCCTTTCTTGTGGGTGAAAACATCCCAGATGCTCGGTCCTTTCCCATCCTTGTCCCAGGCCCCTTCAGTCTGGTAGGCAGAACTTCCAACACCCCATAAGAAACCTGAAGGTAAAAACAGGGAGTTATTGAAACATTTTCCTGCTAATTGGTCTTGGTGCTAAATGTTAATGGGAGAAAGGAACTGAAAATGAAAGTAAGCACTGCTGGAGAGGCCAAGGTTTTCTAGGTGAAAATGTATCTGTGCCTAAAAAGGGACTGAAAATGGGGGACAAACTGAAGATGTCCTGTTTTGATGCACTGAAGAAGGAATCGAATACTTTCATTTATTAAATCTGTAAAATCTGTATTTTACAGTGATGAGGTAGGGCATTGATAGTGTGGCAGAAATGTCTTACTGTAAAAAACAAAGTTTTCACATCATTTCTTCCTGCTGGTTTATGGTGGGTTTAGCAACTACAAGTTTAAATGTTATATAAAATATATAGAAATATTCTGCATTATTTTCCTATTGTTACACAAAATACCAATTCATAAATGACTTAAAAACTTGAGCATGAAAACCAATCAGTGCCTGTATCTTTCTAGTTTTGATTTTGCTTGGATGAAATGTATTTAAATATGTGCTGAAGAAAGAATAATGTTCATAAATCCATACTGAAGAGTGGATTAGATAATACTGAACAGCTTGAAAGAAACCCAGCACAGTTACTTCACTCGTTTCTCAAATTAGCTGCATCACAAAGGGTTTTTTTAGTTTATTTCATTAATTGTAGATAATTTATAAAAAAGGAGAAGAGTTCTCAGGTGTGACTTGTTACAGTGCATTTTAATCAGGGAGATGTGGATATGAACTACTAATCTGTGAGCCTTTCCTCTGTATTTCCTGTTTTAAGAGGCCCTGTGGAGTGCAGGGTTATGTGGATCCCTGTATTCCCAGGACCAGATCCCAAAGGTGTTCCCGCATTCTGCAGCAACCTCCATTTCTGCTTCTGCCATTTCCCTGGAAGGACAAGGAAAACCTTTGGGTTGCTTCATAGTGTGAATACAGGAGCAGATGTAGAACATTCCAACCCCCAAAGCAAGTGGGGCTGGAAGGTACCAGCTGGAAAAGTGCCATAGTAGAAGGAGCCTGGATTGTTCTTGGTCCATGGGAACTCCTCGGCCGCGCTCAGCCCCATCACTGCCACGAGCACAGCCCAGGATCTCAGGATGTCCCTCCTCATCCCCGCCAGCTGCTCTCTGCCAGGGCCCACCTGGGAAAACACAAAACCCCTGTCAGGTGTTGCTGCTCCACAAATGGGCTTGGGGGGTCAAAAGGGAAAAGATTTTTTCTGCTGGATGGGAACTACTTTAATTGAAGGCTGAAAGCTCGGGCTGAGTGGAAGGTGCAGTTAAACTTCTGGCAGGGTGAGGAAAATGAAGGAAGAATGGGGTGCAAAATTATAATTATTAGAAGCTGCATATTTTCTATAATGTTACTTATCTTTATCCTAAAGGCCTTTTTGTTGGTACCTATTTTGTTCTGGAGTTCAATCTGTCTCACAAATATCAGTAAGTAAAACCCTGCAAACAGGGAGAAGAAAGACGTGACTGTGCTGGTAGCATCTTCCCACCTAAACATGTCATGGCAACAAGCCCTGTGGAAGTGGAAAACTAATACTTGCAATTATTGCAGTTTTAATTAATTGCAGCTTTTATCTTGATGATGTTCCCCTTTTCCAGTCCCAGTATCAATTTTAAACTGTGACATCAAGTTAAACTATTAGAGAGACCCATTTTAACGGTGTTAAATAAAGTTTCAGAAGGGCTTTTTAGAAAAGTACTGTTTTCTCCAAACTGATACAGTCCCCAAAGGATGTGTTTTACATTCCTCAGCATCTCTTGGTGAATTTGAAGATGGGGTTGGAACATGAGAAAAAATAGAACAAATACTTTATTTAAAATAATCATGTTTTGCATTGGAGTACCTGTGCTGCTTTGCAGGTTGGCTGCTGACCAAAACGAAACCCCCAATCTGACAAAAGGCAAAGGACTGACCCCCTTTTCAGAACATGCAGTAAATGTACAACCTCAGAGACCTCTTGTTCCTCTGTATTTATTAATGATCATCCCATATCTCCTAATTAACACAGGAACTATGCAGCTGGTTTGGGAAAATGTAACTGCTTCAGCATCAAAGGCTTTAGTCCCAGATTAAAAATACCTGCATCTCTGCATTCCAAATGAGAACATTTAGATTGCAGGGGAAAAAAAGTTCGTAGCAGTCTACAAACGTTTTAAATCGTGTCTAAATACTCTAGAATTACTTTTACTTTGAATATAAAATCTTGCAAATACATGTGATTTTAACTTAGACATTGACAGTCAAATGTAGCTCTCTGGCTTAGTCAATACATTTAAATTTAGCATTGCCCTTCATCTTCTCGTTAGCACTGACCAGCAGTCCCAGGAGAAGCCAGGAGAGCAGGAAATGTTCCATGGGGTCTGTCTCTGGTTTCTGCAGCTGAGGCGCTGCCCCAGGGCAGCAGAGCTGGGTGCTTTTACAGGATGCTGCTAATTCCCTTCCAGAGTCAGAGCAGAACATCGTAGGGTGTTTTTTATGGTTTTAGACATTTGTAACTTACCTGATTCATATTTTGGGAGCTAGGAACCCATTTGGAGTTAGGGATAATGAAACAAAATCAATATATTTTTCACTTTTGGCTTGATTATTCTTAGTAGAATTAGAAATAATTTAGAATAATTAGAAAGAATTAGAATAAATACCTCAAGAACCACTTGAGCACAATAAAACACTTTATGGTTTTACAGCACCCTGTATTGAATAGAACAATCTTATGCACAGTCTACTGTGAAATATTCAATCAATTACTGTTCAAATTCATAGATGCATTTTAGAACACTTCATTGCTCTGGTTTTCTGGCATGTACCTTTACAAACACAGCAGAAGAAATAGCTTTTCAAATAGTGCAAAAAGATTTATTAAGTTCAGACTGCAAAGATGGTCCTGTAAAACCCTTTTCACCCCTTTTTATCTGGCAGCTGTGATCCCTTCTGCCCTGATTATAGCTGGAGTAATTTTAATTTCCCCCCATTCCTGCCTTACCTGGTGTTCTTCACAACAGATGTGTCCTATCTGGGAGATTCCTCTGAACTGCCACAAACCTACCAGGGCATTCTGAATACATTTACTTTCCCTGAATATTTGCATGGAATTAATCCAGGCTATCACAAAACCTCGGGAGAAACATCTAGTTGCAAACAGCATTTTGTTCACTTACAGTCAAAACAAAAAAGAACAATCCTTTTGTATCCACAGTCAATGCTGCAGGACGAGCTTTAGCTTAACCACAGGAATCTGTTAGCAATGAGGATTTTCCCTTGTAAGCAAAATTAGCTTTGCACTCATCCATACATTCATACAGAACTGGCTCTAGAACAGGGGGTGTGTAGATATTTTTCATTGGGAATTGCAGTGATGGGCCAAGGATGGATTCAAACTGAAAGAGGGGAAATTTGGGTGAGATATGTGGAAGAAATTCTTCCCTGTGAGGGTGAGGAGGCCCTGGCACAGGCTGCCCAGAGAAGCTGTGGCTGCCCCATCTCTCGAAGTGCCCAAGGCCAGGATGGACAGGGCTTGGAGCAACCTGGAATAGTGGAAGGTGTCCCTGCCCGTGGCAGGGGGTGGAGTCAGGTAATCTTTGATGTCCCTTCCAACTTAAACCATTCTGGGATTCTGAATTCTATGATTTTCTCTTGGTGCAAATGTCTGTATCCTGGATGGTGTTTGGCAGGGAGAACTCAGTGACAGATTTTGTGAGGCCAAGAGCTTTGTTTTTACATGGCATCATTTAAAATCAGATCATTAAGATGCAGGCTTGAAAAATAATATGCTTTTTCTTTTCTTTCTAAAGGAATTCCTTATGGTGATGTCTTTGTGGTAAAAACAACTTGCCCAGTCTGGATGTTCAGCTCAAGCTACAGCTCCTCGTTTCTTTCAGTTCTGGAGTTACAATTCAGCCCCTCTCACAGATAATGTGCATTGAAAAGGCCACGGAAGGAGGTAACCACTGCTGGGCTGAAAATGTGGTTTCAGACATCTCTGCTCACCGGGCTTTCAGGTGAGAAAACCTTTCTGTGATGAGGGAGAGGGGGAAGACCCTGGAGGTCACAGCTGCCCCTGTGCCAGAGGCCTGAGCCAGGGCAGAGGGAGGCTCTGGGCACTGAATACAACAAGGTGTGGGAGCCTTTCCCACACCCACGCCGAGGAGAGGGATCTCTGAGCAAGGGGAGCCTGGCAGGGGCAGCAGGAGCAGCTCAGCTCAGTTGGCTTTTGATGGTGAGGGATTCTCTCCTCCCTGCTGTGTACCCCCGGAGCTGCTGGACACTGTGGGTGGGTGACTCCTGCCTGGAACCTGCTACCCTGTGCTTTTGCAGCTGTACAGTTTGTAAACAAACTCCTCTTTATTCCTTTGGCTACTCAGTTTTGTCTTTTTTGGCCTTTTTTTTCGCGAGCACTGCTGGTGCCCTCGCGTGGCCAATTTCATAACTGAAAATGTTGCCTGGTGGCATGAAATAAATAACAACGTTGCAATTCTTAACAGAGCCTCTGATCTCAGAAGCAAAAAGCGCATTGGAATGAGAGCAGGAATATCACCAGGAGCTCCCTGCTCATCCCTGCAGGTTTCTCAGTACACTTCTCTGCCCTCCTGCTCCTCAGGAGGGACCATTTTCAGGAACAGAGGGGACAATCCTTAAAACTCTGGCAGCTCCTACAGTTGTGATGTACACAAAGGGCAGTGTTGTATACACAGGTCAGCCTGCTGCAGGGGACTTGGGTGCTGAAGGCACATTTTTATCACTTTTTTTGGCATTTGGCACATTTTATCTCCTGCAGAACTCGGTAGGGCAGCAAAGCAGAGTCACCACAGCACTGAACGATGCCAGAGTTGTGATGATTAAGGGCAGGCATTACTCATTCCTTGTTAAATCATAATTGCACCTAAAAACACCCCAGGAACAAAGGCTTTGGCGTGCCAGGAGAGGCTGGGACTCTTCAGAGAGCTGGCAGGGGGAGCAGACTGACAGATCACCCTTCTTTCCATGTGAGAAGCTGGATGGATCTCACACCGGGAGCTTGCATCAGGCCAGGACTGAGCTCAGGGCTCTTGTCTGGCTGCCTGGTGCCATATTTATAAGGCAGGCTGCTGCTTTAGGGCATCACTGAAGTCACTTGGTGAATTGTCACTGACTCAGTGGTCAGGAGGAGCCAGCCCTTGGTGTGCATGAAAACACAATTCTTTCCAAGTGCATTTAACATGGGCTGCCAGGAACATGACACTGTTCCACTCTAAGTTGTGCTTGCATAGATTTTCTTCTCTCAACATAATCTTTTCCTGTGATGTTGTTTCCCAGTTTCCTGCATAAAAACCCCAACTTTAAAAAAAAATTTAAAAATCATATTTACATTGTGACAGCTTGGTCATTTTTTCCTCTTGGAAAAGTTTTATTAGCAGCAGTTTTTAAACTGTGCCAGAAACACATCAAGGCTATAAAATCTTTTATTATGTTTTATTGGTAAAAAGAATGTTTAAAAAAAAATCTACTTGTTGGAGTCCATCCAAAATTGCCCAATGAAGTAAAATGCAGTAAAATAACCTGGAAAGCAGCTTATGCAATGGGCTCACTACATGAGTGTGAAGTCAGGGACTGACTCTGTGAGTGCTTTATCTGCTGTTCATTTATCTCCAGCCTGGAGTGGATCTTCGTCCATAAATGCTGTAGATATTTATGGCTTCTCTTGCTGCAGAATTCTGTGTGAGCATATCACAAAAACTTTGGCACAGAGTCTTCCCACTTTATTTTCTATCTGTGCCACACTTTGTGTTGCAAAATCTCTTCTCTCCAGATAGACACCCAGGATGGAGCCACCCCTAACAACAAACACCCTAAAACTGCTCTTTATTGGATTTTTGCTTTTAGCCCTTATGTTTTGATGAAAAAGGAGAAGCTGTCTTTCCTAATTCCCTGGCAGCTGTTCAGACAATGAGACCACATCATCCTCACACAATTCTGACCTATCTCCCCAGCTTCCTGATTCTTCATTCTTCTGAGCTACACTCCCTTTCCAACCTTGAATAGGCCTTTTCTGTCTCAGAGAGAAAATCCTTTCTTATTATACAGCCACCAGAAAACCACGTAATTTTTCCAGTGTGTGGTCTGCTGCAACTACACTGAGATATTGGAGTTTTTTCCAAATCAAAACAAAACCCACTTACAATTGTTCTTGGAACAAGAACACTTGTATAACTGTGCTTGTATTTTTCTGTGTTACAAAATGACTTTCCTTGCATTATATTTGCTGCTTTTGGAAACTTTTTGTCTAAAGCTCAACAGGGCTTATGGCCTGGTCTTGCTTTTCAGGGAAAAACATTGGATTTATGGAAAAATATTGGAAGGAAGTGAAATGAGGATGCTTTGCTTTACTGTTTGGTACCCACCTCTGCTGGCCTCCCACTGTGGGGAACACCAGTCTGCTATCCTGGGAAATCTGTGGGCAGCTTCTGGAGACAGTCTGCATTGCAAGAAAACCTCCAGAGTCTGGGAGATCTTGTGTTTGAACTGGGATTCCTGAGAAAAGATGGAGATGAGTGACTCTGAAACTTACACCAAATTTACTTAGCAGCTCCTGCACTATTATGAAAGACACTGCTCTCATATTTTATGCCCATTGAGCTCGCTGAGTAGCTGTTATCATTAACCACTGGTTTTACTGGGATAATTTTTTTAAAAAGTTAAACTGTTTGAAAACCTGCCATCGCTGTTTTGCAAAGAAAGATCATAAAGATTGGCAAGGACAGGAGAAATCTGCAGAATCTATTCTTGTTGTACTAAAAGCTCAAATTTTAAAGGTCTCATTTTCAAAAAAGCTTCTAAATTTTATATTTTTAACATTTGTTGGTGCTTGCAGAGAGGTGCAGACACTTCCTCCTTTTGTGGAACTCCCAAAGGGTCAAAACTCCTGAGACTTTGCACCAATACAGTCAAAGGTGCACGTTGGATTTGGAATGCCCAAGCTCAGTGGTTGGTTAAAAATCCCAACCATGATATATAATAAATGACAGATGTTACAGATACTCCTGGGTGCAATGAGGAAGGTCACAGAAGTTTGCTTCGAAAAATCAATTTTAATTTCTCTTTTCCTGCTGACAGCTTCGTGCTAAGGGTGGGCCTCCATTTGATGTGAGCACTGCAAGCTGCTGCAGGCTACCAGCGATTGGAATTTACTTGGATTAGTCTAATTGCTGGCTCTGCCATCATCTGTTTGCAATCACAAAGAGGAAGCTTCTGAAGCTTGGGAATGAGAGAAAATAAAGTGTCCTGACAACCACAAAACAGCGAGACAGCTTTTGGAGGTTTTCCCATCACTGTTTGTGAGCAGGAACAAAAAGACACAGTTTTATTTTCTTTCCATGTTCGTCTTTACCCATAACACAAATATATCCAGCACCAAAGAATAGTGGTAATTAGTGAAGGTCCCCAAGCACTGTCAGTTGATAATGAGAAAGAGTTCATGAATTGTTTTGGAAGGAGCTGAATTAGTTCATTATTGAATTAGTTGAATTAGGTCATTACTAAAAACATACAATTGTTCTTTCTATGGATATTCAACTTAGATTACAAAACATCCATGTCCAGTGCTTTAAATTCAGTTTTAAAACACATTTTATCTGTGGTTTTGCCCTAGAAAGGCCCTTTCTCATGCACCAGACGGGCACAAATTGTCAGGGAGTGGACAGATAAAGCACTTTAATAACTAAAGACATTCAGACTAATTTTGCTTCTGTCCAGGACTGAAGGTTTAGGCTGGAGAGGAAAGTTTGGAACCTTGCAGAGCACGGAGCTGTGCTCCAGGGAAAGGCAGCATTGCACAGCACTGGGAGCTTGGGGACAGCCTGGGCACTGCTAGCCTGACCCAGACTGGCTTCCTCAGCCCTTCACCTGCCAGGAGGTTTGAAAAACACTGGTGAAACGTGCTGCACAGAGCACCAGTGAGCTGGGAACCTGTGGTTTCTGGCTGAACATTCAGGGATCCATCTGTCTGCCTGGGCAGGGCAGGTGGGGAAGGGCAGCAAAGGGATGCAGAAGGTTCTGTGCAGCCTCAGGAGCTGTCAGTGGGGCTGCAGTGTCGGGGCTGCCAGGGGCAGGACTTTACTCACATAAGCACAGCCTGAGAAAACTCCTTTCTGAACTGCCAGGCTCCTTATTCCCAAGGTAAAATTTGAAGTTTCATGGAGAAACTGAATACGAACTGGGATAACCTCAATTCTTTCACAGCTCTTACAGTGACAGTTGTTTGGTGCCATGGCCTGGCCTCCTTGTACCTTATTTATTAAATCAAACAAGAAAACCAGAGAAAAGAAAAAAAAAAAAAGCCCTTTAACTTTTGCTTTTTCAGGGACAAATTCAGAGACAAGGCGTCATTAATGTTCCTCAGCAACTCCAGCTCAAGTCCAAAAACAGGTGATGCCACAGGAGATTTAATGTGTTCTTAAAGTGAAATATCTGCCCCAGTGCTTTTCTCCATCACAGCTTCCTTATTACTTCGGTGACCGAGCTGAAGGTAAGTCAGTTAAAAGTGTGGCAAATTACAGCCTGGCTTAGTGACTTCTGAGAGCCTCTGTCACTTTGTTCTGGGAAGGGTTAAATACAGCCTCAGCACAGGCTGTATTTAATAACAGTAGTATTTTTAAGATGCTGCTAAGTGATACTTGAGATCGTATTTGTGAACTTTCTTTTTGCTACATCAAATCAAGAAAGAATCTTAGTCCCAGTCATCTCTGCAATACTTGAATTTTATATGATCCAAGCTGATTTAACATGTTTTTAAAAAGCTAAGCTACATTCTTTAGAATGAATCTTCCCATTATGCCAAAAATACAAATTCCAAAACATATTTGTAACAATAATAATAATAACAATGCTCCAGACATGCCAGATTTCCAGTCTGGTGGGTATAAACTGTTGGCATTGACAGCATCAGTGAGGAACAGTGGGAGATAAGCAAGACAGACCAGAAGAAGAAAAAGAGATCCTGAGGGCTGTCAGAACAGTAAGTACATGTTTTTAAAAATGTTTCTAACAAGCACTTTTCTCTGAGACTGTGCTGTAAAACAAGCAGCATGACAGGGAATCGTGGATTGATTTCCCTGACAGGATGTGCAGGTGGGACTGCAGGCTTGTAGAAACTTGAAAATGGTATTTATCAAATGGTTTCATACTTGTGGAAGAACCTGAAGCAACACTTTTTTTTCTACAGAGATGATGTCTCAAAAGAAAAGTTACTTGATTTGTAACCTAGATCCAAATCAAAAGGGTGGATGTGAATTGTCTGTGAGAGGAATGATTGTGTAGTGCCTGAGCTAAAGTCTGTTAAATCCTTGCTGATGGTTGACTAACTGCTGAAAAAGAGCATTAGCACTGTTGTGTGCTGCACATTTAAAGATGTTTCAGGATTTTGCAATCAGATATGACAACTTCTTTGGGTTTAGGTGTATTACATCACCACATGCATGTACACAGGCCTGCAAACAGAGGTAGGAGTAATTCTTTTGCCTTTCAAATTGCAAATTTCAGTGTGAATCCCCCAGAACCAAGTGAGCCAGGAATAATTTCACTCCAGCCTTACTCTGCTACGTTACTTTGCTTGTTTGCCCCGTGGTCTTAGAAGGAGGTGCTTTAAACCACAGAGAACAAGGTTTGCAAATGCTGTGGCCGCTGCTGAAAGGAAACAGATGCTTTCCCAAACCCAGAACTCGGGGCACTGGAAGTTTTGGAGCTCTCTCCCAGAGAAATGGGGGTTTTGTTACTATTGGTTTGCTAAAACCCAAGAATATATTATACACTGTATTACATTCAGATGATCTCATCCTAAGCAAAACAATCTTGTGGGACCTCTGATTCTGATTAAGCATTTGGGCTCAGGGGACTGTGCTACCATCCCACCTCACTGGCAGGGGTTTTGTCATGAGACATTTGTTATGTTTTTGAAGCAAATATTTCTGTGATAAGTGTTATATTAAAACCCACAAGGATATGAATAATCCTGTTTTCAGTGAAGAGTTTAAATGGCATGCTATAAATAAAGCCAAGGCCACACATTGACTCAAAAAGGTAAAAAAAACCAACCAGAAACACTGAATAGCTCTGTTCATCCTGCCCATTAAACGGGGTGAGGCCATGGGGGAAAATAGCTTTTAATTGTATCACACAGGAGATGTGAATTAGGACTACACATGTCAGCCTTAACTCTGGTGTTTCCAGCCCTTGAACACTTGACTTTTCAACCTTAACATAGGTGGGCTGGGGAGGTTCTTACTAATTTTGTCACATGCAGCTCAGTTCCCCTTGAAAGCAGTTGGTGATCTCAAATTTATTCTGCTTGTCCATTCTGTTTCCTAAGTCTCAACTGCTGCTTTTTAAACTGGGCTAGGAATGACAAATTCTCCCTTAAAAGGATTATTTGACTCGTTGTGAAGTGAGGCTCTCAGCTGCCATCTTCACTTCTCTCTGCTCATAAACCTCCAGCCATGAGACAAAGCTCAGCGAGGCTCCTGCAAGGAACGGGCGCCCCAAGGAAAGCTGAGCAGCCTCCAAAGCAATTGTACTGCAGTGACATCAGCACTCAGACATTTCCATTTGGCTTTTCCAGCACATCCAGGCAATAAGGGGCTCTGGAGCCAGCACACACTGACTCTTTATGGCTCCCCCACTGGGAACACGTCTCTGTGAGAGACCCACTGAAAGTGGTGGGCCCAAAAACCAAACAGCCTCGTGCTGTGGTGAGGGATTTGCCTTCCAAGCCTGGGCAGTGACTGTGTCCTTCAGCCAGAGCTTGTGTGGGGAGCAAAGCTGAAATTCAGCCTTGTGGTCCCTGGCCCTGAGCTCTCTGACTGACGGGCATCAGCCTTTGTGCATCTCACACACCTTTTCTGCCACCTGAAAATCACTTCTGCCATTGCTGCTGGCCCTTTCTGAGAAGCTGAAAAATCCCTTGCTCTGTTGTATTCCATTTCCCAGGGGGGGATATCATGGGGATAATGCTGAGCTCCACTCTGAAGTGCTGTAAGGGCTGGAGATGAAAAATGACCCATGATTAGGGAGTATTTTAGCTCTTAAGTATTACTGGTGATCCTCTAGGATCATTCATTCCTTTAACAGCACCTGGAGGAATTCCAGCACTCTAATTCCTGCTTTACATATGGGAAGTAGATGCACTGGGCAGGATAAGAACTGGTTTTGTGCTTTCTTAGTGTAGCAGAGGTGGGGCAGGAACACAGGAATACATTGATGTTCTTGAGCCAGAATGTTTTACCTTTCCTGGCTTGGTCTTTTTTTTTTGGAGAAAGTCATTTTCCTCAGCCTTCCCCCATCTCCTTACTAACGTCTTTCCATGTAGAAATAATATTTGGGATCCAAGATTGTGCCTTCTGAAGTGGTTTCCATCTTGCTGTCCTCCTAAGAGAACTTTAACCTTTTTTGAATGATCATGTTCAGCTACATATAATTACAAATCCATAAAAAAACAAGTCCCCTTGTATTTATATACACTGCAGCAAAATGTACCTTTAAGGCGAAAACATTGCTTCAGTGTGACTGTCTGAATTTATTGGCTATTAGAAGCCTTACAGTGTGTGGCTCACATTTTAGAACTCTTGATTTCAAGCTTAATGTGGTCAGGAAATATAAAAATACATTTATTTATGTCATCTACTAAAAATCTCAACCTATGTTACTGCAAGTCGAACCCAATCTGTGTTTATGTTGGAGATGAATGATTGGTTTGTAGCTGCCTGTGTTTCTAGCCAGGCTCAATGGAATGATTCTGCAGCAGAACTCTGTGCGTATTTTTTTTTTTTAACTTCTTTTTATTTACTGCATGTGGCAGCTATTTCCTTCCTCCCAGAACCCACTGCCCAGTCCTCAAGGGCAGTGCAGCTGCCTGACTCCTATCGGGCTGTGTACCTGGAGCGCTGGGATTTACTGAATTGTTCAAGGCTGTCAAAATCCAGGCAAATATTTCATTATTACTGATACCTGTTCACTGGTGCAAGCTTGGATTTGATTTGCTTTTCCAAGTCTTTGCAGCTGATATTTGCACAGGTTTCCCTGTTATTAAACTGCAGGAAAATATATCTGAATAGAACTTCTTCTCAGACATTTGATAACTGGCTATCTGTGTCAGATGGGCTGCAGCAGCTTCCCTGTGCTACCTTCTTTCCCTGGAGCTTTAGTTTTGGTTTTGTTCCTGGGATGAAATCCCCACACAGGGATCTCAGCTGACCTTCCACGTACGTAAGAACCAGGTCTGGCTCCCCTGAGCTGTGAGTGCAGAGGGGTTTGAAGTCATTTCCTCAGCAGGTAGAGCTGAGAGCAGCTCTGCCCTCCTGCCATCAGCACATTTAACCTTTTTGTCCAGCAAATTTCACATCCTGTGTAGGTGGACAATGAATATTAACATGATGCAAATGATTTCCTTTTAACTGTGAAGGCTCCCTGATTGAAAACACAGTGTCCAGGGACCTGGGGCTCTTCTGCTCCCTCTGAACAGAACACCCTTGCTGCCTTTGACTTTAGTGATTGCAGGATCAAACTCTAAGCTTCAAATATGTTGAAGGCAAATTTTTTTTCTCCTCTGAAAGTGAGGGTGAATAACCAACTCAGCAAAAAAGGTGTAAAGAATACAGAGCAGAAAAAGCCATGAAGATCTGGGGTAAAAATTCAGGGAAAGAAAATAATAGCATTAAAAGTGTTGCTTGAGAGCCCAGAAATTTGTCAGAAAATCAGAAGCTGAGGTTGGTGGAAAGGATTGTGGGACTTCTTGGGATATAAGCAGGAGAAGAATTGAGGAAAAGCTAAATTACTGTGCCTGGAACTTCCATATCTTCCATATCATACTCCAAAGTGAGGTCTGGATCACTCATCTACCTTCCCAGCTGGTGGGGAAGTCATACCTCGGGGTTATTCACCCAGGGAGGAAATAAGGGTTTAAGTATCTTTGGGTTTCCATGTCTTCTCTACATTGCATCTCTCTTCATACATAAAGACTCTTAAAACAACATTAATGTGTGTTATAGCATTGAAAATAATATAAGTGTAGGGTAATTCTTTCATGAGGCTATTTTTTTATTCATGTTAGCTCTAATTTAGTTTAAAAATCATACCTGCATCTGTCAGTATCAGAGCCCTGCTCATCCTCCACTTTTGGTATGTGTTGTACTTAATTTTTATTGAAAGAGACTCTAAAATTATAGGACAGCATTGATCATTCCAGTACATATTTTTTACTTAAGACATTCTTATGAGTGCCATCAGCCAGCAAACAATCCCAATGCTCTAGTGGGACAATAAATACGTGTAGAGCTCCCAGCCCTTGCAATCCTGTATGAAGAGTTGGGTGAGTTTAAAGGAGCTGCTTTGTTTGCTCTAGGAATTCATCCATCTCTGGGGCAGAACTTCCAGTTGTTTTAACAGTGTGTGTCAGGATTAGCAGCCAAGTCCTGTATATTCTCAGCTCCTCAGGCCAGCCCCTGAATGCATATTGTGAAGGAAAAAAAGAAAGGAAGAAAAAACCACAAAACCACTTTGGGAAGGCCTTTTTCTGGGTGTGCTTGAAAGAAAACCAGCCAGAAATAATGTCCACCAAGCAATTCCATGTAGGAAAATGGGGCAGGGCTGTAATACAAGGCTTGAACCCCAACAGCAATGGAGAGTCTGTTCTGCATGGGCTGTCTCTGGAGTATCCCCTTTGTGAAGGTTTTTGACTTCTATAAGGATTTCTGTACAGATTTGCCATAAAGTAGCTGAGGTCTCCTGGGCTCCTCTGCCTTGTCCTGCCACAGAAATCTCATCTAACAGCCCTGGTTTGGGAAAGGAGCCATGAGGGGAAAAAAGAACAGGCTCCTTTTGTAGCTAATAACTTCCTTTAATTGGTAATTAAGCTGCCTGCTACTTATAAATGTCAATAAAGGTCAAAATATTTAGAAGCAGAATCATTTTAGTGGCTTCCCATTTCTCATTGCATAAGCTGCCTGCTCGGACCACACACAGGCACATTTGAAGATGGTTTGGATTTCAGAGCCCTCATCTTCCCACCAAATTCTTCTCTAAAGTGGCCCAGAAGGGACAGAGCAGCTTCAGTCAATAGGAGGGAGGATGTGAACTGAGTCTTCTGGGTGAGCATTCCTCACATTTTGGAATTGCACCGCAGGCGCTGGGCTGGATCAGGCAGGGCCTGGCCAGATGGTGCTCTCATTTACTCCCTCATTCAGGGAGAGGGGCTGCATCCCATCCATGTGCAAAACGACTCAAGGAAAAGCTGCCTGGTAACAGATTAAACACCAACTGCAGCTTGGAAATGAGAATCAGTGTAAATCCTGTTGTTTCTGTTGAGCAGAGAAAAATACAGAGATTTTTCTCGCAGAGTTAACATGTACAAACACTTATCCTCACTGCATGGATTGCTGATTTTGTGAGCACTCTTCCCACTGAAATTAATCAGTTTACAAGGAGGCAAGTGAGGGGACATTTGGCTTTGAAGAGTGCAGAGAGTGTATTCCCAGAGGGATCTTTGATCTTTTTATGGTGTTTTGTTTCTGAAGTGTGTGTGTGTGTCCTGCAGGGACTTGGCATTTTGGAAATCAGAGCCATGGGGGCTAGACTTTGATATTTCACTGAATATAGCTGGAATATTAGAATATGAACATGGCCTCCTTTTTAATGCTTTCCCAAAGCATCCTCAGAAGCTCAGAGCCTAATTTACCATTCCATGAGCTCCCCATGTAGGACAGGGTGGGGTTTTATGGGAGGACAATGCAGTGGTGCTTTGAGTCTGGAGGTGGAGATGAGCTGACATCAGGTGGAGCTGGGAGTGGGAAACCCTTCCCTCCAGACTAAATTGGGAATGTTGGTGAGGGTGCCACACGCCCCCAGCTCAAGTTTACTCTTGGTAGCATCAGTCTGGATAAGTGGGAGACCGGAAAATGTCCTGGAAGGGGTGATGTCCTCCTGGCACATTCATCCTGCCTGGAAGTTCCCACTGGAGCCCCCCAGCCCAGCCAGGCCCGGCTGTCACTGGGGCCAAGATTCCATGGACTCCTCGGTGTAAATAATCATTCCAGCCAGGTGCAATCTCCATGATCTCCTGGGGCAGATTTGGCTGCACGGTGGGATCTCTGTTTCTGGGTAACTGACAGAGCATTGCTGGGGTTACATATAAAGGTACTTCTGCCATAACAACATCCAGCCAGGGAAGCACCAGGCCCTCGTGCTGATGTGACTCCTGCTGCCTTGTTTGCTCTGGGTCAGTCCCAGATGTTTTCTGCAAAGATTTGAAGGAAATGACTGTGAAGAGCAGCTTTGTAGATCCAAGTGGTAGCTTTCAAAAGGCAAAAATACTCTCCAAACTCAGGAGATTTTGTTAAACACCATAAGCTTAAAGCTGATAAGTGTGCTTTCAAAATTCATTGTTTTCTGGGTGGTTTTGAGCAATTGGAATATTTTTATCTATTTTCTTCCAAACCTTTATTCTGTAATTGTGATGGAGAGAAGCTTCTTATTAAAAACTCTGAAAATCGCTTTCATGATTTCAGAAGCTGCTCATTTGCTAGTAACACATGTAATTATCCCAGAAGAGCAAAAGGAACTGTTTGACCATCATACCAGAAAAATAATGTATATTTTGATATTGAAGACACAAACATGAATAGCATTTTGAGACTTTTGAGATGAAGTTCCTACTGCTTCATCTCCCATAAATCTTCTCATAATTTGGCTGGGGGTGGTAACGTCTACGTGTCCATCTTAAGAGCCAAAAAATGGACAAATGAAGATAAACACTCAAGGAATTTAAACTTTCGTTTTCATCTCACAATTCCTGTAACATGATAAGGGTTTGCCCTGATCCTTCTGCTACAACTCCTCCCCAGTATCAGCACAGCCCTGCACCAGGCAGGATTTGTGTCTGTGCCTCCCTATCTGCCCCGATCCATCCCTGTCCCACATCCTTTGGCTGATGGAATTTGCAGATTATTGGAGGAGGAACAGAGGAATGGGAAGGGTGACTTATTTCTTACATCATGATTCTCTGCATCTTCAGTGGGACTGACGGAAAAAGCAAAAAGAGGGAAAGAAAAGGAATGCAAGATTAAAAAACAAAATATATTAAAAACAGAGGACAAAAAGAAGTAATTCCAAAGTGTAATTCCAGTAGCTGATTATTATGCTAAAAAATATATATATTCTCCTGGGATATAGGTAAGAAGCAGTGAAGGAGTGGAGAAAAAGGTGCGAAGTAGAGATGAAGGTGGGAATCTCCTTCAGATTTCATCAGTGCTGCTGAGCAGGTCTGTTATCAGCTCTGTTATTCAGGTCTGTTATCTGTCCTTCTCTAGGAAATAATTTAGAAGGACACTCCAGAAGAGCTGGGCTGCTCCAGGCTGTCCATCTGGGAACCCCAGCAGCAGTGGCACGAGTTGGGCTTTTCCTTTCCCTGAACCCATCTCCTCGTCTCCCTGCAAGTTTTTGTGTAGCTCGGGCGGCGTGCAAACGCTTGTGATCACTCCTTAGGAATTCTTTCCTGTGTTCCTTTCTCTTCTCATGCACACAAACAGTAAATCCCTGCTGTCAGTCCTGTAACCCTGTGCTCACAGAACGCTGAGCACTGACAGCTCCAGCCACCAACAAATGGTGCTGCACATTTTCCTTATAGTTTCCCAGCACCGAGTGGATGATCTAGATCCTTCAGCCTCCAAAGTGCTCCACTGGGTGTCCTTAATATTGCATTACATTACTTATGATGCATAGTCGATTCTGCTGCTTCCATTTACTTTAGCAATGATAAATGGCACAAACTGGACAAGAAGTTTATAAATTTTAAGTGCTTTGTAGGCAACTGTTACCCAGAGAAATTTTCAGACTGTTTGTTACTTTGGGTCATGGAAAAATTGCTTCCAGAAGCTTGGTTAATGAGTTTCAAAACAGGGTAAAATGCATGAATTCTTTATGACTGAGAAGCATATTAGTGTCAGGATTTTGCCTTCTGTAGGAATTGTCAATTCTGCACAGTTAATATTTAAAAATAGTTACAAAAATACAGCAAAAAACCTCAAGAAAATTGCAAGTTAGCTTTTCTCACTCTAATGACTTCCTAAAAACTGTTCAGCTGCAGGGGCAGGGCTGGAGCATCGTGGCCCAGATGATTCCTGTGTATGAAAAGTTAAGGCAGCTGTGTATGGGACTGTTGAGGCAGTTGGAGTAAACCATGCCCTGGTCAGTGTGGTGTTAATCCGAGCCTGCGTCATCCCTCTCCTTGTGCTCGGAGTATCCCAGTGTGGAGTGAGCTGGAGGCTGTGCCTTGTGGTCTGGCAGTGCTGCCTTCCCCGGGGATGGTTTGGGCAGCCTGTGTATTCCCGGTCCCTCTGGCCGTTTGTTGGCCATGGATGAGCCACTGCAGGATGTAAATAGGGCTCTTGGCCTGCTGTCTGCTGCCGAAAGTGGTAAACAGCCAGCAAAGCAGCAAAGAGGAAATGGGGAAGGAGTTAACGAACGTTTACAGGATACAGTTCTCTCCATTTCCCACAAACAGCGAGGTAAAGTGTTCAGTGAGAGGAATATGGGATGATGGCTTTTTACTGCACAGAAGTGCTGAACCTTTGGGGATGGAACATACCCAGAACTGTTCATTCTTATTTAACCCTCACAGGAGGGGCCCCTTGTGTCCTACATGACTGCGAGAGCTCATGGTCCCCAAAATTAGTCCTGAGGAAGTCGGGTCTGCCCAAGCCCCAGCAGTGCTTGACAGCCGGGATCATGACCTTAAACTGCCAGAGGGCAGGGTTAGATGGGATATTGGGAAGAAATTCTTCCCTGGGAGCGTAGGGAGGCCCTGGCACAGGGTGCCCACAGAAGCTCTGGCTGCCGCAACCCTGCACGCCTCCGAGGCCATTTTGGACGGGGCGTGGAGCAACCTGGGATAGGGGAAGGTGTCCCTTCCCGGGGTGGAACGAGGTGATCTTTAAGGTCCCTTCCAACCCAAACCATTGCGTGATTCTGGCTCGGAGGAGCGAGCGGTGCGAGGAGCCGGCAGCGACCGCACGATGGCAGCGTGGGATCGGCGCTGCGGCCGCGGGAGCCGGGACCGGCCCGAGGGGACCCCTGAACCCCCGGGATCGGGGGAGCCGGGACCAGCCCCGGGGAATCGGGTAACCGCCAGGGCTGGAGGAGCCGGGACCATCCCGGAGCTGCCGAGGGAACCGGGACGTTCCCGGGGCCGGGGGCGCCGCTGCGGCCGCTGCCTTGCCGGGGCGGCCGGAGGGAGAGGCTGCGGCCGCAGCACAACACAAAACGCCACTGTGCAAGATAATCTTTAGCCTTGTGTTCTCCCACTGCAAGCAGCCGCTGCAGCAGGTCAGGGTTATTTTAAATTAGACTTTGACATTTTGCTTTCCTGTGTTTTGTGGTTTCCCTTCCCCCGCAGCCCAGCCTTTGTGGGGGTGGTGGAAGAGGTGGAAGCCCAAGCGGTAAAATGGGAGCTAACAGGAATATCGCAGTTCGCAGCGGCTCCTTTACTGCACAGCTTACACAGACCTGGGCAGCCTGGCAGGATCCATCCAGACTCCAAATAAATCCTCAGTAAAGAGCCCAGCCTTCCAAGCCGTGTCTGTGAAAGCACGTGGGTGATAGGCACCGGGGAGGATCTTTGAAAGTCTATACAAAAATAAGGCAGAACTGCTCATATCAGATCCATCTGGTAGAGCTGCACAAAAGCATCCAGCCAGGCTTTCCTCTGTTCCTTGCAAACTGTGCTTACATTATATACATTGTCCCTATTGTGCATTGTAGGGGATGGTCTCTCTCAAATGCCAGCGTCTTCTGGCTTTCATTTGTTCCCAGACCTCCCACCAAGTGGCTGCTGATTGAAAACCTTTTTACTCTCCTGCCAGGTTTAGCAAAAAGGGCTTGGTGTACTCAGGGCCTTTGATCTATCTGGGATGAACATTTTCATTGAAAGAGGTGGATGAGTCACTCTATATTTGACACGGAGCTATCTTGGAATACCTCTGGATTTGCCTTTTCAAGCTCTTTTGTGTTTTCTTTTTTTTTTTTTTTCTTTTGCATGTGGCTATAAATATTTTCTCTGCAAGAAGCATGAAGCTCTTTTTTGGAAATGAAAGAGCCCTATTCCAAATAGGAAAAACACACTTAGCTAAGGTTTGTGCAGTGCATATTTAGTGGTAGAAGGTGCTGCGTTGGCCCTGCCTTGCTTTTCAATACAATATCCTGCAGTGTGAAATGAATGGCTGTATTTAGAGGTATCTGGAAGTGATGACTGATGTTTGGAGAAGTTACAAGGCTTTTCCTTTTCCACATGAACTCTCCAACCTGGCATTTCCACAGCAGTGAAATACTTCTGGGGCTGAGATCATCTGATTATTATTTCCTGTGTCATGTGCAGAATTTATTATTTTGTTGAATATTACAAATATATTCTTAAGTTGCCTGAGTTTGGGGTTCTTCAGCAAAGTTCACTGGCACAACAGGGATATTGGACTAGCTAAAATAACTTTTTCTCCTTGGATATTATTTTGCTGTGATTAGTGAATGAAAGTCACAAATGAAGGAGGGGGAAGGGAGAGTGAAATTCCCTGAAAATGCTATGGAGGTATTCTGCCAACTTATTATATTCTCAGTTCCAGAAAAATTAAAATACAGATTTTTGCACTAATAACTGCTAAAAGCCAGAAATTTTGACTTCTCATTTTCTTCATTGTCCAATTGTTTTTTTCTTCTCTTCTTTGGAAAAGGTGAACACATTTGTGCTAATCCAGGATTATTCCTGGTCACAGCAGAATCAGTGTTGCTACTGGGAATTGCAGAGGGCAATGGGTTCATTGCCTCAAATATTTTCATGAAGAGTTTTTATCTATTTTATACCTCTAAAAACTGAAGCAGAAGAGACTAAAATCTTAAGTTGCCCAGAGCAGCTGTGGCTGCCCCTGGATCCCTGGAAATGCCCAAGGCCAGGCTGGACAGGGCTTGGAGCAGCCTGGGGTAGTGGAAGGTGTCCCTGCCCATGGCAGGGGTGGAATGAGATGATCTTTAACCCTCCCAACCCAAGTCATTCTGTGATTCTATAAAACCCAGTAAAAGCTCTTCAAATAATTTGTGACATTAAAATGCCAATAAAAATGTGTGTGGAGTCTTTGCAAGCATTGTATCAGGATATCAGAAAGAGTGAGAGTCATCTCCCATCTCAATGCTGTTGTTTAAAACTGGGCTTAATTCTCTAAAAACTGACTCAAATGCCACGTAGGTCTCTTGAGCTGCCTTGTCTGTTGCTCAGAGCAAGGTCTTTTGGGGCTCTTTTGCTTACAAATAGGGTGGGAGAATAAATAATTTTTTTAAAAAATAAATACTGGCATCTGGATTCTTGCAATTTGTCTATTTGTAACACCACCCATATTTCTTCCTCCCTTGTTTTGGAATATTGCATGGTATGTGGGTCTTCATTAAGGGATATTTTGTCCTTTGGCTTTTTCTACGCATGATTACACAGTAGCCATCCGTTCCCAACATCTGTGTTTATTAAAACCTTTCCAATAAATCTGTGCAGAAGGGAACTGTCCACGTTTCCTCCGAGTTCTGCAAAAGATGCTGTTTTTCTTTGTGATGAATTGGTTAAAGATTATCCAGCTGAGATGTTTAGTTTTTAGGTGAATCTTCAACATTACTCCAGAAGTTGATTGGAAATGGACATTGGACGGGCAGGCAGTGCCTCCAAGGCTGTCCAGGACACTGAGTGCACCTTTCTGACTGCAATCCTTAAATCCTCAAATCCTCATTCTGGAGCGGCAAAGCCAGCTCAGGGTGTCCCAACCAGGGCCACTTCCCAAGGAGAACATCTAAGGAACGACTTAAGCTGGTTTGCCTGTGCATCACCCTCAGAGCTGCTCTGTTCCTGGGGGTGGCCGGTGCAGTTCCCACACTCCCCACCGGATCAGAACCCTCTTGGCACGGAGCACCGGCATCAGATTTTGGCCGGGATTGAGAACTCTGTAAGATGGGGCTGTTCTCAAGCAGATTTTTGGCTCTGTGATTCTAGTCACATGAGGGTGAATGGCTCCGGTTGTGGTCATGGAACAAAAGCCACCAACTGAGGGACCTTGTGAGAGGATCAGCAGCCATGCACAGCTGTGCTTTCTTGGCTGGGCAGCCTCAGCTTGTGCTCAGCTCTTACACCCAGCATGTTTTGGAGCACATGGGTTTGAGTTTCACCAATGAGGGAGCAGGCTGCGAGTCAAATCCTCACAGGTGATGCCAATCTGGGCAGAATCGTTATTCTATAGGTACCACCTGAAAACGTTTAAAGACCTAACGAACCTATATCAGGCGGCTGAAGTCATTTGGAAACCTCAGTGTGGGTGATAACTTTTGGGCAGTTCACTCTGTTCTGGATGTCTCTAAGGCCCAGGAATTATGAAGACAACCTGAATAAGTGTGTGGATTTTGAAATGCTTTGCAACTCGGCTTTTGATCAGTAAGGTAACACCACCTTTAAGTCTTGGGGTGCTTGTGCTCTATGGTCTGTGGCACATTTATTGCAGACTAAATTCTCAACTATCATCAGAACTATTTGTCTTTGCAAAACTTGCAGAAATAGAGGCTGGTGCCCTCCAAACTTCTAGATTCAGGACTTACCTACTGTTTTTCTTTGAATAACTTTTGTTAACATTGGCAACAGGGCCAGGGTTAATTTATCTTGGGATTGGGAATGTTGAACAGGTGTGAGGACAAGGGTGTCTGAGGTGGTTTTTTTATTTCTTTCTGTGTCTGTGCTCAGTGTCTTGGCCGGACTCAAGGATGTGACTCTGGTGCTGAGGGTCTGGGTTTGGAGTTGAGTTACTTGACCTGAAGAATTACCCAGAGATTTCTGAATCAGGAACTGGTCACTGTTGGATTAAGCTGAGTCAGAGCGTGTTAGAGCATAAGCCCTGACTCTTTGGGGCTGAGAGCACTGCACCTTCAGTTTCTCTAGCTCACACTCACCAAGGGACAAACCCTGAACTACAGACCTGCCCGTGTTCCTGTGTGTTGCACATCCATTACATGGTACTGTGACACCACAGCTCTGCCCCTGTGTAACCTTAAAAGATATTTAAGAAATTCTTATTGATACTCACTTCCTGGTTCTTGAACAAAGGACTTGTTCTCTGGCAGTCACTTGCCCATCAATAGAATGGTAATGTTTTGTTTCTAATCCTAGGGAGAGCCAGTTTTCATGAAATTAAGGAAATGTCTTGCTTTTCTCTGATGTGAAAATCAGACTTTTGAGGGCAGTATATCATCATCTTCAAATTCCTTGAGCTCCCCTTTTCCTGATAGAAGTAGTCTTGAATTGAAAGTTTCCTGGGTAGTGAGAAGCAAATGTTTTGCTCAGTTTCTCCTTCAGAGTCTCAGGAATTCAGTGGGAAAAAGGCTCAGGCCCTGCTTTGTGGAGGTGTTGTTATCTGTCAGCTCTCTTTAAAGTCCTTTGAGGGATTTTTATAACATTGTTTTTCATTTCTTCTCATTTGTGTTTTACATACAAGTCCTGGTATTTTGGTTTAGCCCACAAACAACATGAAGCCTTAATTTTTCCTGCCTACTGCAAACCAGACTCTTCCCCAGCATCAATTATCCGGAAGGGAACTGCGGATGTAAAACCACACCAAAAAGTTTGAAGCCCATACAAAAGTATTTGAATTTCTCATAAAAGCCCCTGTTCCTCAATGTGTGTTGTCTTTGGGCCACCTTGTTTTTCACCATGGCTGATGACTACATTGGGGCAGAGGTGCTGCACATTTTACCATCTTCTTCCTCATGGTGGTTGCTCTGGCACACAGGAGATTTATGGTTGTTGCCGAGGAGAAAAGAGCTCTCTAGAGCTTCTGGAGAACTTCTCTCTTTTATTTATGCCATGGAAACCCCACCTAGAACTGAGGTTATGGCAAACTGTTTGTGTGCAACTCTCCCTTCCAGTGACCAGTGCACTAAAGTTTGGTTTCTAGGAAGAAATTCTTTCAAGAGCAGACTTTGTTTAAAGTGATAAAAGTGTTTGTGTGCCGTGTGTGGGCAGATTTAGCAGGGATGGCTCATGGGACACTATGGAAGGCATTCCCTAATCACCTCAGTCTGCAGTCCTGCATTTTCACCTGAACTGCCATTGATTTCAGTTTATCACTGGACAAGGCTGTAAAATGGGAAGTGTACAGCCCACCTCTCCCAGGGTCTGGAGCTGCCTCAGGTGGTGGGATCAGCAGGGATGAGGTAACACTTGACAGGACAAACTTCCCCTGGCTTGCCAAAGCTCCCTCAGAAAGAATCCACAGGGACAGCAACAATAAATGGCATTTAGATCTCTCTGTTGTGCACCAGGGCCATAATGCCCATTTTATTTCCTATTGTTTGTTTCTTACTAAGCTGCAGGGAGCAGGGAAAACACAGTCAGGAAGAAGTTCAGTCCACAATGCTCTGATATTTGCATTTTCTCCCGCAAAGCGTTTGCTACTGGGAGTCACTGGAGACAGGATGCTGTTCTATATGGACTTCTGATCTGATGCAGGTTGATTGTTTTCCTGCTTTTAAATACTTTAGGGCTGGATTTTGGCCAGATCTCCTAGGGCCTATATGAAGATAACAAATCAAAATGTCTTCCCCAAGGAGCAAACAATTTAAGCACAAGACAAGAAAGACACAGGAACAGAGACAGTCTGGGAGTATTAAGAACAAGTTTAAAATTTCCAGCTATTAATGAGAAAAGGTCTTTCATTTTTCATCCAGCTCTGGGGAGGACATCTGAAGAGTTTGGATTTCAGTTTCACGGTCTGGGAAGCCGTGCTGGCAGGATTGTTGTTTATCTCTCCTGAGAAACAGCATGTTTCAAGTTGATTCTCCATCGAATAAAGGTTTAAGAAAAATATTTTGTTTGCTGCTTTCTCAGCTGTGCACAGCATTTGTCTTCATCCTTTGCTGGTATAATATTATAATAGTTTCTTGTAAGTGCTGAGCCTTTACTGCTGACAGCTGCTGAGAAATGATGCTGTCATGAATCATGCTTGCAAACACAGTTCTGTGATGTGACCAGTTCTCAGCCCCCATAATTAACAGCCAATTACTTCCTCTCTGAGAAGCCAAAACTCCAACAGATGAAAGAAATAGTGTTGTGGGAGCAGATGTGTTGTATCAGTTCCTGTGTCCTTTGCAAACAGACAAACACTGGCTTACATTGGAGTGCAGAGTGGAAGTCCCTAAAACCATGCCCGGGTTTGGCCATCTGGGCTCCGAGTGCGTGAGGAGAGTGAGAGAGAGGAGGAGGAGGAAAGGTCCCTCACAGCTTCGGCTGCAATAACAGCAGGTCACCACTTTGGAGTTTTCTGGCCGTTCCCTGGAGGGAACAGCCCATATTTATTAATGGGGGTGTGCACACGCCTGAGCACAGGGAGGAGGGAGCTGCACGCTGCGGATGCCAAAAACCCCAGCTGGAATGCTGCCAGTCCCTGGGCTGCAGCCTTTTGTTTAACCAGGACACCCAGAGCTGAGCCTTTTCCAGCTGGAGTTTGTGTGGCACAAACCAATGTGGTTTAGGAGACAGCTGGGGAGTGGGAGCCAGGAGCTCCTGAGCAGAGCCTGCAGTCAGTAATTTACTGACTTTTTCTCCTCTTAATATATAGTTTTTAACCAGAATTTCATTTTTGTTGGTTCACTTGTATCATCTGTGCAGGACTGATTTCCTGCGAGCAGATTTGAGCCTTTTTTTGCTTTCTCTTTCTTTAATTATTTTGTACATGCAGTACTTGATTGAGCAACTAAACTCTCCAGTGGTGATTGTGTGTCCTGAAAGGCTGACTGGGAATTTATAAGTAGAAAGAGTTAAATTAGGATTTTGAAAGGAGTCTTTGCTCTGGATGTTTCATTATCAATCCTTCGCATAGTCCTTGGTTTTGTCGACATAACATTCACTGTCAACGTTCATTAATATCATGAAATGTATGCAGAGATAATAAGGATCTAAAATTAACTAAAGGGTTCTCTTTTATTTGCTTTATGATAGGTGGTGGTGCCACCAATCTCCTTTCCATAAATATGTGATGGAATTTTAATTAAAACTTCATAATGATCCCCAAACTGTAAGAATAGAAGTGGGGGTGAATGCTGTTGCAGTAAATCTGTGTGTGCTGTGAAATGAGCATTCTTCAATATTCTGCAGTATTTTTTAGCTCTGGATCTCCTCAAAACTGCTACTGACTGTCTGGCTTTGGAGAAAGCTACTTTCCTGCCTCTGCTGCTCCTATAAAATGTGTTCAGAACATTTACAGGGAGGCTGGAGGAGTTAGTATTTCTATAATTCTCTAAACATTTGAAAATGTAAAATATTTGCAGATGTAGTGCCATATGTAACTCCATAACAAATTTTTATTCCTTGTATACTAAATTTCTGAATAGCCAGAGTCTCTTGGCTGGCTGCTTCTCAGCTGTGAGACTTTCAAAGATGCTTTTTGAGGAATGCGTCATGCAGGCTGTGCTCCCAAGTCAGGGCTTCACCACCTCCCGCCCCGGTTTGTTGTTGCTCTCACATCAAGAGCAGTGCAAAGTGAGAGCCTGCTCCTGCCTTTGAGCATCCTGTGTTCAGCTGGCTCCGTGATTCATGCTCTGGGATCAGCACCACTTCAGAATGGATCAAGGAACAGCCTCTCTTGCCTTTTAACCTTCTGTAATTTGTACCAAGGCTTTCCTCTGCAGTTGCAAAATCTGCGTGTGTGAAAGCTTTGCTCACCAGCAAACCCTGTCAGCCTGACCAAAACTCAGTTTCATAATGTGTTATTTGGATTATGAGAGTCTCCTTCTCTCCCTGCCACCCCTCCTTCCACAGGATTCAAAATGTTTTATGGAGTTTAACGTGGCCTCTCCCCCTTTGGAGTTGCATAATGCTAATGAAATAACTCACAGATCATCAGCGCTATCGGGCTGGATTTACAGAGCATATGGCATTCAAACTCTGACTTTCTGGTCAGCAGAAATCGCCCACATCTAATGAACAAACAGAATGCTTTTCCAAGAGAGCAATGCTTTGGATGAATGTGAGAGCCTGAGAAAAACCCAAAAATCCCCCTCTCTGGTTAATGTGCCTGTAAGGAACGTAATCACCTCAACTTCCCCAGGGCTCCAGTGGAACCCACTGCAAGCCTTGTGCTCCTGGGGCGCTTCCAAGTGCCATCCCAAACCACTTCCTCTCTGTTTAATATTTTGCTAGTGTGCTTCCTTCCCATTTATCTTCATCTCCCTGCCACTGGCAGCCCAGGAGAGAAAACAGCTCATGCTGCTAATAGAGACAGGGATGTGGTGTTGGATGGCAGAGCTGTCTCTGACCTGGAGCATGAGGAAAAGTGATCCAGACTGGTCATTCCTCCCCATTCCCAGTGTGCCTGGTCCAGGGCAAGAGGAATGTATCAGCCCTTGGTGTCCCTATCAGCCTCCCACCCTGGAAGGCTGTGTTGATATCCCACAGGAGGACAAACCTGGAAGTGCATTTCTGATTTTGGAGATGGCTTTGGGTTTGGTTTCTGTTGAGTCTCGGTTTACAGGAAGAGCTTTGTCAACCTTTGGTGAGAACTGGACCTCTAAAGCCCATTTCTGGGAATGTTGTACCTGCAAAAGTCCCAGAGATTGCCCTGGGGGCTCCACTCGCAGCACTGCTGGTGAGAGGGGCTCAAAAGGCAGAATTGGTGCTTTAAACCTTCTACATCCCATGTCTCTTAAAATCATTGTAATCAGTTTATTTTGGGACAAGCTGTCCAATGACATCCTGGACATTAAAAAAAAAAAATCAACAGGAAATTCTGAATGTGAGTCATGCCTTTGTCTTAGTGTTTTTCAAGGATTTTTGGAATTTATTAAAAAAAGAAAAAAACCCAGAAATCCTTGATGTCGACAGAAACAACCTCGGAGTCCAAGTATTGAGAAGTCACTCTACAAGGAAAGAATGTCTGTAAACTCTGTTATTTACTTGATATCAAGTCTTTCTGATTAACCAAAACCCCACAACTTCCAGGGTCACCCTTGGGTTTTGGGGAGAGACCCAGTGTCCTGGCTATTTCTCTTGCACCTGGGAAAGCTGAGTTTTATGCTTTGGTGGTAGGAAGGGTCTGCACTGTGGGACACTGCAGAAATCCCAGATGTTCCTGAATATCAGATGCTTTAGGAACATGCAGGGATTAATCCCGTGCTCCCATCTGGAGTTTACAGACTCCTGATGAATGCATGGATGTAGCTGCCAGCTCGCTGCATTCCAAGGGCAGAAGCAAACTGCTGTGAAGCAGTATGGAAAATGGGAGCATACTGGGAGGGACTGGGATCCCTCCAGCAGAGGCTGGAGCACTCAAACCAGTCCCTGTCACGGGTCTTTCTATAATTTGAGACAAGGAATTATTCTCAATCACATGGAAAAGCTTGTATCAAAGTAGTATTTAAAATTTATTGTAGTGAACTGTACAATTTCCCTTGTCCTTCTCATGCCTTTCATGAGGAAGCAACAGGAATTATACAGAGGGATGGAGATGAAACCATACATCCTCTGGTTGTCCTGAAGTCCTTTGCCAAGAGTTTTTAGGGCAGTCCTTGCTCTCAGGAGGGGCATCATCTGTTTTTTGTGTGAGATGAGGCTGCTAAATGTTCATCCTCAAATGATGGACTTTTAGCTGATAGAATAAATTTCAAATAAAGGTGAAGCTGGATTCAGACAGGTATTGACCAATGCAGAAACACCATTACCAACCCCACCCGCCCTGAAAAACCATGCCAGGCTCTGACATTGCAGCACTGCTGTAAGAATAACTAAAAATTAAAAGGGGAGGTAGCAAGATGAGCAGTTGGTGGGGTAAGGGAGCTCCTGTCCTCCTTGGAAGAGGAGCCTCAGGTGGAGGTGGCCGCACGTGTGTCCGTGGCCAAGGTACCACCAGATGGTGCTCAACAACATGGAATGTTCTCCTCTCATGGCTTTGGAGGGCTGCGCTCAGAGGGCCGCTGGTTCCAGCCCTGTCACTCAGCAGCTCTGTCACCCCCGGGCAGTGCGGAGCCGGGCTGCCTGTTCTGGAAGCGTTCGGTGTTATTCTGCATCCAGGGTTTAAGGGGAAAAACATGTGGCTTGGGCAAAGGTCCAGGGCAGAGTGCTGAGACAGGACAGTCCCCAGGCAGTGCCTAAGCAGAATAATAGAAGCTGGGTGTTGAGGGATCCCCCTTCTCCTGGCTGCCACCGTGGTGAGCATGGACATGCCGGGGTTGGGGAACGTGGCACAGCCTTTGTCCTGTGCTCCTGACACCTCCTCCAAAACACCTGGATTACACTCACTTCTGTATCACTCCTGCCATTTCATTTCTGCTTCAAATCACTAGTGTGGGATGAGGGAGTCTGGTCAATGTACAGTCATGGAATCTGTTTGGTCAGGGCTTGTTGCTGTTGCTTTGCCATGCGTATGTTTTTTCTTTAAACCCCTACTGTACACTTGGAAAAGGGATCCTGTGCCCTGAGTCAAGTGAATTAATGTTTTGTAAAAGGAGGGTGTAATCATTTATTAGCATTGTGCTGGACAAAGTTCTTTGTCTTTGGAGATTTGGCCGAGTGCCCAGACTTAGGCAGCCTCTGACTTTTGCTTTAGTCTCGAGATAAACTCTCAATGAAACAAGGCTGGAGTTGCCCCAGCTGACACGGATCCAGGGAGCAAACGCAGTCAGGAGGAACGGTTCGGAGCAGTGCCAAGCCCAGCAGAGATGGCAGAACCTGTTACAGATGTTTGGGGTGGTGTGGGATGAGGGAAGGAGGGATCTGCTCACAGCGTGAGCCCAGGCTCTGGTCAGGTTTTACTCCATTGAAGCTGATCTGCTCGTCCCTGTGACCAGATCTGATTATAAGGGTCAGTTTTCTCTCA